>VMRN01000021.1:558957-715848 GCA_010277015.1 Poeciliopsis turrubarensis | reverse complement strand
ATATATATGTATTTGCAACATTTGTTATATGTTCAGATGCTGCAGTCCACTTTCCCTGCGTTGAGTCCAAACCGTCTGAAAACTCGCTCCCCTCCTCGCCGTTCATCAGGCCTTCGAGGAAAACAACCAGTTTGACTAAATTGGACCAGTCAGTGTGAACCGACTCTTCTTGTCCTTTGATCAGCTGTTTAAAACCCTCTGAGTGTTCATCTTTGTTTCGATACAAGGCATTAATGGTGGATGTTTTATTGCTTAATGATAACAATAAATCTATTTGGGGTTTTATATCATCTGCCTGAACAAAGTGTTCCATAATCAGCACAGCGATGTTCGCCAAGGGGTTTTGAGGAACAACTTATTACATGATGTTGTGACTCATAGGAGGAAAAATCTCCTCCATTTCACAACTGGCACAGAGATGACCAGACAATGGGTTGACAGGTGTGTGTGTGTGTGTGCGTGCGTGTGCGTGTGTTTGCACTGGTTTAACATAGGAGCTTTAAGCAGCAGACCAGTTTGGAGGGGATGTGATGCAACAAGGAGTTATTTTTTTCTTCTCTCTTTTTACGGACAGGCACTGCCCATTGACGGTAAAACGAGGAAAGAGGGACGGACTGAACTGAGAAGAGGAGGTCATCCTGTGTGGGAATTTCCCCCCTTCGGCCTGTGAGGCTGGGAGGTTTGGGGGGGCAATGGGGCGGCTTGCGGCTGCGCTGGGGGGGGTCATCGAAGAAAGAATGCGCAGAATGTTTCCAAGAACCTCCAGACTGAGTCGAGGAGAAATCTGACTCTAAAGCGGGGTTTTAATGATACATGTCATCCGTCTTGTTTCGTTTCGCAGCGGGCCTGGAGCCAAACCACGGCTTCTTGCAGCTATTGTTGAGCAGGATAACAATGTGTTTTTTAAATGTGGGTGTAGCATTCTTCTAGTGGTGATGTGTTGGAAAAGGGAGGACGTTGCACAACTCATAACAGCTAACCAGATCATCATTGACTGTGTTGAAACATCCAAAGTGTAATCTCCCACTGCACAAACAGCAAAACACTGCTTTTCCGACTCCACTTCTCTCTGCTACAGTCATAAATTTTCACTCCCTCACAGTTACTTGTTCAAATCACGTCACACTCCTCGTCTTTATCTGCTCTGCCTGGGGTTTTGCTTGCTTTTAGATACGATTCAGAGAAAAACTCAGGCTGAGGAGCCTGGTAAATTCCACCATGAAGCAGCTTATCTGCTGCCTCCTCTCCTGCTTTAAAACTCTTAGCGTCTCGCCTGTCGGCTGTTCAGGTGTGACCTCAGCAGGTAGTGCGATCGGGTTAGTTGCTGATTAATTTCCACACGACCTTGAACCCCTCTCTAGGCCAGTGGACCCAGCAGACTATTGACAGAGCCATGTGCTAAAGATAAAACGACCATTTCTGTGCTGCGTGCAGTGACCGAGTCTTTTTTTTTTTTTTTTGTTTGCTTTTTGCTGCTCTCAGCAGTATCATTTCAGTATAAATTGGCTGAATTTATTTTGGGATCAGTGCACTTTATGTCAAATCGTTAAGTCAAACAGAAACTTGGCAGTTAGTCTTTTTTTTTTGTTGTTTACACAAATGAATTGTTCTAACTGCATTATGCACATAAAATACATGTGCATAATACACAATAAAACGCATTTATTTATTATTAAAGTGTGAATTTTTTGTTTTTATGTTGCACACTTTCTCGGTGTGAGAGATTGCTGCAGAAGCGGTTCTCTTATTCTGTGCAACGTGCCATCAAATCTACATTTATCGTCCAGTTGGAAATGAACTGGATCTGGCATGCAATTTCTTTGTTGTGGAACGTCTCTATGTAAATAAACTGAATTTTAAAACTGCACATTTTTCTTGCGGTTGATCTGCTTGTGTCACTGCAATATGTTGTAACCTGGAACGTGCTGTTACACAGTCCATGATGAAATTTAGGCAAGCATAAAAAGCGTTGTGCAAAGAGAAAAAAATGATGAGAAAAATGAGAGAAAATCTTTAAACAAAGTATAAATCTGTTTAATTCAATAAAATATCAAGTACAATTAAAGCATTTCACCTTTTAATATTAAATAATTATACTTATTTCATTCATTGCCAATACTATTACAAAGAGTTGCATCATTTCACTGCAGCACAACTCTTCCCCTGACAGCCATTGCTGCAGACACAGTGTACACAAAATGTAGAAATTCACCAGGAATGGATGTAAAACCTGCACAGAAATACTGCATACACCAAAAGAAAAAAAAAAATTACATCTGAGAATAAAGCTAAGGTGACATGTTTAGGAAGAGTCGTGGATGGCCACCCCATGCGCCCACTCTGTTCAGTCTCATTCAAAGCGTCCTTGTAAACCAGTGGGTGCAGTAGTACCCTGTATTTCTGTAAAGTCCAGCAGGTGAGCGGCTCAGCACTGTCCGGTGGCGGACAGCAGGTTGCGCAGGGTGGCCAGCTCTCTGGACAGCTGCTCCACTCGCTTCTGTAGACGGTCGTTCTCCACCGCCAGCTCCAGCACTTTCTGCTGCGTCTCCAAGTTGCGCATCTTGGCTTTGTCCCTGCTCTTCCTCACGGCGAGGTTGTTCCTCTCCCGCCTCAGCCGGTACTCCTCGCTGTCCTTGTCCAGGCGCTTCTTCGACTTCCCGCTGGACGACTTGCCGCCGTGCGACGGCGACCTGCCGTTACCTGACGGCGCAGGTGTGCCGGGCGGGCTGGAGCAGTTCGACGACGCGGTGGAAATGTTCCCCAGACTCCCACTCGTGGACTGGTAGTGCAGGTAGGACCTCATGTCGAAGCCAGACGAGCCGTTTTCCATTTTCGCGTCTTCCTGGCTGTCTTCTCGGTCCGCGGGAGCAGCGACGGCGGCGCGGTAGCGGCTCAACTCCGGGCTCAACACGCTGTCCACCCGGGTCTCCTGCAGCTCCGCGTAGTTCAGTCCGTACGACTCCCGCAGGTTCTCGCACTGACTCGCCTCCAGCTCGTTCAGCAGAGAGTAGTTCTTGTAGTTTTGCAGAGCCGTGACTCTTTTGATCTTGCTCTCTCCGAGGAAGTCTGAGAAAGCGTCGCCCGGCTGTGGCTGCGGCGGGCAGTGCAGGGCTGAGTCCAGGTACGCGCTGAAGTCGATGGCTCTCTCCCGCTCCTCCACGCCCAGCTCCGTCATCGAGTCGCCGAGCCTCCAGTACGCGCCGCCGCCGATGGGAGCGATGATGCCGTCTCTGCCGTGGATCGCGAAGCCGCCCTCCTCGTACAAGCCGGCCACTTCCATGGATGTCAACACCCGCCGGACTGCAGGAGCGCGCAGGGCTGAGGTGAGGCGCCCTGACCGGAGTTGGGAAATGTGTCGGGAATGCGCCGCGTTTAAATCCCACTCTGCCCCTGCCTGTGGCAACATGCAAGTAGTAAGTTTTTTGCGGAGCCTCTCACATTGACAGGTCTTCCTGTCTCAGGGGTGTTTTGTATTTAGAGCAGCCGGGGTGGGCGTGGCCTCGGGCAGGTGACGCAAAGCCCCGAACCAACCGAACAACCTGTACCACTTCTTCAGGTTATTTCCCGCACATAATAAATGAGCCTCACTGGCACCGGAACACTGCAAAAACACAGTTTGGGCATCGAAATGATGTAGAATATGATCAAAGTGGTAATTCAGAAAGTGAAATTCCTATTTTACACACATGGTGGTTTATTTCTGTTAATTCTTAAGTTCATCAGGAAAAATGTGCAGGACATCAGCCAGAGGTTTGTAGATTATCCAAAAATTGTACTCAAGTAAGAGTATTTTAACATATTTGTACTCGCGTAAAACTAAAAAGTAGCTGGAAAATACTGAAGAGTAAAAAAAGTATTTGGTGAAAAGGCAGCTAGAGCACTGAAGGTTCAAAACAAGCATTTAATATTTAAAAACAAATAAGCAGACGGACTAAAATATAAAGTAATGTGTACATCTGGGTATATTAAAAGGCCAAAATGAAAATCAGACACAACTAAAGTTCTTTCCAAGTCAATTTTTATCAATATAATGAAGCTTTAACAAAAACTACTGGTGTATGTTGGTGAAGTTAATCACGAGGGGAAGAGAATCCAGAAATCTAACTCAACAGTAGCAAAACTTCAGAGTAAAATCACTCAGATAAAAAGTACATTGTAGTAAAAATACTTTAAAAAGTTTTCACAAAAGTTACTCGAGTAAATGCAACTATTAAGTACCAAACTGTTTATAGTCGGCCATATCAAAGTGCTGCATTGCTTATATGTGCACAGATATGTGTTATATGCTGTACAGAGTTTTATATTTCAAAAATAACATTCAGAAGATGTGGCTGTTTTTATTTGGCAGTGTAGAAAATCCTGTGCTGCTGCTGATCCACTGTGTTTACTCAAAGTCACAGATTTTTAATACAGAAATGTAAGATGACTCAAACATACTGTGTGTCCATGTTCTGCAAAAAGTATATGCATGATAACGGGTTAAAGTTGGTTTTATATGAATTAATGCGACAACGATAAAGTCGCATTCTCTGCTTCAGCTCATCTGCGTTTTTGGATCTGGTGTTTACAGTTTCTACCTCTGTTGCATGCAGTTTTTTCTTCCACTAAACCTTATGTTTTGGATGCAGCAGTCTAAACAGTCAGTTTTTGGTTTACACTGCAAAAACACAAAATCTTACCAAGTATTTTTGTTCCTGTTTGTAGTGCCAATATCGAAGCACGCTTGAAATGAAACAAAACTGACTTACAGGTAACTTTTCAGCATCTTTTAAGTAAATAAATCCTTAATTTCCAATAGCCTTTTATTCCACTTGTAACACGGGAAAAATGTCTTGTTGTAAGTCAAATAACCTGCCAGTACAACTAGTACTTTTTCATCAAAATTAAGGAATTACTGACTTAAAATAAGCTCCTATATTGTGCTGAAAGGTTATCCGTAAGTCAGTTTTATCTTATTTCAAGAGTGCTGAGATACTTGCACTAGAAACTGAACCAGAAATAGTTGGCAAGTCTTTGTTTTTGCAGCGTAAGCCGCCTCGCATATTATGTAAATAGCTGCGAAACTGTAAATTCATCGCTCTTCCCCATGATGGTGCAGATTCTACACAACAATTTCACACCAAAAAAAAAAAAGTTTGTTGGTTGTTTGTAACGTTTCAGTAAATCTTTTTAGAATGTCATTGTTTAACCCCTAAAAATGAGTGAGTCCATGATTTTAAGCCTAAATATGTGAAAAAAGGGATTATAAAAAGAAGCATGAACTGTATTTTCCTCTCGGTAATAAAAAAAATGCATCTGTGTGGATATTGCCGTACTTTCTTCGACTTTTTAATTTGCTCATTTAGTGTTAAAATTTAATTTGTGGAAGTAAAACTTTAAGCCGAGTCCAAAACCACAGCTATGTTTCCTGCATGCTCTGTGGTTTCCAGCCTCATTTGGGTCAAGCGGCAAAGTCACAGCACGCACACAAAAAATAAAAAAAATGGAGAAATATGTTACAATATTTAACTGATTTATTCTAAAATGAAACTGAAATGCATAACTGAAATCATAAGAGCAACACCAACTACCTCATTTTGTCTGGCAATAAGCGTCTTATTCTCAACCACGCGTCCGCTGACGCCCCCTGCAGGCCAATCAAGACCCAAACAACAACAACAACAAAGAGAAAAACGTTGACAGGGTTGGAAAAAAAAATCCCTTTCTAGTGACAAGGTGTTTACCATTTCTGTTCAGACGTAATGAGGTCGGGACGGTGACACCATCTACACACGGCTCGCTCCCCACAACTTCCACTCGCTGTTTTTGATCTGCAGCGAGTGGAAGAATCTAGATTGGAGGTCAGGGGTCATGCACAAGATGATAAATCTCTAGATCTGTATAAAGGTCAGAGTGGGCGTGATGGGAGCGTCAGATGGTCTGGTTTAGGTCTAACACAATTCAGAGCGTCTCTGTGGCGTATTTATATCCAATATGTTGAGCTTCGTTTTCACTCCAGACTCACAGACAGACGGTGATGTTTTCATTTTAAGTTCTGCTCCCATTTAAAGTCTTTTTCAACCTCAAATTAATTATAATTACTATTTCCACGATGCATAATAGAATTACGACATATAATTTCACTCATAAGTGAAATGCATGCACACATATTACATCATCAATAAATTATGTACATTATATAATTTAAATTTTGATTTGTTGGTGATGTTATCAGTGATGTCAGTGGTACTAAGAAAATGCACCATGAAAAACACATCTGTACAAACATCACAATATAAATAAATCAATCACATGATAAATTACAATGAGCTCGCTATTTTACATTTGAATGATTTTTTGTTTTTCTGTTTCCACCAAAAACTGGATGAATAAAATCTTCAGTCTGGTGATTTGGTCTCAACTAGACGATTTTTTGAAGGACAAATTTGTTTCCAGAAACTTCATAATTCATTTTATTTGTTTATTTCTTTTGGGTAATTAAAATGTCTGTCAGTTCCAGTGTTATGTGATCATTACAGTTTAAAGTTTATTGATCTTTGATTATGTGTTCTTTCCATCACCAATATATCAATTAAAATGGACTCGAAACAACAATATTATCGTTTATCGCAATAAATATTGTCCTTATTCGCTCTTTTTTATTAATTAAAGTGGTACATATGCATTTTTTCTTTTACATAGCTCGAAACAAAACAATAAGTACCAATAACCGCACTCTGAGAATTTATTTTATTTAACCACTTAATTTTTTTTTGCACAATATTAAAAACACATTAAATACAAAGAAACAAATTCCTTTTATTGTTTGAGCTAAATAGACAGATATAGAAATGCTGCCCCCTTGTGGTCTTTTCCTAAACTACAGGAAACGTTTTTTGGTTCACAACGGTAGAAATTTCTGTTTTTATGAACAAAAATGGACTTTAATTTCCACAAACCAGTGTTACTCTCCCTTGATCTCTTTACTGAGAAAATAAATGTGTTTATCTTGTTTACTTCCCAATTTGTTGTCATAATAAGACAAAAAAATGTCAACATTCACTTATCATTTCTGTTAACATAAAAGTTTCTGTCAGATTTAACGAAGCAGTAGGATCCAATAGCTGAAAAGGTAAACTCTTCATTTTAACTAATGGACATTTTAATCACTTCTGTTCCCATGATGGATCAGTTTCATTTTGAGGCTTTTCTGTTTCTAATTAAGTTCATCTACAGCTGCAGGAAGAGTTGCAGCATTTACGGTAAATGGTAAAAATAGAAGAACAGAAATAGCGTCTCAGTGACTCAGTCGTATCCTCAGAAACGTTTGTGTAAACATTGTTATTTATTAGTCATGACCTACAAACATGGCTGCAACAGGAAAAAGAAGAGTTTACTAAAGAGACAGTTTGTTTTGGCCCTTTAAGTTTTTAGCCTTTTCTTTTTAAAGGCTGAAAAACCTTTGGGTTCTGATAAAACAGATGCATCATTTCAAAGATATTTTAAAGTGTGATTAATTAAATTTTAATTAAGCTTTTGTAAAGTCAGACTTTTCAGTCTGCAGATGTGGTGTCTGTGCACATTTGATTTGTGGAAATTACTCACCATTCCTGATGTTGTTATCTTCATCTGATATTCCCTTCATCCTTCTTCCTGAACCTCTTCTCTTTTTCTCCAGTTCTACTAAGAAAAAACAACCACAAAAAGATCATTACTGTAATTTGAAAGAAAGATACTCAAATGAAATGAAAAGTAGAGCTGCACAATATTAGTACAACATGTAGCTGAAATAAAGTTGCACCAAATTAAGATGCAGATAGATTTTGATTTTCTCTATTTACTCACTAGTCTTGGTGAACTTTAGCAACTTGGTGGCTTAAAATACAGGTAAAGGACGGCAGTGAAAGTCTGTCAAATAAAACGAATCTAATATTGACATGTAGAATTTGCAGGTATAACGGAAAAAACACAACAGACAACCCAATATTGAGCCGTGAACCCAGAATCTTCTTGCTACAGAGCAAGAAACCGTGCCACTGAGCATTACGGGACGATGATGTGCGGCGCTGATTATTGCAGTGTTGTAATAAAAATAAAATAATCACTGCGGCAGCTGCAGAGTCCTGACCAAAAAGAGAAAAATGTGTCATATCCCAGAGGCCCTTAAATCAATGCTGTTTGTAAAACGATAGAAATCTTGTTCGTCTACAAAGGAATAAATGGTTTTGGGTGCGAATGCTTCTCAGAGTATTCAGATCCTTCAGCTCATCAGAAATCTGGTCATTAAATGTTTCCAAATTCAGGCCTCCAGGTCTGATGTTCTACAACTTTTAGATGTGTTTCTGCTTCAGGACACCTGAGTCAACTGAAACCCGGTTTAAATGCACCTCAGCAAGAGCAACATGTGTTTGTTCCTTTAAAAATAAGAACTGGAAACATAATGTTTTTCACTACACCTCCACTCTAAAAGCAAAAGTTTATTTTATTAGGTTATCTAATCAGTAGTTTCATACATTTGCACAGTTTTTATATTTTATTTTTTCCAATTCAACCATCTGTGTAAATTATGCTTTTCAAATAAACACAATCAATTCTACAATAACATTTATACACTGTAAAAAACACAAAATCTTACCAAATATTTTTGTATATTTTCAGGTGCAAATATCTTAATACACTTAAATTAACACAAAACTAACTTCAGCAAGATGTAGGAGCTTGTTTTAAGTAAATAATTTTTGAATATTGTTAAAAGTACTACTTCGACAGGCATATTATTTCACTTATACTAAGATATTTCCCCATATTATAAGAGAAATAATCTGCCAGTGGAACTAGTACTTTTTAAAATCAATATTAAAGAATGACTGACTTTTAAAACCCTCCAATATGTTGCTGAAAAGTCACCTGTAAGTTCGTTTTGTCTTATTTGCGGAGGCAATGCATTCATTTCACCAACCTGAGCTGTAAAGATGAAAAATTGTGACTCTTCTTAACTTTTAAACGGCGGCTTGCGTCCAACAATAAACTTAACAACATCTAATTTTGTGTCATTTTGCTTTTACAACTCGAACTAATTCGATGAAAAACAGCTGGCATTTTTTAAATTGCCCGTGGAAGGGCAAATACGAGAGGTAACGAATGTCGCTACAACACCAGTTCCGTCCGATTGAAACGCGCCATGCGCTCACAGCGCCATCTGCTGGTGAGTTTCACATCTGCAGCTGAGGAAACGGAACGGGTGGGGCCAGGAAATGAAATACTCGCAATACGTCTCCCTATTGGCTGCTGTCCAGTCATGGAAACATTTTCTCGCGCTGCCATTGGCTGCTGCGCTCATCGACTTGTCTCTGATTGGTTGAGAACCTTGCCATGTCCGTCGGATGAGACGTTCACGACTCCTTTGGTTCCCGGTGCTGTGAGTGGAAGGACCGAAAGGGGCCGGGCCCACAGAGGAAAGAAATGGCGAGTATGGTCACCGAGGACGGGTGTGGAGTGGCAGCGGAGACCGCGCAGCCTCCGGGTCCGGGTCGGGGCGCGGTCCGATGGGGCTCACAGCACGCCGGCGCCCGAGAACTGGCCAGTCTGTACTCGCCAGGTGAGTCGATCCTCTGGAGCAGCGTCGTTTGTGGGTTTGGTGTTGAAGAAGAGGGTGTGATATGTAACGACTGGCTGCCCAGTTACTCAACAACAAACAAACTCCGATTAAAATCTAACAAATTACTGCGCGAGCGACAACAGAAATGCCTTTGATGACCGGAACCAGTCGGTGCAGCTCGTGCCTCTGTGTTTTGTCCAAGTAACAAAGCTTTTGTTACACAATAGGAATCATGTGAGACTGGTTAAATTTGTGTGGAGTTTGTGTGCAGAGCTTCTCTAACAGGGTTGACCTAAAAACATCTTAAACTATTTCAGGATCCCTCTCATTACAGGTTGGACTTGATTCACATAGTAAATCCTCCACACCCTTTGTGCAAATGTTCTGCTCTGTTCAGGTCAGCCAGCATATGACTAATTTGGTTGTGTGCAGTAAGCAGACCTTTTCCTTCCTGTGTCCTTTTTAAGATAATTTTATTTACATTGTAAACAGGTTAGGGGTTTCTCAGCCCTTGATCTTCTTGATTTGTCTTGTCACGACCAGAAACACGAGTGTATTTTATCTGGTTAGTGTCAGACTTACAAAATAATTAGTATTCAGCCTTCTTTACTTTGAAGCCCCTAAATGAAATTGATCTCAGCCAGTTACTTTCAAAAGTGAAGCTTAATGCAGAGGTAGATTGTGAAACAGATTGTTGACAGAGCATATATTCGCTGTACACTATATAAATTTTATGGGACAGTGGCAAGAGACAAAAGCCATGGTGGGAATTTCAGAGAGGGGGATGACACTGGGTCTGTCTAGATCCTTGTAGAAACTCTTGCTAAAACTCTTGCAGCATTACAGGTACCTATGCTGCCATCATTTATAAATAGTCTGTATATCAAAATCAACTTTAAAGAAATCCAAATTTAGTGCCTTGAAATTGGGCCTCTGTCTCTTTAAGAAGCTCCTGCTCTTTCTGACACAACCTTTAGCCACTCCATTGAGCTGTTTACAAACTTTCTTAGGAGCGTTGGGTTGAGAATTAGTTTGTTTGAGCTCAGCAGACTCAGATCCCCCAGGTGTTTGCTAATTGCTGCTGCTAGTCTGAAGGAGCCAAGTGGGGAAGGCTTGCTCTGTGAGGCGGCAGCTCAGCTTGGAAACTCCAGCTTTGTGTGAAAAGGCAGCGCTTGGTGAAAGCGTTTTGCACAGTTGAATAGTTGCCACGGGTGATTGAAAAGCTAAAAATGTTATAATTTTTATTTATTTATTTTTTTTACATATCTTCCCTTTAAAAGCCTCGAGACTAAAAGTACAACCAGATCCACAATGGACTGGTGTAGATCAGTGTTGCCGTCCTTCATGGTTTCGATGCGTTTCGTCTCCAGAAATGACTGGATTTCTGTTCATCCGCTTTTCATTTCAGGTAGTAAGACAGGAGACATGCAGGACAAGGGTGGAGAAACCTTGAAGCATATTCAACTTGAATCAAATTCTGTTTATTTAATCGTATGCAGACGTGTTGCAAAAAGCAATAAATTGGAGGATAAATTAAATCAAGCTCAATAATTTCAATTTGCATGATTTATTGTTTTCTCTTTCCACCAAAAACTAAATGACAAAAATCTTCAGTCTGGTTCTTTGGTCTCTACTAGACCATTTATTTGTTTATTTTATTTAATTAATTTTCTTGAAGGACAAATTTGTTTTACAGAGCCTTCAGAATTCATTTTACGTTTTCTGTTTTATTTTTTTTTTATGTTTAAATTGCTCTCAAAACAACAAAATTATGGTTTATGGCAATAACTTCTGGGACAATTTGATTGTTCAACAAAATGTGTGATTGTGGCAAAACAGACCTGAAGTGTGTTGAAACGGCCTAGTTGAAGTCCAGACCTAATTCTGATTGAGAATTTGTGCCAGGTCTTGAAAACTGCTCAATATTCAATCCAAATGATCTCAAGTTGTTTTGCAAATGTGGATGGATAAAAAAAAAAAAAAGAAACGAGTTATTATCACATAAATTCCAGTGAAATAAAATTTGTTGTTGCCACTTTAAGCAGGAATCTGATAAGTTTAACCTTTGAAAGTTTTATTTTTGGAGGACATGTTGTCACAAGGTCAGTGAGTCAGAGATGAACTGGAAACTCTAATCAGGAACATTTCGCTCTTTCTTCATTTTGTTTCTGTGTTTCCTGGCAGGCAAAAGATGTCAAGAATGGATCAGCGTCATCCTCTGCTTCTCGCTCATGGCCTTCAACTTAATTCACCTTCTTGCCAATTTCCATCTGGGACACGTGTGGTACATTCAGCTGGGCATCGGTTAGTTCTGAATCCAGAATCACACGAGGCGTGGATGTTTTCATTGCTTTCTTTTGCTGATCATAACGTCTTCCTCAGTGGCAGGAATCCTCACCGCTGACTTCGCGTCGGGACTCGTACACTGGGGGGCCGACACATGGGGATCGGTGGATCTACCCGTCTTTGGAAAGGTGAGACCTCCAGGTTTCCACCAGAGCTAAGACTATTAATCGATTATTGGAGTAATTGTCAACTAATTTAGTAATGGATTAATCGTTAACTGGTGTTAACGAAACGCATTCTCAGATGAGTAAAGGAGCCAAAAATGTGCACAAATGTTTGCATTTAATAAAACAAATACTTTTGTCTGTAAATATGTGGCTTCCCTCTGTTATAAAACTAACTTTTTAGCAAGATATAGGAGCTTGTCAATGATTTTTTAATATTTATTATGAATAGTTCTGTTGTCAGATTATTTCACTTATAACATGGGAAAATGTTTTTGTAGCTCAATCAAAAACAAAATGTTTTTAAGTAAGTTCTGGAACAAATGTCTTGAAATAAGACTAAACTTACAAGGAACTCTTCAGCAAGATATGAGATATTTTATGTCAATATATCCATAAAATTGTTCTTTTTTAAACGGTAGTAGTTATAACAAGATGTTTTCCCCATGTTATAAGTGAAATAATCTGCCAGAGGAACTCGTTCTCTTTTTAAACAATATTCAGAAATTATTTACTTAAACAATAATTAAGTCACCTATAAGTGAGTTTTCTAACTGCTTGGCAAGATTTTGTGTTTTCTGTTGAGGTTTTCATTAACTGTCTGGATATTTTCCCTCCGCTAGGCGTTCATTCGCCCGTTCAGAGAGCACCACATCGACCCCACAGCCATCACCCGTCACGACTTCATCGAGACAAACGGTGACAACTGCATGCTGACCATCGTCCCTCTTGCACACATGGCCTTCAACTTTCTCGTGCTGTCCCCCGGTGAGTGTTTTACCAACAAAAATTACATTTTGTCTGTAAATGGTAGCGCAGACAGAACTCAACGGACGGTAAACATGAATCATCTCGGTTTTTCTGCGACTGCAGCGGAGATTTACCACATCTACCCGTGGTACTGCTACTTGTACGCGCTGGCCATCTTTGTGACGCTCACCAACCAGATCCACAAGTGGTCGCACACGTACTTTGGCCTTCCTCGCTGGGTGGTGTTCCTGCAGGACTGCCACATCATCCTTCCTCGCAAGCACCACCGCATCCATCACGTCTCGCCTCATGAGACGTATTTCTGCATCACCACAGGTTCGTCGCTGCCTGCCGCGTCCCAGAGCGAAGCCTGGGACGCGGACGTATTCATACGTATTCATACGTGGTAATACGTGGTAATCTTCATAAAAATGTTGAGACTCAAATTTTTTAGTGTCGTGATACAATTAAAGAGTTTAATTGACTTAATTTCAGGGTCTGTAATGAAACATTTTAATTGTAAACTATACATTGACAAAATAGGCAACCTCTTTTTGCTTTCCCATCAGATTGTTTTTAAAATGAACCCTTAGTGGGCCAAACAAACTCCTTTGTCGTCCATTGCTGTTTGCCGCTTGTGCGTGAGGTTTGCAGGCGTACCAGAAACACGACACAAAGGTTCCAGCTTTTAAAAAAAAAACATTTTACGAGACAAAAAATGTGATCAGTTGCATTAAAAATTTAGAGCAGTCAGGAGGACAAGTGGCAAAACCTAAAACTGCTGCTGTGCAAGTTACTGATCAGGTCGTTGCTAGGTAACCACAAGTTACTCGACACATTGTTGCTAGGTAACCAAAGACGGTCAGTTACTTGGTGCCACCAGTCTTGCTTACAGTGAAAATAGTGAATAATCAATCAGGCGTATTATCTATTGATATTGATCACGTGTCTTTCTAAATACATGTATTCTGGATTTATTGAGGTATATTTGCTGTTTGAACTAATAAAATAGGACGTTATAAGTGTTTTCTGTGGGGATATGAAGATTTTATGGATGTAGTGAACATAATATTTGTATGATAATCATTAGGTTTTATTCCGAGGCACTAAAATCTTTTTTTATTTTTTCCCGGTGAAGCTGATTTTCCCTCCGTCTCTCCTCTGTCCAGGTTGGTTAAACTATCCTCTGGAGAGGCTCGGTTTCTGGAGAACCCTGGAGGATCTCATCCAGGGCGTGACGGGAGAGAAACCCAGAGCAGACGACTTAAAATGGGCTAAGAAATTGAAATAACTCTGATGGCTAACTGCATCCTACCTCAGCAACCTCTGGCTCTGCCCAGGCTTCTCGTCGTGTTTTCTTGCCTCACTTAAAAACTGCAGTTCACAGGATGAACGGCTAACCGTATCTGATGCCATAGCTTTAAGTCTTGCACATTTCTTTTTTTCCTCTTTCACCAAGCGAGGGCTCTGTTTCTGGGATTTTATTTCATAGCTTTTCTACACGGATACATGATCTAAACTGCAATATGTTATAAGCTTTTTATTTCTAACGCAGGTCATCATTTTTTTTAAAGGTTTTTGCAAATAATGTATCACTTTCCAAAGGAGGTGAGACTATTACTCTGATCTGAACCAGCGCTTTGGAGAATGATCACACACTCGATCAGCAGAGCTTGTTTTCACATTTTCACTCTTTGCCGCTTTATTTTCTGTTGAATGATGAAGCTCTAAAGAATCGAATTTGATGTGAACGTCCTAGAATCAGTCAGTTGCGTAGGATCTCTCTGGAGGCGTTACCATTGTTGATAGTTTGTGATTGAATTTGGAGTAATTGTTACATTTGCTCTCTAATTGCACATTTGGGTTTGCACACTTTTTGATAGTTTTATAGCATAAGTGGAAACAAAGTGAGGCGCAAATATGTTTTTTGTTTATTTTCTTGGTCAAGAATTATGAAATTCCTATCTTTCTTTCTGAAACACAGCCATATTTATTAGTAGCTTAATAAATGGATGAATCTGTTACAGCGGGGGAACCAGTGAGCTACTAAATAATCAAAATAAGTCTGAAACTGACAGCTGCTCTCTCACTTCCTTATTGATAGCTTTGCCTGTTGAAGTTTCTTCATACACCCAGTTTTAATAGTTACACTTACATTATCAACGTCTTTACTGGATTACTTCAAATCTAAGGACTGTGGGATTTTTTTGCTTTTTTTTTTTTCCACTTTCAAGCTAAACCAGAGCAAAAAGGGGACATTAGAAATATTACACACAGACTTCAATCTGTGGAAATGAAGATTCTTGCTCTGGAGAGAAATACCAAGAACAACCCTGGTTCAGCTCAACGAATAACTCAAAACAATGACCAGCTCAGTGTTAGACAAAGACTTCAGTCAGTAGAAATGAAGATTCAGCGGCTGGACTGGAAATGAAGCAACTCTTTTTCAAAACAAACGGAGAGTTTGTTTTGTTTTTCAGTTTAGCACCCAGAAACTCTGGGAGCTAAACTGAAAAAATAAATTCTCACACTTCAAATCCGGCGAGAATAATGACCAGCCTGATCAGTTTTGAGCTGAAATATTCCCACATCATCAACACTTTAACACCGACTGCACCAAAGAAAAATAAACCTCACCTTCAAACACCAACCAGACAAACACATTCAGCCACCAGGAAAACTTATTATCTCTGACAATAAGTCAACATTGCTTATTGTCAGAGATAATAAACGGATTTGGTCATTTTTCTAATAATAAGAGAATGAAAATCCTCGTTCCAAAGACAGTGTCTGATAAAACAGAGAAAATACTCTCTAACCACTAATGATCTGGACAAACAAAAGTCTATCATTCTTCTGAACGCTATTGGGAAACTAAACTGGAGTCGTTTCTCAGTGGTCCCTTCCCATCAGCTCCATGGGGGGATTTGAAATACTCCAGATTGCTCCTGATAAACAAATGGCTGCTAAAAGCCCGTTCTGCCGGCCTTCATTGACAACCACAGGATATTCTGAGACCGTTGTCGTCTCTTCGATGTCTTAGTAACAACAACCAACAACGTGATCACCGCTTCAGAAGAACAGGCTGAAGGACGTCTGATTAAGATGCAACCCGCCGCATATCAGGAGCAACTGGAGACGGAACGACTCCTTCATTAGCGACCCAACACACCCGCTCAGAAATGTTTTCTCCTGGATCTGAGATGATTAAATTCACGGATAAATGAACGACCAAGTTCTCAAAAATACGACTTTTCTTAGTGCTCACAAAGCAGACTTTACTTCATCAAACGTAAATCTGATTCTCCAGAGACGGGCCTGTTACAATAACAACTTGTACTGGTTATTATTCCTCCTCCAGAAATCATCTGGCTTCCCGGCAGTACGAGACAGGACAGTACTGTCCGGATCGCCAGAGGAAAACTTAAAAAACAACAACAAAAAAAAAAACAGAAATACTAAAATCAAACCTCATGAACTTTCTGCCACCAAGTCACTTAAACAGGCTCTGCTAAATATAAGATAATTAAAATTACTATTAGTTACTGACTTCATAATGTTGATTTCAATCGTACTAAGATAGTTGCACCAGAAACTAGACCAAAAATACTTGGTAAGATTTCGTGGTTTTGCAGTGCAGTTTTAAGGATGTTTTGTGCTTCTTGTAAATCCGTAAGGCTTCGGGTGACGACTATTGGTTATTGATAGAAAAGGCTTAAAGTGACACATTCATTGGTAATAAAGAACTTTGAACTGAGGATTTGTGGTGAACTGAACCCAAACCACATTCTCTCTTTGCTTTAGGTGCTTTTATTGATTTATTGTGCAAAAATGTTCTCTCCAAGTGCTCTCAGGATTGTAGTTAGAGCCATTCAAATACTTTAGTGGGATTTTCTTGTGTGGGAAAAATAACCACTCCATTAGAAGAGTTAAGGATATCATTTGAAATATTAAAACTAATTACTCTTTGAGTTGAGACAGATTTTGTCGGATGAAGCAGGCAATTAACTGATGCGTTCCTGGTTGTTTTGTGACCGTGGATCAATACAAATATCTTCTGTCTGTTTGTTATGAACGTTTAATTAGTTTTCTTTTCCGTTTTGGAGGGCTGAACGATCAGAAGTGTATTTACACACCAGATGAATATGATAAAACCTTGATTTCTGGAAGTTGATGAGCTAGTCATAATGACTCCTAGGTTTTTAAAATTAATTGCCTTATGCTTCCCTTAAGGATTTACAGTAAATGTTGCCGCCATTGTTGGAGAAAATGGTCTGAGTGACTTTATTTTGCCTGTCATGTGACTCATGTTCTCTGAGTTGGGAACCACATGGATGTCGGTGTTGGTCAGATGCCCTTGGAGATGAAGCTTAGATATCAGATTAATGCCTTGATGCCTTTTTGTTGTCTTCCGTATGGGAGGCTTATAATGTACATATTAACCTGTATTTATAAATAAACTAACAAACACCAACTGTTTAGTGTGTATTCTTTGCCGTGAAGGTGTCGGATACTTTAACCATACATCTAAAAGTATTAGAATATCAACAAGTTTAATTCACCGTCTAATTCAGTAGAATCCGATTTTTCTGCCAAGTTGGCCAGTCACAAAGTTGGAAAGTTGTTTTTCCAAATTAAAATGCAAATTATTGTTGTATCTTCTCAGCAACAAAATAAACATGCAATATTTTTAATAAAGCAAAGTGGCCATTTTTTTCTCAGTGGAGATTTTCCTAACTTTTTAGCAATTTTATTTTCATTTTTTTAAAGCTTTTAAGCTCCTCTCAGCAATAAAAACAAGAACTTTCTTTAAAAAAAATCACTTTATAAGCCTAGTTTATTAAATGCATGAGCTCTAGTTTTTATTTATTTTTTAAAGTCGACTTACTATGAAATGAATTTGCTCCAGTTTTCTGAGAAGCTGAATTTTAGACACATAATGTAAATCAGGGCTGTGAAACTCAATTTAATTTTATGTCACGTCATGAAGTATGAATATCCTCAAAGAGCCAGCTGCGGCAGAACTTATTAGCTAAAACTACTGTTTTATATTGTAGCTTTCTCTGCATTCAATGAGAATCTAGAAATGTAATATATTTGTACAAGCAAAAACTCCCTTAATTAAAATTACACCAGATTTGGATCACAGGATTTAATTTTGATGCATTTGATCTAAATGAACTGAAAAAGGCTTAAAATATTTAACTGTGTAATGAATGTATGAGTTTTACTTTTCAAATTAAAGTCAAAAGTCAACCATGAAGAGGTGGAAACCATATTTAAGAGTGTGTTGAATTTTTAAATCGGGGACCTGTAAACAACATTAGTTGTAACACTGTCTCTGCACATCCTAGAAGTCGAATAACAGACCTGTTAATAATTAAAAAGCAGCTGGTGTAACACTGGAGAGCAGCAGCTGTTGTTCCTTTCTATTATTTTCTACGTGTCCCATTAACTAATCTGTCACAGCTCTTATTCACCTCATATTAATTATATAGATATATAATCAATTAACTTGATGTATGTCAAAATAAAGCTTGGACTTTATCTCGGTCGTTTCATTTCCTTGAAAAGATCAAGGATGATCATTTTCATTGTGGCCTCTGGGTTTTTATTTAATTTCCTCCCAAGCAGCAAACAGTATCTATTTTTAGGAGGAAGCGAAGAAAAAGCAACGTGCGCGCACCACTGGGCACGTGCGCGCTCCCGCTGCGTAGCGACAAGATGGCGGTCGCCACCGGATCAGGTAAATGATGAAAAAACATCTTTAATCACCCAAAGATTGCCTCTTCTAATCCGCTAATGTGTACATCTTCATAGCCAACGATTCTTGAATCGATACTCGCTCTGTAGCGTAAGGTGGAGATGTGTTTTAGAAAAGATAAACGCGAAATAAAAGCTCCAAAAAATGAATAGGAAGCGATGGCAGCAGCTAAGCTAACCTAAATTTAAAGTTGAAATAACCGATCTTGCAGGATTGGCGAAAGAATATCTTTACTGTCAGTTAGTGACTTTATTGTTCCTATAATTTAGCTTCGCAATGTGAACCTCTAAAACCAAATGTCGCCCACTGTGACCGCGTCCCCTCCGCGTACTTATTTGCAACGTTGAAATATGAACGGATGCTGAAAACGGATGTCAAGGACCGGGTTGCGCTGAGTGCTGGTGTCGGTGCGTCCGCATTCAGGCGTGTTTACGGTCCGCAGCTCCTGGACCTGCTGCGGTGGTCCGGGCTGTGCAGATGCAGGTGGGCTGTGTTTGTTTGCAGGGCGCAGCTCCGTCTCACTGCAGAGGCCAAGCGACGCAGCAGCAGCAGCAGCAGCTCGGCGGAGGGACCACAGTAAATCAAAACAACAGCCGTGTTTGGGGGCCAAGCTCGCCAGGAAGACAGAACAAAAACAGGGCGACATTTCAGCATTTTGGATGATCGAACAGCCACGTGGAGACTCCAAATGTAGCGGATGAAGCTTAAAGTGTTGCGCAAAAGTGCTTTGACACCCATTTAATAGTCAAATTACTATATTAGTATCAAATAAATCTTCCTAAACTCCTCAAGAATCAGCTTCAGCTTCACTTGGTAAAAGAAATCTCCTATAATCTCGTTTATTAATCGGTTCTTCATAAAATAGTCAACAGATCAGTGTACTGACGTTCAGGCAAGAAGAAAGAGCTGATGAGCGACAAATGATTCACTAAAGGAACGTTCTGTTATTGCATTTTAGGCAATGGTTATTTTTCTATTTAAAAAAGGAATAGGGTTACATCTTTTAGTGTATTCATAATACTGTATAAAATGTTTAAATGAAAAATATGGAGAACGTGCCAGTTTTTAAAATCTGATTAATCGATTAATTGTCAGAATACTTGATTGATCACCCAATTGAATTGACTTCAACTCAGCCTCAGGTTCAGCGATGTATTTACACCTCTTGTTTTTTTCTTCTTACAAACAGGCGTTAAAGTTCCCCGCAACTTCCGACTTTTGGAGGAGCTGGAGGAGGGTCAGAAGGGCGTGGGAGACGGAACGGTGAGCTGGGGCCTGGAGGACGACGAAGACATGACCCTGACACGGTGGAGAGGCGTGATCCTCGGCCCTCCGAGGGTTAGTGGCGCCGTTTCAACACCTAACGGCCTCGTAAGCCGTTAAGCAGCAGAGGTTAAAGGTTAATGCAGTGCTGTATGACAGGAAAGGTGGAAGGTTTTAGCTGAACATGGAGGAGTGATTGACACTAGCTTTCCTCTAAAGGCTGCCAGAGGTTTTATTCTTAGATCTCTGAGTTTAAACCACATCAGATGTAATCACAGGCCAAAGAAATATTATTTCTAATAAGTAAAATCACCAAAAATGTTATTTTCTAAACTAAGCATGAATTATTTTTTGTTAAATTATTAGATTTTATTGTGAGAACAGGACTGTAGATCTAAAACTTCAAATAGTTTTTGTACTTTTTTTTTTGTTGAACCAAAAGAATCCTGTTTGTTTTATTTTGGCCTCAATTTATTAAAACTGATCAAATATTTCAGGATCTAGTCTAGGATCTAGTTCAGAGTTCATTTATGAACTACTACTGTAAATAGGAAAAAAAGTAGGAGTAAATTTCTGCCAAAAAAATAAAAACTTTCTGATTAAGCTCAGAAAGTTCCTAAAAAAATTGGATAAATAAAGTGCACAAAAAACAGATATAAATATGTATTTATAAATACTGTTTCATCTACAGAATAATCGATCATTGCAGTAATTGCTGCAGAGCTGCTGGACAGATTCTTCAGAAGAAGTTTCATTTTGTTACTTTACTGTGTTTACATGCTGGTCACTATTTTTAATTGTACCCTAAACATGCTGAGTAAATGTTTGTATTTACACATTAAATATGGGTACAAGCTGCATCTTTTCCAGTTTCCAGACTCGGCCTGCTAACCTCTCTGTCTGTCCGTCTGTCCGCCCGCAGACGAGTTATGAAAACAGGATGTACAACCTGAAGGTTGAATGTGGGCCAGGCTACCCAGACTCTCCGCCATTTGTCAGATTTGTGACCAAGATAAACCTGAATGGCGTGCACACGTCCAACGGCGTGGTATGTAAATCCCCAGAGCTACTAGCTATGATGACTGAATGTTATCTTCTGTGATTATCTGTGATTATTGTTTTGTATTTGCTTCAGAGTGGCTGTTTAAAACCAGAAGGGACTTTTGGTTTTCCCCCCATGTCTGTTGTGCATTGATGAGCTTCCTGTTTCAGTTTTACGCTTGTAGGAAAAGAACTGAAAGATGGTTTGCCAGAATAAATGTTATAATTTAAAATTGGACGGTTCTATTATGATTTATAAGCTGATTTTGCCTCATTTTAAAGCTAATAAAAACAAATATTGACGAAAAAGTACATTTTTAAAATTTTGTCATGTTATAGTGACAAACTATAATGTATTATGTGAAAGATCAGCATAAAGTAGAATGTAATCTGGAATTTTAAGAGTAATTATTCATTATTTTTCTTTTCATTTTCTTTTTTTTTTTTTTACAAAGACAATCTGAAAAGTGTGGAGTACATGTGTTAAATTTTCTGACTCTATATTTTGAAAATCCGCAATTTTAGTGACGAGTTTCTCTTGAAAAAAATAGAATTTTGTCTCATTCTTTGTAAAATAAATACAATTCACTCATGTTAGGTGGAAAGTGAGCCGATTGATTGGCCACCGGTCAATCGGCTCATTTCCAAGAAAACGTGTATGATTGGTGATCGCCAATCACGGTCTCTTGTTGCCGATCACCTGTACAGGTGAGATATGATCACCTGTATCTCACTGCTCAGCCTGCGTGTGCAGCTGATCTCTTCTTTCCTTCACACTGCGCAAGCGCGCAGCAACAAATCCTGTCGTGAGGAACTATGACGCTCTGAGAGACAACGGGGACGTTTGTGTCTTGCGGTGGAAAATTACTTTGGGGTTGAAGGATGTCAAAATGCATCAGGAGGTTCAGTTGCTCTCTTGACCGAGTCGCTGCTATATGGTGCCTGCAAGTTCGTTGCATGTTTACGTGAATTAGGTGAATTTATTACCAGGTCATTTTTAACATTTTGCCAGATCACATGGTGTCATTTATAACCAACGCGTAAAATAAACAGTCAATCCAGGCGATTGGCAGAGATCGGCCTCCTGGGCGATCAATATCGGAATCGGCAGCAAAAAACTTGATCGGAGAATCAATAACCTGAATCCATAGGGGGCCCAGAATAAAATGTTTGGGAACCACTGGACTAAGCCATTCTTACAAACCAATAAGGTTCTGTTGGAACTCTGGCTGCAGAGTCTACAAACACTTTTTAAGTAAATTGGTCGCATTGGATTTTATTTAAGGGTGTTGTAGGAAAGGGGGTATAACACAAATGCTGTTTGCCAAACCTTTTAGTTAAAAAAAAAAAAAAAGAAGAAGCAGTAATCTTAATTGGCCCTTTGCATAACACTTCAACATAACTTCATTATGTAATAAAATGTGGCTGTAAAATGTAACAAAACAATAATGTAATAAAACTGCATTGTGTAAAAAGTTATAAAATCCTTGAACACGTTTTGAATTGTTTGTCAACATGTCAGTTCACGAGGAAACTGATTATGAGTCTGAAATGCCGACTAAATGACTGAACGTTTGGACTTTATTGACCAAGGTTTCAATTGAATCTACAACATGATCGTTATTAGGAGAATAATGATCAGTTTGTTCATTTATCACATAATGTGCCACATCATCACATAATTTCTAAAAAAAGAACAACCTCCGCATTTTGTAATTGTCAGCGCAAAATATAATAATGTCATTACACTGCAAAAATTAATATTAATGAAAAAGTATTAGTTCCACTGGCAAATTATTTCACTTAGTTTGAACTCGTCTATTTTTATCAATTTTAAGGAACTGAATTAAAACAAGTTCACATATTTTGCTGAAAAGTTACAAATAAGTTGGTTTTGTCTTATTTCAAGTGTACTAAGATATTTGCACAAGACCAAGAATACTTTGAGGTTTTGTGTTTTTGCAGTGTACATATGTGGCAGAAGGAATTAAAAATGGGTTCTGGGGTTTTTACTTGCTGACTTTTTATCACATTTTGAACCCTGATATCGTTGCGTATCTGGAGTGTTGGACCTGGAGCTTCACCTCGTTGACGTCTGGCTCTCCGCAGGTCGACATGCACGCCGTGACCCCGCTGGCCAAGTGGCAGAACTCCTACAGCATCCGCATGGTGCTGCTGGAACTGCGGCGCCTCATGATGTGCAAGGAGAACATGAAGCTTCCTCAGCCGCCAGAGGGCCAGATGTACTCCAACTGAGCTTCTGCTGCTTCTCCTGTCATGTTCTTCTCCTTCTTCCTTCCTCCGACTTTCTCTCTCTGTTTAGTTTTAATCCTTTAATCCGAACGCCATGCCATGAGACACTCCACCTTCCACCTACAAACATGCACATAAGCAGCAGGAGACGTAAAAGCGCCAGAGCAGAGACATTAAGAGCTACTCAGAAAGATCCTCTTCATTAGTCGTTTCAGGCCCTGGACTTTCATTAGAAATTATCCAAATACTGTACATCGTACTAATTATTATTATTTTTTCCAGTTATAAATGTTAAAAATGCTGATTGTATAATAACAAACTTATTGAGTGTTTCTCTTTGTGTGCTGCCTTTTGTATCATAGGAAACGGCCACTTTAACATGCATCACCACACTTGGCTAAACGTGGCTTGGAGAAGATGTACATAAGAATCCCATTTTCTCTCTTTCTTTCTTTTTCTTTTTTTACTGCATTCCACGTGGCAATAAGAATGTCTTCTGTGTTCAGATAAATCTAGATGTGTTGCTGTGGGCTTTGCAAAAATGTTTTTGTACAGGTGCTCTTGTAAATGCATAATGTTTAGAGTGGTAAACATTGTGTATTTATCTAAAATTATATCCTAAGAGGCATTGTATGCAATTAGACCTGCATTTATATCATGCTTGAAAAGAAAAGTGAAATCAGCTACCTCTTTTGGCCCAACTCGATGTGATGTACTGCATTATTGTGTTTCTCTCTCCATTTTCTTTCATAAATCTCTATTCATGCATCTCTGGTGAAGATAGTTGTGTATTCTGCCACCACATGACACGTTTCATAGATTATTATATCCATAACCTGGAAATAGATTAATTTTTAAAGATGAATGAAAAAGATTACTTTTGATGTTGCTTTTCCTACGTTTTCATAAGTCTTAGCTGAAAATATTCAAAATTGAAGAAAACCAATTAAAAAAAGCACATTAGATGACATATAGATATATCTAAATTAATTAAAGTTAAAGTTAAACCAATACAGCAGACCTCAGATTAAAGGGATTATTACTTTCATGCAAATTTGACCAAAACTTTCTGGGTAAATAAGTTTTGAGCAAGAGGTGAGCAACTGTTATCCATTATTGCTAAGAATAGATTTTACTTTATGCTTTTAATGGCTCTAGTGACCTTGATTCAATAGCAGATTGCCTGGGACAAGAGCAAAGAGAGCAGCAGACACGTATGGCAGACCATTTTAACATAAAATTGATTGAAACTGATTTTTGACTACACATATTAAGACACATATATTTTCACTTGCGATACCTTTAATTACATTCTAACATATAAATGTCAGATTTATAACTAAGTTGTAAGGAAGCTTCAATTCAAGATTTCTGCAATGAATTACTATCTCGTTGGTTGTGCAGGAGGTTCTACTAATACTTTTCAAAGATGTAGAATTGTATGATTTTGGTTTTATTTGCAGCCACTTTCACATTTGAGTGTAATGGATTTAAAGTGACAAGACGCCCTAAAGCAGCTCAAAATAGGCAGAACTGAAATTTCATTATGTAGTAAGACATTTCAGTTCATAAGAGTTCATATCCTAACCTGTTCAAGAAAGCTTAATAAGTCACCTTTAAATGAGCTTCTTTAATTGTGCATAAAGATATAAAATTTCCTGTTCCTCTTTTTTAATGGGAATAATGATTGAAAACCAGCGTGGCAGAAAAATGTAGAACTTGCATCATTGCTGGTGTTTATCTGTTTAAGGCTCCTCGTTGTTGGGTGTTAAGTGGAAATGTGTCGGTATCTAAGCATCTTCAGGTCATATCTACTACATTTACTGAACCTAAAGTTAAATTTTCATTCACGATGGTCATAAAACCAGGGAGGAACCAAACGACACATGCAGGTCCACAAAAAGATATGAGCCTAAAAATGCAAATCTGGAAAAAATGAGGAGCTAACTGCACTGAGCCCGACTGAAAACCTCCTGGTTATTCCTCCAAATGTTTATTTCTGCACTCGTCCTGAGTTAAAACATTAATATTGTTGTTCCTAAATGAATATCAACTTGTTTTCTTTGCATTATTTGAGGTCTGAAAGCTCTACATCTTTTTGTTTTGTCCTTTTCTCATTTTGTGCAAATAAATACGACATATTTGTTTGGAATTTCAGAGAAATGTTGTCAGTAGTTCACAGAATAAAAGAACAATGTTCATTTTACTCAAACATATTCCGATAAAGAGTAAAATCAGAGAAACTGACTATTTTAAGTGTCTTAATTTTTTCCAGAGCTGTATGCATAAAAACAGAATTAAGAATAACACTCTCAAAAATTATGAGAATAAAGTCTCGTCATGATTTTATTCTCATATTATTATTCTCTTAATTCTGTGTTTTCTTGTATTTAGATTTTATTCCCATAATGTTGTACTTTTAATTTTCTTCTAATATGGCCTGAAAACTGCATCGTAGATATTAAATAGTTCAGTCAAGACCTGGGAATAACATATTAAGGGCCAACTGACATTTTAAAAATACATTTAAGGCTTTTTTAGGATTATACTTTTAGATGAATTTAAGACCTTTTAAGGATGAGCTCACATCCAGCACTGATTCTGATTTTATTCACATAAATTATATAAAACGCAGTAGATATAATCTGAAATGAAGCTGTATAATCTAGAGCTCGCTGTGACATTTATTAAGATGGAGTTTCTACTGTATCAACTAATAATATTTCACTCATCATGTCTTATTTAAAAATGTTGACAAAACAGTAAAGGTGCAATGCTGCAGTTTGCAAATATTAGTTGTGATGGTGGAGATTATGGGGAAGATTACTGGTTTCATCTTCTTTTCTCTCCAGATCATATTTAGGAAGCATAGCTGCAAATTTAAACTAAACTTCATCATAAATATAAAGTGAAAAATGACCCACAATGTTTTTGTTTCTATAATCTTTTCCCAGAAAAATAATAAAATGGCTAAATGGACAGTGTTAGAATTTTATGTAGATAAAAATTGGAGGAAGTTTTGACTGAAAAACAACAAAACAATATTAAAGCTGAATTCAGCAGAGCAGAAACATGTGGAGGAAGTGTGACTTTTTCCTGACCACATAATGCTGACTGTGACTTTGTGTGATCACATTTTTGACCCAAAACGCTTCCAGAAAGTGTCTGTCTAGTTAAAATAAAGTCACAACAGGAGCTCTGATGAACATAAACAGTTTTAAAGCCACATTTTAAAGATTTAATTTAAAACTGTCTAAATGTTCATGCATATTCACATATTTACATCAGTAATTTAGTTCAAAACGCGATTAATTAAAAAGTGAACAGGTTGAAATGAGAATTTGATCTTCATAAAAAAATTATGAGCTTGTTACTTATTAGTAAAATAACTAATAAAAGTTAAGTGACACTGGTTCAAATCCCAGCTACAGACTTTCTTACTGTTGTTTTAGTTTCTTTTCAGTGATAAAGACATTTATGTGGCTACAGCAAGAGTTTGTACCTTAATATCTCTAGAAATGCCTCAAACTATCACTAGATCCTCATTTTTTATTTTAACATTTTTACTTAACCAGATGAAAATGTGAAAAATCTCTTTCACTCGAATCACCTGGCCAAGAAAGGAAGCAGCACCGTCACATTAAAGACAGAAATAATAATAAAAAATATACTACAAATATGTAAAATATTAACATTTTGACAGTAACGTGTAAAAAAAAAACAGTGACAAGATAAGATTTGGAAATCTTCTGACATCTGTAATTTTTTACATTTATTTTCATAGGATTCTTTAGATCGAAGCATCTGGAAAATATAAAAATAAACTGTTTTCAGATGCTGTTGAACGACTTGACTGTATTCAGAGCAAAGCAGCCTCTCAAATCACTCTGGATCGACTCCAGCTCCTTTCTCCGGGGAATTGATCTCAAGACGTTATTGATTTCTCACAATCGATGTGATTTCTCTGACCTTCGAGCTTAAAACTGAGCTCAGTTTCTCTTCTTATTGATCTTAACTCACAGGTCAATAAAACATCCTGGTTGAGGCATTCTCATCAGACTCTAAATTAATTATATCTTACTAATGACTTAATGACATACATGACATTTATTAATGCTCTTAAATACAGTCTGGATGTAACATGTTTAATTTGTCAATAGGAAATGTTTCATACAGTCTTACATTTCCAGTTCTCTAAATAAACGACAACCCAGTAAGAATGTGTTTAAGTGTGTTTAAACATTTACCTGCAGCCTCATTTTTTACATAACTTGTAGTTTTCCAGTCCTCATAACCTGGTAAAGTTTGACAGGCTCGAGACGCAGCTTCTACCGACCCGATTTATGGTTTCCTTCCAGGTCCAAACTGCTGATTCTGATTTAATGCGTAAGAACTAGAACAAGTGCAAACATATTTGTCTAAAATTTAAATGATTCAAGCGACAAACACTGACCGGGAAAGAAAAATGTGCTGTAAGTGAAACTGTAACATGAATAACGTGGTATAGTGATGCATTTACTGACTGAATAAAATAGATTTAGTTGTGATGCATTTAGTGAATTTTTTTAGTGTCGTTCTCTAAAACACTGTCCAAAAATTAGTTTATTAAATTATTTTTGATTCTGCCCTTGAGACTTCTGTCTTTGGAAGAAAAACTCATCGATTAAAATGTCATCTAGAGTTACAAAACCAGCAGCAGTGACGTTTTTATGGGTTGTTTAATTATTGACCTGGCCAAGGTCAATAACGTCCAACATACTGTAGTTCCACATTACGGCCAGTAGGGGGTGGTGACGGTCATAAGGTATAAGGTTGTGACAGGAAAGTGGGAAATATTCAAAAATCTGCAGTTTAATAGAAGCAAAAAATTATTAATGGGGCAAATACACCTCGATTCAGTGTGTAAGTGACAATGTAAAGTAAATAGTTTTTTTTGTGTGTAATAATTAACTTTTAATGTCTGTGTAACAACAGCGATGGCGGTTAGGCTTTTTTTGTTTGTTGTATTATCTGTGCTGTTTACTTTCTTTTGTAATTTATATTTAATTAGTTTGTTTTAATTAACTGAAGAAACTTAGTTACGTGATTTTTTTCCTTCTTGTTTTTGCTTGAAATAAGACATTTTTACTTCTAGACTCAAAGTTTAATTGGTAACTATTGATATTCTAGTTTCTAGAATATATTTATAATCAGTAATATTTTATTAATATCAAGCTTTAATGTCCTACTGAGACAACTAAGTACAAAAACTTAAGAAAAATATTCTAAAAAAATTGATCTGGTCAGAAAGCAAACAGGCATAAATTTCTTTAATATAAAATATTTAATCTTACTTAGATTTCTGTTTTTTGCAGTGGGGATTTGGCTGTTGACTTGCTTTATTCATTAGTTTATAAATTGTGAATTGCTTATTTTTATTCCTTATTTAAACTCCTACTGAGAAATAATTGTATTTTGTTTTTCTTCTGCTTCTTTTTGTTTTGTTTGTATTTCTTCTAATTCAAGTAAAGCACTTTGAAATGCCTTATTACAAAATTGTGCAATATAAATAAATTTACCTTATTTCCAAATGTAAACATTTCAGCAAATATCAGGTAAAAAAACTAAAAGTTACATTGAAGTGCAGATATTGCTAAATTCTTTGCAAATATTTCAAAATTATCTCCTCAAAATCAGTGATTTTGATTGCAAGAAATCACAAAAACAACACAAAACTCTTAAGGAAAAGACGTTCAATGTTATTTAATTTTAAAAAGTACTTATTGAAAGCAAACATAGCTTCCTAATGAATATTCTAGTAGCTTGTTGGTGGGTTTTATTGGTACGTTTTGGCACACTGGCCCTTTAAGAACATTCCGGCTCTTGACCTATCCAAAACGGTTCTGGTTTTGACCCAGTTGTGGTTTGACTTCCTTATCAGCAGTGAAGAAAGTGCAGTTTTAGCTCAGCCCCTGGTGTTTACAGGATCTGCTGTGGACTCTGACCCCCTCCACAGCCGCGCCTTAAGTCCAGCATGTTTGTGCAGAGACAGCCCATCGCTGACCTCTTTTGTCTCCTCGTACAATGACAGATGGTCCAGTGCGCCGCTTTGAGGAACTGCAGAAACTTGTAAGTACATTTTAACACCCAGCAGTCGTCTGAATGATTGATTTCCTGAACTGGCAGAAAATCAGAGCACAAAGTTTTGCTCTGAAGTTTTTGTTATAGTTTTAAACATTTTAGACAAAAGGAATGTGAAACCAGAGAGACGTGCAGAATGTACTCTACTTAAATCAATAAATTAACTTTTTGACTAAAAGACTAATTGTAAAACTCATTAAAATAAGCTGCCAATGTCCTGTCTGAACACTGCAGACTGGATAACATTAATGAAGGGTAGATGTCAGAATTCTGAGATTAAAATAAAAATACTGAGATTAAAGTCAGAATACTGAGATTAAAGTAAAAATCTGGATATTAAAGACAGAATTTGGAGAAAACAAGTCAGAATTCTGAGATCAATAAAGAATTCTGAAATTAATTGCATAATTCTGATTAAAGGCAGAATTATCGTCTATCGTCTTGATGTTTCTGTGTTTCTTCCTGCAGGTATGACCGATCTCTAGTCGCATCCGGCTGAAGCATGGCGCTGAGGGTGCACCTCCTGGCCTGCGCCTTTGGCCTGGGCTCCTGGGTGGCGGTGAACGGCCTGTGGGTGGAGCTTCCCCTCATTGTTAACGCTCTGCCTGAAGGCTGGGAGCTCCCCTCGTACCTCACGGTCATCATCCAGCTGGCCAACCTGGGCCCCCTGCTGGTCACCCTCATGCACAAACTGCGCCCCGGTCGTCTCAACGAGCGCGCCGTCATTTACTTCGTCCTCTCCATCGGCATCGCCTCCTGCATCCTGCTCGTCTTCTTCTGGGACAAAGTGACGGTTGTGGCGGGGGCGATGCGCAGCACCGCCTTCTTCATCATCACCTTCTTCCTCTCTCTGGTGGACTGCACATCTTCAGTGACCTTCCTCCCTTTTATGATGCAGCTTCCAGCTAAATACATCACCACCTACTTCATTGGAGAAGGGTTGAGTGGTTTCATCCCCGGTGTCGTTGCTTTGGCGCAAGGCGTCGGCATGGCCAAGTGTGTTAACAGCTCTTCCACGCCAGGAAACCACTCAGACATAGAAATGTGGTCATTGCAAACACAGTATCTTCCTCCAAACTTCTCCACAGAGGTGTTCTTCTCCTTCCTGGCGGCCATGATGTGCATTAGCTTGGCTGCATTCTTTGGGCTGAACAGGCTGCCTCGGACTTACGAGCTATCTACGGAAAACCTTGTGCCGGAAACGGTGGGCTCAGTCAGTTCTGGGCTGGACAACCCAGCAGCAGAAACTGATGGCAAGAAAAGTGAGCAGGATGTAGAAGAGAAGAGCAAACCTCTACTGGCTGAACCACAACACTCCATTTCCGAGCTGGTCTTCATGTACCTCCTTGTGGTTTGGATAAACGCTCTGACTAATGGGGTGCTGCCATCCGTCCAGACGTACTCCTGCATGTCGTATGGGAATCTTGCCTATCATCTGTCTGCAGCTTTGGCCTCAGTGGCCAACCCAGTGGCCTGCACTATTGCAATGTTCTTCCAGATCAGGTAAAAAAATATTCTTCCCAGAATTTAAGTCACGAAACTCATGAAACATGAAGCACCGCAAAGCACTGACGCACCAGAAAGTGTGTACAAACTTTTTGTCACGTACAAGACGGCCAAAAAATATCAATTTTAAAAACCAAAAATACCGTGGTTTTGTTTAATCAATATTTTTGTAAGTAGATTTTGACTTAAAAGTCGTAGTTTGGTCCTAATTTATTGAATTGTGATTGGGAGGCCAGACAAAATCTGCAATAGACTGGCGACCGGTCCAGGGACCCCGCCTCTCGCCCAGAGAGGCACCAGCACCCCTCCCGACCCCACTAGGAACAACGGTTTACAGAAAGTGGATGGAGGCCAGACAAAATAAGTTGAGGGGCCGCAAATGTCCCCCTCACCCACTTTAAACACCTTTGCTCTGCAGGTAGAGTACCGTATTTTCCGGACTATAAGTCGCTCCGGGGTACAAGTCGCATTTTTGAGGAAAATCTATTTGATAAAATCCAACACCAAGAACAGACACGTCATCTTGAAAGGCAATAAAAATAGAATAGAGGCAACAGGCTGAATAACTGTACGGTACGCAAACGTTACATGACAAACAACGACCTGAGAACGTGCCTGGTATGTTAACATAACATATTAAGAGTTATTCAGATAACTATAACATAAATAACATGCTAATAAGTTTACCAAACCATCCGTGTCACTCCAAATCACTAAACGCAATGAAATCTTCGTCCTCAGTGACGCTTGTAAACAACTCTGCTAACTCCAAAGGTAGCAGAGCGCCCTCTTGCAGTCTAGTGTGAACATAACGTGATATGATATAATGATGTGTTAATTTCTGCACATAAGTCGCTCCGGATTATAAGTCGCACCGCGGGCCAAACTATGAAAAGAACTGCGACTTATAGTCTGAAAAATACGGTAATTAGAAATGGGGAATAACAAGAGGACCCTTGCTGTTCATTCTAGATTTCATAAGAAAAATAGACGTCAAGTGCTATAAATCAACTTCAGTTGATTAACAAGCAAAACAAGCCAGCAATGAAAAAACTGAAGCTGCGAATCAGAAATGATTCGAACATGGAGAGAAAACTTGTGCAGCAGCAGAAATCATTTAAGACATTGCAAACGTGGATATCCCAGCAAATTCTGGGATGTCCAGAAGAAAATAAGATAAAGACTGAAAACACGTGATGGTTTATTATTTGGAAAAGTTGCCAAAAGAAGTTTCCCCATAAAAGAATTTGCCAACTTGCAACTGGTGGAACTTCAAGATTTCTGGTTCACTGACATTTGGACAAATTAGACCAATATTGGCCACAATACACAAATTGATGTGATGATTTGGGCTGTTTTTAATCCATATCCAAGTTGATCTGTTAAGGTCACAGGATGTGTGCTTTCAGAGCCACCAAAGTGAAGTGACTCATAACTTTCAGCAGTCACTTGAGCAATATGCTGATGTATCGTTTTGAGGGGATTTCCACTGTCTCTGGATGATCCAAGAATCACGCCCGTCTTGCAGACTGCCTGAATACATTTAGTACTTCAAATCCTACTGAAGTTGAACCAATTTCCTCGTGGTCAGAGTCATCTGATCACATAATCTAATCAGATATAAGTAGACTGTGATGCTGCTGGTCTGTGTCATTATGTCGCAGTAGTTCTGAAATCCAGATTTAGCCTTAGAGGTCATGGTAGTCACTGATCTACAATTACCTCAAGAGTCGAACCAAAGGGTTCATTTTGGTGGGTTCACTTCAACCCCCCATCCTGTGTCAATGTCCCAAAGAACATCAGCGAAGAAGAAAAAGACAAGCCAAAGAGAAATTAATAATGGTGTGCATTCCGCCAACCAGATGGAAATGCTAACTCTACTGTAAAAGCATAACAGTACCACAGTGTATAGGGCCATTATAGATAGAAAAAAAAGGTACATTTCTGCTCAAAAAAACTCATAAATGCTGAGAATAATTTCAAAAATTTCCTAAACTGATAAATAAATAAAACATCAAAAATTTTTTTACTTTCTTCTAGAAATTTTTGACTCTTTCTAGAAAATTACTAACAAATTTTCAGATGTTTTTGGCAAAAATTTAGCCATTTTTCTTTCAATCTACAATGGCTCTAATACATCATTCTATAATCCTACGATCAGACAAATTAGAAGAATTCCATCGAAGTGGGTGGGTGAATAGACACTGAGGGGCGTGGCCAATAGACACTGAGGGGCGTGGCCAAGTTTGGATGACCAGAGCGATAATTTGTTAGTTGTGATTGGTTCTTTTTCATCCAAGGAATACTATGGTTTTAATGGAATAGGGTACGCAACGTGTTTTGAAAGACGTAGAATTTCATATATTTTTGACCTTCTTAGAGTTCCGTAGTCGAGGAGCAGGAAAGTCAAAAGGGAATTAGCAACCGACTGTGAGATATAAATGCAAAACAGCACAAATTATTGTTCGTTTCCATGAATATATGTGCTCACATCAGTTTCAGTTCATGATCAGATTGGTGGGATACAGAAATGCAGTTTTTGAGTGAAACTGCATGAAAAGTCACGGTGTTAAAACATCCACATTACGTGACGCTTATGGTTCAACCCAAGTAGGGCAGCAATAAGCCAGAATTAAACAAGTCTACACAAAATTAATTTTTACAGAAACACACCATTAAGGTCCAATTTCTACACTTTATCTACAAAACAGATTTATTTTTCTGGTTTAGTTACGTTTTAACAGAGTTTTGCATAAAAAATGTCTGCAAATTTTACCTGGAACAAGGAGGACCGAATTTTCCACTTGCTGCAGCTAATGGTGCCACAAGCCAATGAATCTGGGAGTGTTTAATTTTTTCCCATGACTGCGTTGACAGCGCAGTGCATCATCAGGATATTAATCATAAATTCCCCGGGCTCTGTGGGTTGTGGGGTTGCGTCTCTGTGGAGTGGGTTTGCTTCAGACAGCTGTGTCTACATCACATCACATCGCTATCTGGGGAGATTATTTGGTTTCTTTCTCAGGTTTATAAAAAACTCTACAAAATTCTTTCTTTATCACAAGTCATTCAGTTGGAAAGGTCAGGAAAAAAAATAAATTTGTCACCCGATTTGATTATAGTAACAAAAATTGTTTTAGAGTATTGGCTAAAAATATTCATTCCCCCCTGGCAGATTTAAAATTACAAAATATTTTCATTTAACTTCTGTGGAAAAGAAAATCTAATGTGTGGAACAGATCAGGTTTGAGATTCTAGCAAATAGCAAAATTATTTTATTTCTGTCGTTTGCAAACGGAGAACCCCAAGCAAACAGCTGTACCTACAACAAGTTCTGGAGCTGCAAGCTCTCACAATATATAGGATTCTTTATGCAACGTGGTCACTCCCTTGGCTCCGAGTCAATTCCAGTTCAACAGGTTTACTGCACAGTCATGTAGCCACAGGATGCAACCTCTTCCTTACTGAAAGGTCAGTTAATTGTTTAGTTGATAAACATCTTCTTGTTCAAAACACGAGTTTCCAAAAACCAGGATGCTAATGGAACAATTTTGCATACCAAAAAAAATTGTCAGACCTTGTACGTACTGTCAGCTTGTGACATTCAATGGAGAAATTTGTTAGACCTTGGGGCTAATTCCATCTTACTGTTTACTGTTATCTGTTAACAAACTTTGGCGCTTTGCTTTGTACTTGTGGTGAGACATTAGTCCACTCATCAGTCTGCTGCAACTGCTGTAGAGAGAGGAAACCTATCTGACTGGTTCTTGGCCTATATACTTTATCAGACTGAATAATACTAATTTTAGTTAAATGACTAAAATAATTAAATAAAATTGTTAAAAGAAATAATATCACAATTTTCACTTCACACTTCTTTTCTGATAGGAAGGAAAGGCAATAATAGAACATGACTCAACTTTTCACATAAAAATGTGAAAAGTTTTTCACATTTTTATGTGAAAAATGTGAAAAGTTGAGTCATGTGACTCAACTTTTCACATAAAAATGTGAAAAGTTGAGTCATTTCTGCTTGGCTTAACATCAGGAATAACCTGATAGCTCTTTTTTAAATTAATTTATTAGTAATTAAATGGCCAAAGGTGATTTTTTTTTTTCTTCTGAATTTGAAGCAGTTGAAGCAAAAACTTGAGGAGTTTTGGGGAAAACATATTTACAGAGAAAGTTCTTTTTTATTTTAATTATAAAATGCATATATTTTTGTACAGTTTTGGTTTAATTACGGCTCTGACTTGATCGTTCAACAAATGGCCTGTTTTGAATCTGAATACTTTCAAATTCAGAACTTTTAAAGAGTTACTGTAAATGGTGACGGCTGTTAGCAGGAAATATCTCTGGCAGCAGTCTGTATTACAGTAACTCTGAAGACGCCTCTGACTGAAGATATTCTGTTTTAGTTAAAGATGAATCAGTTATTAAATTAGTTGACGATTATTTCTATAAAATCAAGGTGAAACTTCAAAAGATAACCTGGTTTAGTCTTTATGTCAGGAGACTGTAGCTAACTGACTTTGTTTGTCTTCAGGTCTCTGACGTTTCTTTGCGTCCTGACCGTGTTGGGTTCAGGCTGCGGCGGCTATAACATGGCCATGGCAGCTCTGAGTCCCTGTCCTTTGCTGCGTGGGTCTGCTCTGGGAGAGGCGATCATTGTGAGTGAAATCACTGAGTCATTATTCATCAGAGTTTTTATCAGAAAGCTGATAAAACACAGCTGATGACGAAACGCGGTTCAATTGTGTAACTATGATCCCGAGATAAGCAGGTGATAAGCAGGTGAGCTCTCACTCCTCTTTTATCCCCACCAGGTCCTCTCTTGGCTCTTGTTCACTGGGACGCTGTCTTACGTGAAAGTGATGGTGGGAGTCATCCTGAGAGATCGCAGCCACAGCGCCCTCGTGTGGTGTGGAGCTGCAGCACAGATGGGCTCGCTGGTCGGCTCCGTCACCATGTTCCCGCTGGTTAACGTTTACCGGCTCTTCAAGTCGGGAGATTTCTGCAACACTGAGTGTCCGTTATGACAGTCGGCCTGAAAGTCTCAAGACTCTCAACTAAATACAGAAACAGATGTGCATTTCTGTATTTAATTACTTTATAGCAGCGAAATTTATTTAAAGGCGTGTACAGATGATGGTGTCATGTCAGTTTTATGTACCCCAATTCAAATAAAGTATTACAGAACAAAAAAAAATAAAATTACAAAAACATGGCATGAAATTACAAGAATGTTAGAATGAATGTGAGAAGAAAGTAAAAAACAAAATAAGCACATAAAGTTGTGGTAGTAATATGAGACTAGAGTCACAGAGTCACATGAATAAAGTCAGAATATTACAAGAACAAAGTCAAAATAATATGTAGATAAAGTTGTAATGTTATGTCATAATATTTTGAGAATAAGGTCATAAAATGACCATAAATAAGGTTGTATTAAACATACCAGCATCAGGTTATTATAATAATGTCTTATTCAGTTTATGCCTTTTTGTAAAATCAATTATCAAAGTATAATTTCACAAACACCACAGTGGTAAGACGGCTTTTATGTGTCAGATTTATGATTTCATTCTAATAATAATAATGTCACTTTTTTCTTGTGTTATTTTTACTTCATTCTCATAATTTTAATTTATTATCTAGTCTTAAACTTGGCTCTATTCTCTAAAAGCTCCATGACTTCTTGTGCAACAATTTTACATTATTTTATTATTACTTTTAAAAACACAGCCTTCAGTGGCTGTTAATCTGAAACCTAAGAACCGCCTGCCATCAGTTCACAGGACTAAAATTATGATTAATGCTGATAATTTTCACTCTTCTAAGTTTACTATTACGCAGAGAAAATCTATAACCTTTAAAGTGAATATCTACTGATTGGAAGAATCCTGCATTGTACTTTTCTGACCAGCAGATGTCACAAACATACTTTCAAAACGCGAATACATTCATCAGTGAAAAGCATCGATTCCTGTTTAACTTCCACCTGTGACCTCAACATTTTAATGCACTTTGCAACTTAGTAACTTAAATTATTCTTCTTTAAGTCTAAATCAACATTTCAGGTGAAATCGTATTTTTTGGGGGATTTTTGCTCCCAATTTTGCTTTTAATCTCAATCTTCATTCAGTGTGTTGTAGCCAGATTAGAAAAGTTTCTTCAAGGTTGAATATAATCAATTTAGGACCTTTTATGGCCTTTAATTCTAGTTACAAGTATATGTTTAACTTAATATGTCATATAAAATGCAGCTTTGTTATTTTAAAATGTTTTTCAGCTCTGGGACTGTGTTTATGGAAGATAATAATAATAATAATAATAATAATAATAATAATAATATAATAATTTCAGTACCTTAGTACAGTGTAAAAAGGATAAATGAGAAAAATGAGTGAATAAACACACATATTTTGGATATATTTAAATACAATTTAGGAACAATTACAGATAATCTGACCTGATTTAAGATTAAATTAAATACAGGTTTTGTTTAGACTGTGCAGAAACCCAGTTAGTCATAAACACTAAATATTCAATTAAATTCAAATTCAAAGGTACTTTACTAACCCTAAAGTAAAAATTAATATTGTTGTAATTTTGTTTTTCAGATATTTCAGAAAAGCTTTGAAAACTCTCCAAATAAACATGTGTCCACTGTACAGTGATGCTAACTGCATTAAATTAAAATATATTACTTTAATATCTAAAACATCTGTTGTAATTTTGTGGTTGTTACAAAATAAAAATAAAACTTGTTTTACAGCAAAGCCTGACTTTCTGATCTCTGCTTCTAACATTAAATAATCAGGCTGCAAAGATACAATATTATATCGGATTAAAAGCTGTCCACCAAATTATATTCAATGCATCTCCAGATCTAGTTGGTTGTTTTTATCTAATCCAGGGAGATAAAAGTTTAGTCACATGGGACAAAATCAAAAAGTCAAAATGGGTCAAAAACTGTAACTTTCAGTCAGTTTTTGTTTAATTTTCTCAACAATAAACTAAGCATGCAATATTTTAACAAAACTAAGTAGCTTTGTATAGAAAAGCAAAACTTCTGCATGTTTGTCTTATTAAAAGACAGAGATCCAATCTGTAAATGGTTTGGACTACACTGGAACCAAATGTACAGAACCTGATCAATTCTCAGCAAAAGAAAAGGATGATAGTCACTCTTTCTCTGATGTCCAAGCCACACCTTGGACATCGCTGATCTAATCTATGAAGAAGAAGGAGAAGAAGAAATAGTCTCCAATATATGACTGCAGCATGTTGCTGACAAACTGTTGTCAGAAACTAAATTGCTGACAAAGTATTTAAAAAAAGAAAAAAAAAAAAAAACAACTCTGCTACTATATATTTTATAAATGATTTTGCATATTGCAAGTTGGGCTAAAATAGTTTTCCTCCAACTTTACTACTTAAACCCAACACCTTATTTTAACGTTAAACGACGTGCAGGAGAGATAACAAACAATCCCAGTGGAGTAAAATACTAAGTAATCAGGAACTGGATGAGCAATTCCATGAAATATCTGAAAGACGGCGCCGCCAGCGTTTTGAGGAGAACCAGGAGGACCAGAGGCCGGTTTCCCCTCAGCAGCTGTTCTCCATCCTGACCCTTCAGACGGAGAGCGAGGTTCCCTGGCCGAGGTCTGGTGGGGGGTGAGGAGTCTAATTACTGACGCTCAGCGGGGGCCGATGGCTGTTGCTCCTGCCGGCGGTCACTTGGGAGCTTTTTTGACCCCAACATGAAGTAAAAACAAAAAGATAAGGAAGGCCACAATTAGCCCTATGCAGCCTGCGGGGCTTGGGATCAGTGGAGGAGAAGCACAGATGGGACTTTCTCACTTGGATTTGCTGAATCCACATTGCAGCGTGTACAAACCGAGCAGAAATCACTGCACACGACTGCAGATGCGAGTTCGCAGGATGGGGGTGTACAAAATCTTAACGGCGACCCAGTATGTCTACATGGGCAACAAAACATGTTCATTACCTTTTTTTGCAAAAAATCATTCTAAGATGATAAGATTTCAGAATGAGGTATTTTAGGGTCTCTTGTCACGCCACCCAACTAAGGGGTTTACGCTCACACATGAAAATGGCTCCAAACACATGCACAAATATACAACTGTTGAAAAGCAGATGTAGAGCCTCCTGCACGGCCAGCAAGAATGCAGCAAGTGGTTTCTGGATGATAAATCAACAACAAAACACTTGTCTTTTCCAGCAGTGCATATAGAGGAAAAACCAGTTGACCAAACATGCTGGAACTCCATTTGGGTCGCTAGGTAACAGGACTGCGCTCTGCTGGGGTTGCCAGGTAATGGCGCAATGCCTATCAAATGGGATGTTTTTGAAACTGCTCATTTTCCAGACAAAAAATTATTCACTTATTTCCTGGCTGTATTTGAGTTTGTAGAAGAAAATGGACAAATGAAAATGTACGTAAATTTTGCAGAAAAGATCCCCTTCAAAAAAATAAAAAGTAAAAATTAGAGTGTGTTAGCATAAGGTTGTAGCAGAGGCAGCAAAGGAGACTACTGTGTCTATGTCACATTTTGTCGCAATGCAACCACAAACTTGAGTTTAGTTCATTTTTTTAGAGTTGCGTCGCTGATGGTGGCAGCAGGTCAGAGCAGCTCGGTCAACTTAGTCCTGATTTTTCTCTCTCTGCAGATTTCTGTTCATCATAATTTTTTGGGTTGAGTTGGTGCTTGTTTGGACAATTATTCCCTCTGGTTTGTATTGCTGTGCAGCTGCAACGATTGTTGCTTCAGCTTCTTTACTTTCAACAGTTGTATCAACACGTAACCATGGCAACAAGGCAGGGGTGTACGATATTAGAAAAGAAACTGACATTCGAGTTTCTTCTAAACACGGGAATATTCTACCGATGAATTGAACAGCACCGTTAATCTGCCGTCTTGCTGAGAATCAACCTGAAGTGACACATTTTTCTTTATTCTGTATTTGATAATTATTCTTATTGTTACAGCTGCACAGCACTAGAAAACCTAGAGATGACGACAATATTAGTTTGCCCTGATTCAACTCAAACCGATTTGTCGTTTTGGTCTGAAAATGAGAGCACAGAATGATCAGCTTCAGTGTTTATCAGACCTGCTCCTCTTCAGTGAACATGACCTTGGATGCTTGCATGCAATCAAAAGGGTTTTCTTTACGCTTGATTAGCTAAACTCCTTGATTGGCTCTGGGCTCTTGTGTGTGGGGAAATAACAAAGCAGCAAAAGAAAAGTGTATCATTTCCCTTGGAGTGTCAGATGGTCCCATCGCTGCTCCAGCTGGTCAGGAGGGGCCGTGGCCACCTGGACGCTGCGTCCCGGTCCTGTGAGATCCTGCAGTCTCCTCTGCCATGTGAAAACTCCACTTACTACGCCACTGAGAAGTCCATCTGCTCAGGTCGACACCTCCCAAAGAGTCCCCCCGGCCCTCGACACAAACACAGCTCCCCCCACAGCCCTCCTCTCGCCGTCCTCCCCTCCCGCCAGCCACAGAGCCTCTCAGCTAAATGAGCAGCATGTCGAATGGAAGCAGGATTTACCCTTCCTTCAACTGGGTAAGGGAACAAATTTGCAGCCGCGTGATGCAATGGATGGAGGAACCCACCTGCACTCCTGCAGCATGGCTGCTGAATCGACAGATGTGTCACCGGTGCGTGACTTTGCACAACTGCAGGGTTCTGCTTTGAAGCACAGCTGCAAAGAGAGGGCGGATATTTGTTGTAACTCTCAAACAGAGCTGCACAGTGTTTCCAATCATAATCAGTGTGGAAATTTCAATGTCTGCAATACTGTAACTGCAAAAGATCGACGGTAGGTCTGCAACTAACGATTATTTATTTTATTAACCGATTATTCTGATGATTGATCAAAGATCTGCAAAATTTTTGTTTAACCACATATCTTTTTTAAAATATATCACATTAAAAATATATTGAACGATGCAAATGAATAAATAATTAAATGTTTTTTTTATAGGACAATATGCATCTTATTTTCTAAAATGCAATAACAAAGCATTCCTTTACTACGTTACTTGAGAATGTCTGGATTGAATAATTTTAAAAACCACGTTTTTGTCATCTTAAATTCAAATTTTATATATATTTCTGCAGATATAGTGTAATTATAGGAGGAGAAATGGCTCTGGATTTTTTACAAATGACAGAAGAGAAATCCTAAAACCGGTAAAATCTGACACTGTTCCATTTTTGTTCACATTTTGTGAAGAAGGAAGTTGTGCTCATGTCTTCTTCAGAGGTTTTTGTGTCGTTTCCTTTGGTGGTTCATAGAGCAGTGCCTCCACAGAGGAGAACAGGTTTTTGAATTAGTTTGGATCGTCTGACAGTGCAGCGTGAAAGCGAACAGCACCAACTGAAAATGTAATAAATGTTGCAATTTTGGTCCTCAATCGAACCGAGTCTGCAGGACTATAAGTTATGAAAACATAGAGATGAGCACAAATTCCTTCTTCACAAATTGTAAACAAAAATGGAGTAGCATTCGATCTTTTGACAAAAAAAAAATCACAAGACATTTTTTCTGTTAGTGCTAGATGCGAGTTATATATATGTAGTCGTATTTACCCAGAATGCCTTGCTCTGTAGTCCACTTCTTGCTTTTGGAGCGATCTTTGGTCTGCTTGGTGTTCACATATACATATGAACTGAAAAGAAACAAGAGTTTAAAAGCGGACCAGAGTTTTTTTTTAATTAACTTTGCATTAGAGTTTGATTGCACATTCAGACATCTCCAGATGAACCAGATGCTGTGAAAGCCCCCTTAGTAACCAAAATGCTAAAGCTTAAGGGGAATAACAAGTACAATGTGATGATAAAGAAAATAGGAAAAGTGAGGAAAAAAAACATGTCATCATTGCAAAATTCACCAATATTGTCAGTTTCATGTTTCCTTGTAATGGATGTCTTGCGGCTGAAGCGCTACGGAAGTAAGGAAATGTGTTTGGTTGTGCCGCAGGCCGGCAGATTCTGGCTGCTGATGGGCAGGTGAACAGCTTGTGGGTAAACCAATTGCTGATGCATGCAGACAGGCTCGGCTCAGACAGCATCTCAACGCGTCTCTCCCATCAATTTCCACACACACGTTAATAAACGTCGTCCATTTATTTGAAATTAGATGTGACAGCCCCATGTCATTTCACTACGGCGTCTCGGAGCAGACAGTGATGCGCACGGGCCCTCGCCTCGTTTTCTATCAGCAGGTATTGATGTTGCTTTAATGAAGTGCCTAGCACTCCACCCTAGGAAGAGACAAGTCTGTCAGCATATGTAAATGCTTCCTGCCTGTCATTGTTGTGGTGGGTTCAGCATGGGTCAGCGTAGATTCCCCCTCTGGGAACCCTTTGTTCTGGGGCCCGACTGTGCCACATGAGGGGACCAATTACAGAGCTGCGCAGCAGGACGGGGGTGCAAACTTGTTACCCTGCTGCAGTGAGCTAATTATTACCTCAGCACTGTGGGTAGTACAGAGCTAGTCCATCAGGGTGGGGAGTAAAATCAAGGTTACTGCATGAACACTTATTATGCTTCCTTGAATGGGTTAAGAGTGGTTTATGGTCGATATAAAACATGTTCACCACAGCTTTTGCTCAAAGTCATTCTTAGATAGTGAGATTTTACCATGCTCAGTTCTGCTTATTTTGAGCTCCTTTCAAAATGATCTGTTTTAGGGCATCTTGTTACTTTAGATCCAAATAAAAAGCTGCTGGCCACGCCCCCAACACAACGTTTACACTCTCATGTGAATATGGCGGCAATTCCACTGAGCTGTCTGGTGACATGGAAAAATAATATAAATAAATAACTTGATATCTTGTTGGTACGACTTAATTATTACAAGTTGTGACCTACAATGTACATGTTTGAAAAGCAGAAGTAGAGCCTCCTGCAGAAGCAACAAGAATGAAGGAAGTTGTTTCTGAATGGTAAATCAACAAAAAAAAACACTCGTCTTTGCCAGCAGCAATTGTAAAGCACACATTGCGGTAAAACCAGCTGACCAATACCGATTCACTTCTGCTTGGGTTGCTAGGAGACAGGTGGAGCTCAGCTGGGGTTGCTAGGTAACGGCGCAATGTGCCATAACAATCAGGAGGTTTTTGAAACAGATAATTTTCTAGATACCAAAAACTTTAACTTATTGCCAAAAAAATGGATGGGTGTTTTTTGTTTAAACGATTGAGCTGTTTTAGATGCAGTATCCAAAATGTGTAAAATATGAATTTTGAGTAATATGTCCCTTTTAAATAAGCGGTTTACAGTGTTAACACATTTCTGTGAATATATTTCAATTATTAAAGTTAAGGAAAAATATAATTCTTATTTTTAAGCCATAAATAGCAACAGAGCTTCTTAAGTCCCAGCAGAGCTCTCTGTGTTTTGCCAGAGCAAGCACAATCCACATGCAGCAGGCTGCCAACCACATCACCTTGATTTGGTGTCAGGAAGTGATTTATGAAAACGCTTCCTGCTCCCTCCGTCTCGACATAGACCTCAGTGGACCCTGGGTGTTGACACAAAGCCCAGATGGCCGAGCAAACATATTCGCAGCTCAGTGGGCTTTGGTTTCCAGCTGCTGGAGAGACTCTGGCTCTCTGCTGATGATCGAGGGGCTCAAAAGATTTGCAAGAATTCTACAAGAGATAAAATTTCAGCTGGCGCTCCGATCGATGCTTTGTTCAGGGCTGCAACACGTCTTTCATGTCAAAATCTCACACTGTTCCGCAGACAGACTCCTATCGCTTGGTGGCAAAAAAATACATCCATGAGAGACATTTCTGATCATCCATCTAGCTGGATGGATGGATAGATGGATGGATGTACTTACTGTTAATAGATGAACTGATGGATGGATAAACAAAAGTATGGATGATTGGATGGACAAATGGATGGATGTACGGATGGATTCATTGGTGGATGGATGGTTCAGATGGGTGGATGAATGGATGGATGGATGGATGGATGGATGGATGGATGGATGGATGGATGGATGGATGGATGGAGAAAACCTGACAGGGATTACAGCCCAGACGTCTTGTCAACTCCTGTGTTTCTCTGAATATGCATTTTAATAATTTGCTAAAAAGTAAAAGCGATTTGTTGTTGGATAAACGAGCCGCCATACCTGGAGAGCATCAGAGTGTTTTTGTGGCAAATATCTTTGAACCAAACATATAAAAACAAACACTGTGATGTGTGTAGATGGCCGTCTTATCTCGCCATTAGCTCCCTCCCCTTTTATCAACCCATTCATCTCCTTCCCCCTACCCAGCGGCCAGAGCCGCCCAGCTGCTAGGGGCTACCAGTCTCCCTTGGTGTGTGGGGCCAGTCAAGTGGAAAATGGCTGCCACTGAGAGAGCCCACTTTAGAGAGCCATCATCCTTTGAAGGGGCATGATGGCCTTTGACAGCCGCAGTGTTAACACAGAACCCACACGAACATAGCGCTGCTATTATCGCGTTTACTAAAGCAAAAGTAGAGGAGAGCGGATCAAGGGGAGACGCTAATGGTCGAATCCAGAGATGGAGGGGAGATGGTCCGGGCCCCAGCGTTGGGGAAACATGACATCGGATCACTCACAGACAGGTGGAGATTGTGTTTCAACGCGTCAGCCGAGCCTTTACCGAACAGGTCGTTCACTGTGTGTGTGTGTGTGTGTGTGTGTGTGTGTAGCGATGTCTGCCCCATGTGTTCTCCGTTAGCAGCAATGTGATTACTATCGAACCATCATCCAGTTTCAGACCGACACCGCTGCTACAAACACTCCAGCAGAAACAGGTTTCATGATTTGTTTGACAAAAATAGAGTGAAAATCTCACTTCCTGAAAACTGAGTTAGCATCAGAGATCCAATTCATGCGGCTTTACGCATCAGTCAAACGGGAGTCAACAATAAATCAACCAATATCTGACTAAACTGAATTTCATTCATTATTAATTTATACGTCTGGCCATCTGCAGCTTTCCAAGGGTTACCTTCAGCCCCAGACTGGGCAATCTCTTGGCCTTTAATTGAAACAACTAATTGAAGTTGTTGAAACATTCCCTATAAATGGGACACCACTTTAAAGAAGCCAATAGTTAATTAGTTGCTATTGACTCCTTTTATGTAAACTGATGAGTTTTTGCAAAAACATCTAGCTGTCTGTAGCTATAATCTCCATTATGAAGGTTATTGGCATCTTTTTAAGTTGTTTTCTGCTGGCATCCTGCTCTTTATCTAATCTGTTTAAAAACAAACTCTTTATATCCAAGAAAACATCTAAAGTCAAGGGAAAAAGATTATGTTTGAGCTAAAGTTTTAATCTAAAATGATTTTATACAACGGCTCAACCAATCAGAGAACAGCAGTCGACTATGATTAAATTACTTTAAGTATAATAGGCGTATTACTGCAGCACAGAGTTTATTACATTAGTGTAATTTTGCTATTTTGACTCATAATGTAAACATGCAAACATTGCTTTTCATGCAAAACAGAACTAAGAACCTTTTTGATTTTATTTGGTGAACAACCCAACAAGTTTTATAAGAACAACCACAAACATAAATGTATTTCATTAATATTCGATATGATAAGTCAACAAAAAGTAGTGCATAATTTTCAAGTTAATACATTTTAGTATTTTGCTTTACAACTAAATGTTTATTGTGCCATGGAGCTGTAGTAACCAGTTACACTGTTTTGGGAAAGAAAATATTTTAGTAGTTTTTTACACCTACATTTTAAGTTTTACTTAATTATAAAGGATTACTACTGTTACTTCAGTAAAATTTCAGGATACTCTACCCACAGTAGCTTTACTGAAATAAATGACAAGCTTGTTTTATCCATTCTTGCATGAGATGAAGACTCACCTACAGCTCATGTTAAAGACTTATGGGTTGTGAACAAGCTTTGTTTTTCTGTTATTTCTTATCTGCTGAGGCTTTTGTGCCATTTGTGCCACAATACATTAAAGATCTGCTTTTGTTGTATCAACCTGCCAGACCTCTCAGGTCTTCTGGTTCTAGTCTGCTCTGTATCCCCAGAACCAGAACCAAAAGAGGAGAAGCAGCTTTCAGCATCTACGCACCAAAAGTCTGGAACAAACTTCCAGAAAACTGTAAAACAGCTGAAACACTGACTTTCTTTAAATCTCGACTGTTTAGAATTGTATTTGAAACGTAATCAATTAAATATTTTATGACGGAACAATGTATTGTTTATTCTATGTTGCATAACTTTGTGTTTATGATGTTTATGATGTAAAGAACTTTGAAATGTCTTGCTGCTGAAATGTGCTCTACAAAAAAAAAAATATTTGATTGATTTGGAAATAAAATCAATGAAGCTATAAATTTTCCTCCCACTTTAATAAGTATCTACTATTTTGTTGGTTTACCACATGAAATCCCATGAAAACTTTATGGATTTTGTTTGAATAATTATGCAAGGCACTGCAACAAGCTGTATGCTAAGTTATGTACATTGTATTACACATAAAAGAGGAAGGAAGACTTGGGATAAATCAAACTTTTGGTTTTGAAGATTTAATTTTTGGAAAATGTGAATGTTTTTCCACCAATGCACTCTTTGTGTTTCAGTCATAAACTCACAGAAGATTGAAATAAAAGCCACTTTTTAAAAATATATTGTGTCATTCTTAACTTCTTATTGTTTGAAATCGGATCTAATGTGAAAAAATGTAATATTTTATTTCTAAGCCACGTCGTCCAGGCCTAACAGCATATTATGGGAAAGCCTGATTTATAGAAGCAACATACTTTAGCTGCAGTACCCAATGTCACTGTTTGGATGTGAAACGTCACAAAACACAAACAGATATATTTTTTTATCATGGTGTTTGGAATCTCCATGAGTAATTAAAATGTTAAGGTGACAATAAAAACAGATGCTAAGCTGTTTTTTTTAAAAGCAAACGGCAGTGAAATGTAACGTCTCAAGAACCTTAGCATTGAGAGTCAACCAAAAGCTCCTGCAAAAAGGGCAATGTTATTTATTGGCTGCGGCGTGCTCGGATCAGCCTTTGACCTCATGCAACGTGTGCAGCCCAAAATTTATGGATGCAAAAGATAAAAGCAGAAGCCATTTCATCTGGCTCTGCTCTCACTGGCCCGTCTCCAACACCGGCTGACTGCTGATGTATGGCTGCAGCTCGGCCGGGCCGCTCACGCAGCTCCGGCACATGTTGCTGCAGGACACACGTGGAGCTTCGACTGAGCAACAGTGATTTTAACTGCAACAAATGGTCGAGGTATGTCATTATCCAGATTTTTGGTGAGGGGATCATTACCTGCCACAGATGCCACTGTTGTTTTGCGTCCACATTTGTCCTGAGGCTAGCAAACCACCATACTTGGAAAGAGCAGAAGGTGCCTTTGTGTAGACGCGCACCTGATCTTAGAAATCAACCGGCAGCTCTGCCCTAATGCAAGTCTCCCTGGCTCTGCCTCAAGGCCGTCCATCTGTTGCTGTGACGAAGCGCGGCTGCAGGTGAATGTGTGTGGCTGCAAGTCGGTATCCATCTGGGTGTGCCCTGAGTGGAGGACTGCAGATAACATGTCGATTTTATTCCTGTTGACACCTTTTGATCATGATGACCATATTTAAAGCAAAAAGAGGCAACAAATGATGAGGAATTAGCTAGAAAATCAAAAAAGCAACATGACAAGCTGGAAAAAACACTCATATCTATTTAATCGGATAAATCCTTCATGAATCCAGTAATTTATTACTGGAGTATACAGCTTCAAAAAAGCCAATTGCTGAAAGAATAACAAATTCAAAACTGGATGAAAATTTGTCATTTAAAATAATAATAAAAAATCTTTAACTATTAATATATTCTACCCAAAATCCTGCATAGTTTTACCCCCATCTGGTTCAAATTCTGTGGGAATAAATCTATTAAACACATTTTTACACAATTATTAATTACTTATTTGAAAAGTAATGAACAGATTAATCCTACACTTTATGATGATTGATGTTAAGTCAAGAAGAAAGTGTTGAGCTTTTCACATGTTGATGTCAGAATATTTTTAGCTGCAGATGCATCACTTGCTGCAAATGATCATGCTATGTTATTACATTTTAGGTAATAAAATGTTTATTTTCTTATTTTAAAATGGCATTAAATTATTTGTTTATTTTGAATCTTTCAATATATTTCTAAGATTGCATATAAAAGCCTTCCGTGCACCAATTTTTTGTCTCATTAATCATTAGACTAATCAATAACTATAATAATTGTAGTTGACACCTTTTTGGAGACGCTATTCAAAGCAACAAACTGAGAAATATGTTGGATGTAGAATTAGTCAGAAAATTAAAGCACTCAGATCTGTGCAGTCTAACCTAAATGACATATGACTCATTAATATTCAGTAAAAACACATGTAAACAAACACAAAGTGCCAAGCGCATGGAAAAATACATGGAAATAAATAGCTTGACATTTTCTTTTAACCGTTTATTTTTTGCTGTTTTTTGGCCAGGATTCCCTAGAACAAGGTTTTATTTTATTTAATCTCCATTTAGTATTTTTGAATTTGAATCTCAATGAGATTTTTTTTATCTTGGTAAAATAAAGGTTAAATAAAACTTAAATAAAAAAAACTAATCTGCTTGTCCATGAAGTGAGCTAAGTAAAGTTTGTATTGATGTAGGTGGAAAAAACACAACACTAACATACGTAGCACTTTGTTTTCTTCTGTAAATTTCAGTGTGAATGTTAAGTGGATCTGATGGTTTAACTGGAAAAGAACTATAAGGTGTAATTTCCTGCCGGTGTCTGTTTATTCTCAAGTGAGCGCCGTAATTCATTCAAGTCTGGTTCTGAAATGTCTGTTTGTGACTGTGGTTGCATGTAGAGTTTTTTAAGAAGTGCATGTATGATGATGTACTGGAAAGTGCTTTTAGTTGTCAACAAGACCTGAAAAGTGTATTAAATAAATGATTCACCATTTGCTGTTTTTCCATAATGATTCAGGTAGTTCAAAGAAAAAAACTACGCTACTTCCTCATGAGTCAAAGGCATATATTTTAGATTGCTTAAAGATAATTTCTGGAGAATTTTGCTCATTAAAATAATGACTACATCACTGTGTTGGAACTGAGGATTTAAAATCATTCTTGTTCTTTCCTTTTATTCTTTATCTGTCCATTTGTTGTTGAAGCAATACATAAAATGATGCTATAAATCACATGCTTTTAATTTTTATGCTCATCATAAACTTTTTTGCTGTTTTCTGACCTGTTATATTTGACACATTTAAGAGAATTTGCTGGGATGTACAATAAATTTAACCAAAATGAACTTGCAAACAAATAAAGTAGAAGCCAAGCATATTAAAGTTTAATAACATCACCGAAGTGAAACAAAAAGTCATGTTCAAAGTATACTTTACTTCCAGCCATATTTTTTATTTCAGGTCTTTATGTGAAGGGCGGAAACTTTTCCTGTAACTGGCTGACTTTTATGGGTCATAATGTAACCAGGCTTTGCATTACAGTAAGGAATATCTGTCTGCAAAAAGCCCCTAGGAACGTGATTTTTGATACCACTGACCTTGTGATTATTGAACCTTGCTGATTGATGTGCGATACATAACCCGCTGCAGGGGCGTTACGTATCGAATCTGTTATATTTGATGTACATAATAGATAAGAAACTGCTAAATAATTCATTGATAACCCAAAGCAGGCATGTGTTGCACAGCTGCTTTGCTCTGAGTTGTTTAAATTTGTGGCGTGTTAAACCACTTTGACATTTAGAGCTTGTATTTCCGCATAATTGGTATCCAAGGACTTGTTATTAGTTTGGCTGCGTAGCGTTTTAAAGCATTAATGATACAGATTGCTCTGTTATGTATAAACGGCTCCTCTTTAAGCAGATGAACATCAGAAACAGGTGTCTCCTCTCTCTGTAAGCTCCCACTTTAACATGATTTACTTCTTTGTGGGGATTCTGTGCTGTAGAGAATGTCATATGCTAAGTTAACCTCTGCATGGCTCGCTGGCTTGCCGCCATTTATGAAAGGACACCAACACAGACGCACTCTCTCCGATGATGACAACTGGCAAAGTCCCCAACCTTTAAAACAACTCGAGCTGCGGCTGCAGGATGAATCCGACGGTGTGAGTGCACTCAATAAATCTGCAAGGGTCTGATTCAGACTCCCACACATCGCCATTCAGTGTCCTTGAAACCAGCTAGCGCCTATATCTGTTCAAAAACACAAGATCCATCTGCTCTGCCACAAGTCAATGAGTCACTGAGAGCACTTTTATTTGCGTGGATGGCGGCTGAGATCCATGTCATAAATATATTGGGTAACATGCTCCCAGATTATTTCAAACCGGTCTTGTGGGTTTGTCTTTCCGTTGCACGGCGTACTGCGAGGACAGCCAACAATCCCATTGAGAAATTAGCAGGGTCCCCTGTGCTTTCCTCTGCTTTAATAAATAATTCAGCTGTCAGGGTGAAAGCGGGGCGCGAAGACCTTGTCACTGGCGACTGACTCAGCAGTCTGCAGCCTGAGGGTGACACTAAACCTGAGAAATGCATCCACTGCCATTCATAACAGGTTGTGACGCGACATCATCAATGGACACAACGTCATCTTCCAAGTTCAGGTCAGGAAGCCTTAACCTGTCTGAGTCAACTTCAGCGCGTTTAGAGGTTTTTGTGTGATGCACCAAAGCAAAGTAGTGCATAGACTGACAAGGAAGTAAAATCATACAAAGTATTTAACATCCTTTACAAATAAAAGATCTGAAACGCGAGCTGTGTATTTATTTCCATTGAGCCCTAAAAAACCAACTTTATGATGTGTTCAAACCAAATGTGTTTCGCGCGTCAAAACGTTTAAGGTGTGTGCCCTTTGAAGTCAGATGCTTGGCGTTTTGGTGGAGAAGTGCGTCAGATGTGTTGAAATCGCTGCAGGGATGGATTTAGAGGAGACTTTCTGGCATATGTGTCCCTCAAACCTTCACATATCCACCGTCTCCTGAGCGAAAATACGTTTATTTAATGTGGGTCTATATTTTTTCTGGACAGATTTTGATAGTTCGAATGTGGGGAAATATTTTCAAATACTAAAAGTTATAACTTACACGATATTCCAACTTCCTTGCTGATCCTCTTCAAGGAAGAGATTCCTGTCTCATAACTTAATTGGTCATTGATTGTAGGAAGAGAGCAAACAGCGACAATTAGTTTATCCCCAATAGTTATTGTTTTTTTTCTGAGATCACGTCGGAATATGTACCACTATGTACTGGGTCAAACTCCGCATCAAGCGGCAAAAGTTCATGAAGTGTGCCACAAAACACGCTTGGTGTGAACGCACTATTAAGAGTTTAAAATCTTGGCTCATACTTCAAACTAAACATTTCTTGTTTGTTTTCCTTATTTCTTGCCATATTAATGAATTTATTGTGTTTGTGTTTTGAATTTGTTTTGTTAAGCTTAGTATTTCGATCTATTTACGGTTTATGCCAGGTCCAAGTTTTCTTTCCACTTTCATTCTCTGAGCTCAGTTTATCTTTTATCTCACCCTCTGCCAGGTCTCTGCAAAAAAAATCAATCACAATAAATATTGCAATACAAAATACTTCCGATGGTATGTTCAATAATTTCACTCAACTCTGATCCAGAACAGCACAGCATAGATTTCAACTGCAGCTAAATAAGGTTGGTGGAATCGACTAAATCTCACTAGATGGTTACCTATCAACAACCTGCTGAGTGCCAAGTAATTCTGTTATTTTAAAGATTAAATAAAAAAAAAAACCCAACATATTATATAAATACAGATTCAAGGACTTAAATACTTTTCCAAAATCATAAAACAACTATGAAACTAATACCTGCAGTCAGTAGAACAGTCTAGTACTTCTAATGCCAAGTAGCTTATCAGGCAGAAAATAACACAAAAAACAAACCGTACTCTGTACCGCATGAGTTTTTTGGTTTTTCTTCATACAGTGAAGTTAATGTAGGATATTCAGAAATTTCCCTCAATTAAGAGTAGCAATAAACATCTGAGTAGATGTAACTATTTACTACCCATCTCCGCATATAAACAAGTGAACTGAACTGACTGCAGTGTAAACCCGCTCAGTTCGGCGTCAGGCTCAGTAAAACCACCTGCTCTCCTCGGGAATGTTTTGTTTTCCTTGGATTTGTTTTGTAACCCAGTCATAACCTGCTGCCATAACGCCTGTCTGCTTGTAACCTCTCTGTAAAACAGCCATCTTGTTGCTCGTCTCTCAGGCTGTTCTCATCCGATGTCCAAATGCAGAACAGTTTACTGGCCCAGTTTCTGCTCAGAGAGCCTTGGTTTATTAATGTACACTCTGGATCCAAATCATAAAGCTTTACAACCTGCAGAGTGAAATATTTATCCTCCTAAACCATGTGAACATTGTAAAAGGTGCATAGACTATTCTTTTGTGCAGATTTGCATTACAATCTGTGTGACGCAGCTAATATTTCTCAACCTTAAACAGACCCTGCTGATATCTTGATCGGCTGATTGAGATAAGTGAGGCAGGACTTCTTTTATACTACCCCGTTTAAAGGGACAATTCGGGGATTTTTTCAGGCCGGTTTCTGCTCAGAGGTTGTGTGTGACCTTTAAATGTCTTACTAGCAGCAGATAGCTGTTTGAGCATCCTCATATTGATGAAACAGATTAGTTTTCCAGCTAACAGATACAGCGGGGCTGAGATAAAAACCACAGTTCTGCTATCTTGAAACAACTCTAATCTCTGAAGTGTCATCGTGGTTCAAGTAAACACTATTTTACAAACGTTTACACAAGAAGTCTGCATCAGTTAATAAACCAGTGTTCACTTGAACCGCTATTATAATTTTATGTTGCGCTACTTTAAAAAAATAAAAAACAACAACCAAAAAACACTTTTAGTATACACTAAATGTTTGTTTGACTGGCACCTAAAGTCTCTAAAACGGCCCATCAATAGGAGGGAAGGTCAATATTGTGTCAAGAATCACATATTATATAAATTTATGACAGAAGTCATTTTTTAAGCTTTTCTTTGTTTTTATTTTGATAAATATTACTTGCAGCTAATTAAACACAAAATTGTGTTCACCATAAAATTAACACATTACATAACACCAACAAAACATGTCAGCCTACTGTGAAGTACATTCCTGTACAGTAAATGGACTCTGGGCTTGGTTTGCAGCGTTGAATTACTGCATTAGTGCAGCGTTAAGGTGTGACGATGTTAAGATGTTAAAGTGTGACTTAACGCCCCTCTGAAACCACAACCGACAGCACTAACACCGAGCTAAACAAATTCACACAAAAAATGTCAAACATCACAGAGCAACATAAGAATAGAAGCCAAATAACATATTTAATAAAGTTTATCATAAAACCCCCCCAAAACAAAGCAAAACATTGATGTGGTGGTTAGTAACACTTTAGGGAAGCCCAAGTTGCTTTAAAGCTGCAGGATGCAACTTTATATATATTTATACATATCTGGTAAAACTGTCACAATGTGACAGTATAATAAGAGACAGATAATCTGTGAAAAGAATCAAGTTCCTCTAACGCCCAGTGCTAACTAGAAACAAGCAATCAGAGCCAGGAGGAGGGTCTTAGCGCTGTCAATCACCTTCTTCCCCTCTTGTTCTTTTCTATGTAGCAAGAAAAGAACTCTCGATCTCGAGACTGTTTCAATAGAAAATTGGCTTCTGAATGGAAAATTGTTTGTGAATTGAATCGTAACCCTAAAAATCCGAATTGAATCGAATCACTAGACACTGAAAGAGTCGCATCTATACTGTATTGTGTAGCTCAGTATGTTTCTGGGGTTTATTTTCCCAACTTTTAGATGGATTATCCATATATCTGTCTCCAGGATTCAGTAATGAGGAAAAATATTTCAGCAAATTCACAAAGAAGGTTTCTACAACCCCAATTGGCTGTAGGGGGTTCGCTCTACGGTCCACGCATCTCTAAGCAGACATCTGTTTCACTCAGGAAACAACCTCTGATCTGAAGGCTAGCTGTCACATTAATGAAGAAATGGATCATTTCAACACGTGGTGACACTGGGTTTTTCTATTATTGATCAGTTGCATAAGAGGTTAGGGATGATTCGTCTCTTCAGTCAGCTTCCGTCACAGAGAAAAATGTTCCACCCAACAGCAAGCAAGTTTCTAATCTGAACTATTTGATCAAACGTACAGAAAAAGTATTTTAAAAACTCATTGCTCTTTTAATTTGAAGTTTACAGACAACTGCAACACGTCCAGGAATGTGACTGTTGCCCTGATGTGTGTCCAGCTGTTATTTAAGACGACATGATGTAATTACTTCTGCATCCCGTTATTGATTATCCACTAATTAAAACCTGTTGTTAAGCCTTTGCTGGATTTGCTGAGTACAGTGAAAATCAACAGGATTGACACTGCTGGTGTGGGCTTTGATTCAAACTATTGGTCCAAATCTCATTTAATTATCAGACGCTCATTCCCCCCCCCTTTTCTAAAACAGCCTTGGTCTCTATTTAGACTAAATCTGATTTCAGTATAAGCCTTTGTTTAGTTAGAAATCCATCACTGCATGTGTTAACCCCCTTGATCTTCCATCTGTCCATCCATCTATTATGCATACCTGCTTATCACATGTAGAGGCTACACCGTGAACAAAGCCACAAGCAGTTTATCACAGCAAAATAAATAGAAGGCAGATCAAATTTGATGATAAGCTCGGTCAGAGGAAGACCACTGGATGCACATGTTCATCTGTATAAATAGATTTCAAAGGTTTATTTCAGTTCAATTTGATAATTGTAGGTTACAGCAAATCAAATATGAACATTTTTGTTAAGACTGCAACCCTCCACAATCTTATCTACCCACAGTAACAGCAATGGCCAATATTCTATTCTAATGATTATAAGGAAGTCCGGTTTTATTTAATAGCTCACTTCCTTGAGCTCATGTGAATTGCTGGCTCTGATGGTTGTCATCTTCCTCTTGACCGGTTTAAGGTCAGCCCAGTTAGCTGGTCAATCTGGCAGTGTGTGCAGGAGCCAAGACTTGCAGGAAAAGGAAATCAGCACCTCCACTAAGCTTGTTAGCAGCGTTGAAGCATGAAGTGCTCTAAATATTACTTTTACACAAATGCACTGACTTTGGACCAACATCAGTTGGTAGCATGGCTGCTATATCAACGCTGACTGGACTTCAAGCAGCTCTGTCCCTCTCTCTCAATGTCTGAGACCTTGATTTCCAAATGAAATGCAAAGATTTATTTAATCTAAAAAAAGATTTTGATCCTTCTCCTCTCCATCACACTTTTTTCCACTTAGCTTTCCACTGATATTCTTAGAATCAGCAAAAGCCTTTAGTTGTTGCCCTCCTTGTGTTTGCTGTTTATGACTGTTGGACATCTGTCAAATCAGCAGCGTTCCCCACGGCTGTGTACCAGCAGGAGACCATAACACGTTTCTATATGAAAAAACATTTTTTTTAATCTTATGTAATATTTCAAATTAAACTTATTGAAATAAATCTATGATGGTACAAATAATATGTGTAATAACTAAAATAAAATAAAGCATAAAGATTTTGATAATATTCTAATTTATAACCATACTGCACTTAAATAAAATCTGATTAAAACAAAATCCGTACTGAATATTTTAAGTACGATTTTCCTGACCGTACTGAAACTTTCTTCAAAATTAAAGGCTACAATTAAAGAACCAGCAGCAAAACATATTCCTCCCTTTAAAGGTATAAAAAAAAATAGATCTCAGTTGTGCTTCTTTTTTTTTTTTTGTTCACAAAGAGGAAATAGAGTGCTGTTTTAATTCACGTCCAGATGCACATGGCTGCTTCAACAGCTTTCTAATTCTTTGACTTTTGATAGGGGACTTGACAATGACTGTGAGCGCAAACTGTCGTCGGTAAAAACAGACACATTACTGTCAATCTCAGGAGACAGGCACCGTGCCAATCATCACTGATGTAGAGAGGAAGATTAAGCGACAGCAGCCTCCTTCAAGACATGAAAAAAGCCTTTTATTGAGAATTCAAACAGGTGTCATACTGGTTTCTGAGAGGCAATACAAATGACAGACTACTGAGCCGTAAATAGCACAGCAGATGATGGGAGATTGGCCATATGTCCACTGTGTGTGTATGCGTGCGTGCGTGTGTGTGAGCGCCAGTAACATTGGCTTGGTTTGAGATTCTTTTGGGAACGTCCCAGTAAAAGCTCCTTTGGGATGGAGGGGAAAAAAAATTCAGCTATAACCTCCATTCAGCTCAGTTTTGGTCAGCTGAAATGAATAAACTGTGTGGTTTTCTCCTCTGAGGAGTGCATGTATTACAATCAGGGCTGAAACGATTAATTGCATTAATTGTGATTAATCAATTGTTGAAATAATCTCTGACTTATTCAGGAATTGATTAACCAGAGCAATATTTAAGCAAAAATTGTACATAAAATATATACATTTTGCATTTAAAGATGAAAAACCTTTTTTGTATGGAAATACATTTTACCCAAAACTCATTAAGGAGCCTTTTTAGATTCATCTGGTTCAAATTGAAAGCAAATCTCCTTTTCCTGTCAAGTTATTAATGGGTTAATCCAATAAATTAATCCTACCCTGCACTGATAAGTGAATCAGAAAGGCCTGATCTTTTCACATGTTGATGTTGAAAGTATTTAGTAATAGATGTAATCTTTGAGTAAAGGAATGCCATTGCATTTTAAGCAATAAAATGTTAATTATGTTTTATTAGTTTGTATATTTTAATGTACTTCTAATATCATTTAAAATGGCTTAAGTGAAAAATCTGTAGAATATGGTAGTTTTTATTTGATTAATCAATTAAAATGACTAAAATATCCGTTAAGTGGAGTTTATTTGTCTAGCACATTTTCAGCAATAAAGTAGTTCAAAGTGCTTTGCATTACAAAATCATGCAGCCATCAATTACAAAATGCGCATTAAACATTACGTTTTGTCAAAATCATCACTAACTACACATCAACTGCTCTAAATAGGTGGGTTTTCAGTTTTAGTTTTAGTTGCAGCCCTAATTAGAACGACAATTTTCTGGGTGCTATTTGTCGCAGCAAAGCAGATAATCAAAACATTGTCAGAAATAAAACGTCAAGCTAAGTGAGAAAGCCTCATTTGTCAAGAAATATGACATCAGCTTCAAATTCAAACCTCTGCACCTCATTACTGTTCTTGGTGTCCCCTCTGCAATCAAGACAGTGACGGTTCCGGAGAGATCTACGTGCATGGGTGCAAGCCAAGGATAGGGCGCTCTCCGAGGAGCACGCAGCTCCATCTGGGCCAGAGTAATTGGCCTGCTATTCATATTCAGCAGTGTAATAGCCTCTAGCCATTCATGCAGTCACACATGAACTAGTTACACTGAGAACAATCAGAAGACGGCTGGACCTGAGCGTCGGTTTTCCACGAGAGGTTACAGAGACAACACACAGAGAGAGAATCTAACCAGGTTAGATTTGATGCATAAGAAGATAAATCCCTCTCTGATTGAATCTGTCAAACATTATCCACCGGATCCCAGTCTGCAGCATTTAGCAGGGAGATTTATGGCAGAAACACTGCCACGCTGCACATGTTCTGTTATTATGCAGGTGAAAAACTGTGCGTGGATGTCAGCCACTCTGTGAATCTTGCATCATGATGAACTGCCATTATTAGAGTCTGCTGCATGTGGAATAAAAAAAAACTGCCCTCCTTTTCCTTGAGAGAGGCCTGCAGCAGTACTGCACTCTCAAATGCATGCAGTGAATCATCAATTACTGTGCCAGATCTCAAGAAGTGTTTTCCTGCAGAATAAATAAGTATGTTAGAGGACGCTCACTGTACATGCACACATATTTTCTTGGCAGAACATAAGGAGCATAACCTGGATCCATTCCCCGCTTACAGCCATTATTCACCAGCAGCAGTGCAGCGAACTGTAAAGCTTCCTTCTTTAAAGGTAAGTTGCTGCTGGTGTTGTATTCCTGCGTAAAAAAACACCTATAATTACCTGTGTAATGGAAGAAAGCACCCTTCATCATCTGATCATTCCTCAACAAGATAAATATGGTGGTCAAGGCATTTAGAGACAAATGCCATCCTCTCTGTGACAAGGGGGTTTGAGTGCTGTATTTATCATGGTTTGAAGTGGTGTCTGAGTCTAACCAAAGTACTGATTATTCAAAGTGAAGAGGAGCTGCCAGGCCATTACCTCCCAGAAAATAACAATGCGAACACCCGCCTGCCCGGCCTTCCCCAATGTAGTCTGTCAGAGCTTGTCAGCTGCAGCACCATTCATTCAATCTCAACAACCACCAAGCTCCAGGATCCATTCCTTCTCCCTCGCATTTACCTCCCGGTGCCTTGCAGGACACCCCCCAACCAACACCACCACCCTTCAGCCCCACCCCAAACTCACTTCCTCCCACTCCGCTCCAACCCCTCCACCCTACTTGGTCCTGATGAGCCATTGTGAGATTCAAGCAGATGGATGGGGAACAAAGGGGTGAGAGGGGGCCCCCTTTGCCTGTCCCCCTTGTATCACTGCCAGCCAGGCTCTGGGTAATCTTCTCAAGCTTTCACAGCGGAGCAATGAATAACCTCAGCTTCCACTCTGAGACCCAGGCTCCGCCGCGGCCGCCCCCCCTGCTTATCTCACCCTCTGCAGACTCGCCAGGGCCGGCTGCTCCCCGGATAGCATCTCTCACCCTCGCTTTCTCCGCACTGTCTCTGCCCTCCGCACCCAATCAGGTTTTTTTTGTTTCTTAGGGCGTGTTACAAGGCCCAGAGATTAATTGGGGCTGTGGCTGGATGACATCTGGTTGGAGCTTCATAAAAGTCTGGGTGCTTGAGCCTTGCCGGGTTTATAATAGAGTGTATATAAGTTCATTTTCTCTCAGACAGAGCGTTAATCAGAGCTTCTTCAATGGCCGTGTTGGTGCTATTTTAGGGTGGTGGTAGGAGTAAATTAAATTACTGAAAGCGTAGGCCTAAACCATGCTTTCGAGAAAGAACTGTTTCACTTTTGACTCAAAGGACGAGAGATGTTGGGAGGTTTTAATTTTTATTCCACAGTTCGGAGATTGACATTGAACCGGTCCGACTCATATTTTCATTACGCTGCGGTAAAAAGAGTTCCATATTGACACACATGCTTCATCTGTATGTATCGCGTCCCAACATATAAACAGCAGAACTGGTGTTAAAATCTGTTTTCTGGAGTTTTTAATTACAAATAGTGTTTTTCTGTATGTTTAGGTAAGCCTGTTCACATAATTGTCTCATAATGACAAATTTTACTGGTCCAGACGTTACCGTGATAAACAATAATGTTGTTGTTTTGAAACCATTTTCAAGTACTATAACAGCAGTGGCAATAGCATTGCAAGTTCACCCTTCCAAAAGACAATGAACTTTCATTTTTAACCGACATTTAACATGGTAACTGCACAAAATTATAAATATCCACAATAAATAAACAAAATGACAAATAAAACAAATTACGAAGTTTCTGCAAAACCAAAATTGTTCTTCAAGTAAAGGGGTAGTTGGGACCAAAGCACCAGACCGAAGCGTTTTGTCTTCCAGACAGAAAGTCAAGAAAACAAAAAAAAACACAATTATGCAAATGGAAATTATCAAGCTACTTTTAATTTATCATGTGATTATCTGATTTACTGCGACAGGTCTAAATTTGTAATCTTAAATTGGTGATCATTGCCCATTGCTATTGGTCCAGATTAAATATTTCTTTCTGTAAATGAACTGTATTTGTGACACTTTCTTCTGATATTGACCAATGATCCAAAACCTTTCCTGATCATTTAATCAAATAAAAAAAAATGTGTATATGTGTCAAAATTTAAACTGGCACTCTGTTTGGTTCATAAACACACCAGCTCTGGGCCACTTTTCTTTGATAAATGAAAGGGAATAATCTTTTTTCAGTAGAATTTCAGTTGCAGAACCTGCAGCAATTTGCTTTTTTAAATTGTTTTAATTTAACTTTACAAGTTTGTTTGTGTGTTACACTTGAGAATATCTGCAGAGTTGCCTGGAAACAGGTCTTTTGCACCAATCAGGACAAATCAGAAAGTTGGTGCAACTTTATTAGATTACAATTAGCTACAAAGGATAAACTGCATAATGAAAGTACTCACATCATCATACACAAGATTATAAATAAATAAAGGAAGCCAGATGTATTATCTGGATTGAGTTGGCTGTTTATTAAGGAAACCCAACAAAACTTAAATCCAGAACCCAATGCTAGAACTTTTCTTGAAAGTTTCTCATTATTACAGCAGCAGCGTCGGGTTATATGATTATTTTTGGGCACAGCGGTTTGTTTGTTTTTGCTATTAAGCATGTTTTTGTGTTATACTGCCATCTCATTTATTTTAATTAGGGAAAGCAGCATCACCAGAACACCATGTTGCAAAGCTGCAACATGCACGCAGCACAAATGAATAAAAGATAATACACAAAAATATTCTGATCTTTATATAGAAAATAAAGCAACAGCCTTGGTTTTTAAAATGCAAAGACTTGCAGTCTTTGACTAACAGTGTAATTATATAACAATAATAATCGCCTCCTTGTATAAGGGTATCACAGGTCTATTGACTCCCACTTCCGAGTGAATCATTAGAAAAGAGCAAAGAAGCTCTTCAATCACTAATAATTGCTTTGTGCTTGCGCCTCCACAGCAATAACAATCCACCTGTTCTGCTTTACAGGAACAGCTTAGCCACTCCACGGCTTCCTTGCACGGCCCTGTTAAAATATTGAGCATGTACTTAAGTGCTATTTGGCCAAGTGTCATTTAGGCTGACGGGCTCTCCATCCACAAAAGATGTCTTTAAGTGACTGGATCAGAGCTGGTAGAGAACCACAGAGGAATACACAGGTGTTGAATTATTCACTCCCGATGAAAAATTTACACTTTTGTCCCACAAACTCTTAACTACATCTATAAAGTGGGGCTGCAGTTAGAGTCACGGCAGGAAGCTGTTTTTAGACGGCTTCAGAGGCGATAAGATGATGTAAGATCAATGCCTGACGTCGTTAATTCTGATTAATAAAATTCGCCCAACGCAGGGAACAGGTCTTAAATTTATGTTTCACTGAACTTACAGACAGGATAATTTATGCATCAGTGGCATTTATAAATATTACAGCCTTTATGTAACATGGCTACAGCTCTGATTTCATAATGGAAGATGTCGGAAAAGAAAATAACAGACATCACTTTACAAATTTGCCTCCTTTAATGTGTAAAACAGATAATTTTAATGTTAGAATAAATTCAGCTTTCAGTGCACTGTGGGTCCATTTTGCTCCACAAACATGACGTGACACTGGCTGATTAAATTACCACTTTATTGACTTTCGGGAAGCACTTGCCTAAATCTACAAGATTAGCCTACGATTAATGTTGGACACTTAATCCTTTAGCCAAATTGAACTGTTTGAAACGACTGTAGCGGAAGAAGACAAAGCTTTCACTTTCTCCTCCTGCAGCACCTGCCACCTGCTGTCCTGTTTCAGAGCCACACGGCGGAAAGAAACAGCCTGTCGTCTAAATAACCGCCGCATGCATGCTTGTATCGTTTGTCCCTTCAAAAGTGTCACACTGTGCAGGTGTAGCTGTTTCTTACAGGTGAATTCAACAGGATGGAAGATGTAGAGTAAGCAGTATTTGAGTTAACTCTGCTCCTTTCCATTCAAAACAAGGTTTGGAAAATTTCAAAGTAGAATAAGGAAGTGCTTGGCATATATTACTGGAACTAGAGAATCCAGTAGCGCTGGTCAACAGCCAAAGCATTATCTGGGGTTTTTCAACTGTTTTAGGGTAAATTTGATGTGCTGAATCCAAAAATCTCACTGGTTTTGCTTAATCAGGTCAACTTTCTGACCCAAGGATGCTGGGATGCAGTCATAATGGCTGATTACTGTTGGACTCTGAAGCGAGAGACATCCCGGCTGCAGAGCAAATGAGGCGGTCGAAGTTCAAGCCCTGAATTTTTGCACTATGAAGACGTAATGTTCAACTTGTATGCACTTACTTTTGTCTGTGTTCATTACTCAATTTACAGAAATCCAAGTTTGTATCATTTAACTAATACATTCTGTTAGAAAACTGTTTTTTTTTAACCAAAAATATCAATTTAGACAGAAGATTGGAATTCTCTAAATCAAATTAGAATAAAAATCTGGCCTAATTGAGGAAATAAATATGTCATTTTTGGATTCAGCAGTGCAAAATAATCCTAATTCAGTTGAATAAGCAACAACTTCCAAAAGTATGTTTTGTAACCCAGAGTAATTTATTAATAAATGAATGATTTTCACTTTCAGGAAAACGGGAAGCAGCACAGGATCCTCAGAAAGTTTCACGTCACACAGAAACAAACAGTTTCAAATTCTCCACCACTTTACAGCTGATTACAAAAAAAATAATAATAAGGAACCTTGAATAGTTAGACTTCCTCAAACCAAGAATAACCCGTTTATAAGCTGTAAAGAGTTTTATAGCCTCATTCAGACAAACAGAAAGAAAGAAACACTTCATCAGCTTCACATAGAAAACTAAGTCCCTTACTTTTGTTTTGGATTATTTTGTTTCAGATTAGGTTGCTAGATTATTGATTCTCATTATAGAAAGTGTTCGAGGTCACTCTAACGTAGGTAGATGTTGCTGTTACTTCTGGTTCAGGTTGTTGGATGAACTGGATGAATTGAATCACGACAAAAAAAAAGGAAAAACAGCTGAGCTATCCCTCTCCTTTGTGTTTGGAAAATATGGATTCCTCAGTAGAATTTTACATGAACTTTGAACAAACTTGGCACAAAACGGATAGAACATAAAATTCAGACATACAGATCATGGCTGCAAGCAAGACAAAGAAAACTGTTTTTCTAATATTGTTGTGGGTAACGATAACATTTTGATTCACACAGCCCCACAAAATGTTTTTTTTCTCTTTAACATATTAGATCTATTTTCTTGCAGCACACCAGTGTAACTAAAGTGATGGTAAACTGGACTCAAAGCGCCTCCAACCCGGAGTAATGCTGAGCTCAATATTATGGTTGAATGCCTCCTGTATGAAACAAATGGCCCACCAGTGTAGCTGCACCTCCTTCAGCTAGCAGGCCTCCTAGCTTATATCAATAATGTCTTCTCTTTCAAAATGTATTGAAATATGAGGCAGCATGGCAATTATTTACTGGAATTTGAGAAAATATGGTTGGTTAGTTAGTTACAGAGCAGCTTAGTGTCATGGTGAAAACAGAGTTAGCATTACACTGCTAATCATTAAGACTGGAGCTGCAAATGTACTGAAGGATGTCTGCGCATGACTCAAAGTGTCACGCAACAGCAAAGTTCTTCAAAAAAAAAAAAATACATAAGAAATTAAATTTCCTGCCTAATCAGAATGTAAGACCTGTGGATTATCATATTTAAGGCCAACCTATTTACCCCCCAATGAATTTAAGACATTTAAATGCCTTAATTTTAGATACATGAATTTAAGACTTTTTAAGGATGCGCAGACACCCTGCAGAGCTGGTTTAAATCCCTGGATTGAGGCTGGAACGTGTTTCTTTATCAGATTCTGCAGTTTAAAACTACATTACTGAATTACAATGTCTAGATATGTAGCATCATAAAGGACACAGGAGTGACTCTGCTCACTTGTCAAAGGTTTTCATCTTGTATGATAATGAAATTAAATATATTGCACCTTTACAATCACCACAAGGCATGTACAAGTCCGTTATTTTTATTTTTTTTTAATGTGACACATTTTGATCTCCAGTTCTGCTTAGGTGCAAGAGAAATATTTATACTCAGCACAACTTTACAGAAGTGAAGCTGCTCGACTTTGCTCTCTTGTGTGATGAAAGAATGTGAATGCTCGGCGGTAATCATCCTGGACTGACAAATCTGCTAAAAATGCTAATCTTCTGAAAAGTATGTCATGAAACAGTTCAGCGTCGGCTTTTTACAAACACGCTATTTTTGTTACAGTCAGTTTTTACCTGTCAGACGAGTGTACATTCAAGTGTCAGATAAAGAGAGCCACCATCAGAGCTTTATGGCTATTTATGAAAGACAATGAGGAACAGAGAAAGGGAGCCTTATTTAGACAAAAGGGGTTTGCTGGGACATCAGACATCATCGTGTGACACTTCAGTCGCAGGCTCAGCAGTTGTTTATACATAATTCCTTTGTAATTTCAGGATCGTACTCTGTGGTTGATCATACTCTCCTCTGTCTGTGCTTTAGAAGCTGACCTGTTGTTCAGAGATGTGCATATTTACTTTATTCATAAGCTCCGCGCAGCTCACATGCTACAGGCACATGTTCATTACTAAGTAGCCTGTGGCGACTGTCATGTGTAGACAATGGTTGAGGACAAAAACAGTGCATCTCTTCCACACTTGTAGCCCAACTATGGAGATTGCGCGCAGGAGCAGCAGTCCTTTTAATCATATTCACATAATCTTGTGAGAGTCGTTTGTGAAATCACAGATAAGCCTCCTTATGTTGCTCAGATATTCCTGCAAATGAGCATGTCTGAGAAATGTAACACCTTGCACAGACTCTTGCATTTTAATTTCTGTGGCATCTGTGACCGGTCCGTCATGTCCCTAACCCCCTCGGGGGACCCCCAACCTATCTGCTGCAGACCCCCCCCCCCCAAAACCCAAGAGGATGTAAGGAGGGGGGTAGGGACACATTTGATTGATGATGGTGTGAATTAAACAGAAAGAGATGGAGAGAATCCTTTTATCAGGCCAGAAACACGAGTGGATTAAAATGTAGTTGTACAACCCCTCTGTATAATGCAGCAGCCTGGCCGCATATCACGAGGCGACAGAAGCCAAGATGAGAGACGCTTGTTATTATTGCCACCACCCTGACGTGAAACTTTGCTGAAGCAGGAAAACAGGACAGAAACGTGTGAAACAGGGCTGGAGATTGAGCTGATACAAATGGCAAAGGATTTATCTAAAACTCCTTTGACAATGAATAAATCATTTCTGTCATTGTTCAGCTCAAAGTGGAGAACACATTTTCTGCTTTTTATTATGTATGTTGAAGGGAAAAGAAACCGGACATGAACAGAGAAACCGAATGGTGACCGGAACCAGACGGTTTTTAACTTGAACTGAGTGGGAAAAAAAAAAAACAATCTTATAAAAAAAATAAGAATCTATTTAAAAAATTTCAAAGTTACATTCTGTAGCTTTAATATGTAGTACTTAAAGGTTGAACATATTTATAAGCATGGAAAACTAGGATACTTCAACTAGAAATCTTGTCACACTCTTAATTTAATTAACACTTATTTAAAAGATATTTATTACCGTTCTGTTTAATCGTCTTCCCTGTTGGTTATCAAAGCTGCCTTTGTTGGATCATGCAGTTCCTTAAATAGTAATGTTGTTGTCGAAATAAGTTCCTTAATATTTAAATTGCTCACATGATCTCCGTCTTTCCTGAGCTGGCATCTAAGCCATTTGCATTGCTATAATTTGATGCATCTTTTCCCAACTTTTAGAGTTGAATTTTGGGGAATATTATTCCTTTTGGTGGCACCTTCTCCTCTCTTGTCTCCATCTTTTCTTTGTCCTTCCTCTGTTTCTTTTTATCACTTTCCAAAATAACTGATTCTGTAATAAATTTGTTTTAAAAAACGTTTTCATTCCTTTAGAGGTATGATTCTGTCAAAACAAATATATAAGTAATAAATGACTTGATAAAGTAATTTATGTGGCAAATATTACATTCAAATTTTTCAAACTTAGATCCTGAATCTTCATACTGACCAACAGGAGAGAAGCTGACTGACTGCTCGCCCACCAGTCTCTCCTCCCTCTTTATCACTTTACCTCCAGTTCTTAAAAATGGCTTCAAACAGACACGCAAATTATACACAGTACATCTTTCAAAAGCATTAGTAGAGCCTCCTACACAACCACCAATAATGCAGCAAGTGGTTTCTGGATGGTAAATCAACAACAAAACAGTTGTCCTTTCCAGCAGCTATTATAAAACCAGCTGACCAAACATGACGGAGCTCTCCTTTGGTTGCTAGGTGATAGGCTGGTTGCTAGGTGACTTTACATTCCAAAGGTTTTTGAAAGGGCTCACTTTCCAGACAACAGAAAACGTTAACTCTATCGCCAAAAACTGACTGGGTGTGTGTGTTTTTTGTGTCTTTTTCCAAGCATTTGGGGTGTTTTTGGAAGGAGTTGTGACCCAAATGGATTATTTAGGTATGCAAAATTTGAATTTTACATAAAAAGTTCCCTTTAAGTCACGGATAAACTCTGAAAAAGTTAGCAGGACAGTTGCAGCTTTGGATTGCTTTGTAATGTTAAGACCACTGATGGTAATTGTTGGAGGAAACAAGGATTGATCACAGGTAGCTGCTCCTACAGTGTTGTTGGTTTTTTGGTAGTGCCCGATCTCAGCCAGCTTTTAAGTTTTTATTTTAGTTTTGCTTCCATGTTTTGATTACCTATCAGATAAAAGCCAACCTCTGTTGGCTGGCTAGCAAAGGATTATGTTTTTACCTTAATAAATTAGACTTAATTAGATATGACACAAAACAAAAATTAAGTACACACAGGGATCAGCTGGTTAACCGTGATCAAAGTAATAATTTAGCAGAGTTTGATACTCTGCTGCAGGCAGCTGATATAAAAGGCTCCATTTGTGCGGTCTCCAGTAAAAACCAGGAAAAGCAATGTAACTGAAACAGTCAATGACAAGAGGTCTGGTCCTGATTATTGAACCTTACATCTTTTCTATGGCCATACATCTTCCTCTGCCAGGCCTCCCAGGGGCTTCTGGTCATCCAACACCACAGGCCAGCTCATGAGAAGGAGGAAGGGACAATAGTACCTGCAGGTCCCTATCCAGACTCGAAAGATGCCACCGGGGGCCTCATTGACAAATTGTCCTTGTCTAGCCGCATGAGGGAGTGGGGATTGCGGTAATTGCATATTTTCCTCTAATTGCATTTGTCACATGTGGGGTCTGCGGCTATGGAGCAGGGTCTGAGACCCTTCTCAGTGATGTGTTAAAGCAAGCAGCTGAACTCTCACCTGCACCACGAGAAGGCGATGTGCACGAAGAGGCCTGCAAAGAGGGCAATAAATTATGTAGTGGCACAAAACATCAGCAGAGCAGCGGTGGAGACGGGCACAGACGGAGACATGCTGCAGGTCCATTAAAGACTCAGACGTGGCCGTGGAGGACTTTACTCTGCGATGCTGATTAAGGACAGTCAAGGGCTTCAGCCTGAATGATCACACGACACTTTTACTGCAGTCACAGACAAAAAAAGAAAACGCCCTAGTTTTACAGCAAGTTAAATCTGTTTGATAAGGTACTTTTTAAAATACAATGCAACACACAATTTTGGATACAAAAATTTTAAACGCTGAACTGTGACTGGTGCAGTTAATTGGCAGGATCTGATCTGTTATTGACGTTTCAAAATATTTTTGCCATATTTTACTAGTAGTGGAACTAGTCAATACACGGACTGTAATTAATTGATCTCAATTAACGGCATTTTAATCAAAAGCTATATGTTGACAAAATAAACTATTTTAAATTTAGAAACCTTTTTTGCTGTTGAATTATTGGATAAACAGACAAATGAGCTCAACAACAAAGATGTTTATTGATTTTAATCTGCAGCCTTCAGTTTACTGCAAAATGCCATCATTCACATTCAACTCTCAAGTGTTGCAGGAACTCACAACATGACGGTTCTGGCTTTGGACTGTTGCATGTAAAAAAGAAAAATGCAATTGATTTTGTTAAAAATGTTTAATATGCTAAAATCTATGTAATTAACTTAAAGTCCCAAGCCTACACTTTTACTAATTACTGTAAATAGCCCAGTTAGCACTTCTAACTAAAAGGGCAGCAATAGTTTCCAAACGTTTTGGTTTTCAACTCACAAAAATCCAGAGTACAAGATTCTGGCATGGACTACCGGTTGAAAATACGAGCATATGGACCAAGTAAGTCAATAAAAGACCCACAATCAAACACATAAGTAAATGCCTCAAATGTAAAAATCCCCCCTCTTGAAGCCAGTATTGGGGAATTTACCTCCATTTAAAGGGGCAGTATTGTGTATTTTCCAGACACATAACTATGTTAATTTCAGCCATTATATAATTTCAGCTGTGTATACCAAATATGACTGAAAAGAAATTTGACTTTGTAATTTAGCACCTTGAAATCGGGCTTTTATCTCTTTAAAACCTCTTGCTCTTTCTGAAGCTCTGCCTTCAGAAAGTCATCACAACATTCCTCCTCTATTAATATTACCAGCACTGAGAAGTAGTTTGTACAATAAGCTCAGCTGATGTGCAGTTTCACCAGATATTTGCTAATCAATACTGGCTAGTCTGAAGGAGCTGAGAGGGTGAGGGCTGCTCTGTGAGGAAAAAGTTCAGAAGCTTGAAACTGCACCTCGAAGGCAGAACTTTGTCCATCCAGGCGTTTTGCACAGCGAAATGGTTGCCATGGGAGATTCAAATATGCATGAAAGAATCAAAGCAACACTCCAGGTATGTTTGAGAGAAGGAAATAACATCACAACATGATGTGAAGCTAAAAAACAGAGTTGGTTTTATTTGAAACAGCGCTTTAAAACAATTAATTTCAGGCACTGATACTGTGAGAATCTCACACTGACCCATACCAACACTTGTCCAGAACTAATAGTGTTGGACATGTAAAGCAGATGATCTTCTACTCGCTGTTGTCCCTTCTTTCATTGGACACGATAGATATAACTGGAGCAATGGAGGCAAAGAGCGTTACAATTTGAGCACTGACCTGGTTTTCACTGAAGTCATCATAAAACACAGAGCCAGCATCCTGGGGACATGTAATAACATCAGGCCTTTGGTGTAATTCACTATCTCAGTGTGTGGCAATATAGCAAAACCCATTACATTTGCCTTGTAATTTGATGTCGCCCCAGCGAGGGATTCAGGTGACTGCGACCCCCGTTAATGGAGTTCCAGTGATAAGAACGGGTCTGTTTATTAGCCACATGCGGTCAAGCGTGGCTGGAACAGCTGAGCGCAGGCAGGTGTCAGGCCCTGCAAGGATTCAGGCACCGCTGGCAGGCCGTGGCGCTCATTTCACGCACGTTATCGCCACACTAGCTCCATCGAAAAAAGAGGTCGCCGGGTGCACAACAATATAACTGCTGAGTGATGAGGTTCGCTAAGAGGCACGCCGCTATGCAAGACTCCCGGCGGTTTGGTTTGTTTGTGGAAATCAGTGAGTCATCAGCAGTTTTGTCTCGCGTCAACATGGAGGAGGAGCCCTTTTTAGCTTTTTATTTTGTTCCTGAAAGCACCTAATTTCCAAAGAGTCACCCAAAGGTATGAATTTATACTGCTGTGCAAAATGAAATTGCTGCAGAAGAAAAATTAACATTTCATTACAACCCAGAGACAAAAGGATCGCACTGAAAGGTTGTCTAGTTTGGAATGTACACTTGCAGACATTTACAGAGCCTTGAGGAGAAAACGAACTTCAAATTAAAATGTCTATTTGATGCATTATCGTAATAGGGACCGATTGGGAGGAGTGGAGTCCACCGTGCTCTCATCCTTCAGCCTGAGGGGACAAACTTGGAGAGTTGTCATTATCAACTTAGTCCATCAAGATGAGCCTGTTGGGAGGTGGATTTACAGAAATTGTCTGCTGTTTTGACAGGTGTCTGTACTGGCTCATTTATCAAGCAATTACAACATAAATGGGGCCATATTTTCAAACCTGCTTGAAATTAGTCAACTTTTGAATTGGACTTAAAATTTAAAGAAAAAGCAGCCAGCCAATTCAAGGAGTGTGTAAGCAAGATTGGTTTGGTTAATTCGACAACTCTTAATTTGTTCTAGTATCTCGATAATCTCTTTCCTATCTGGTCCGATTTTATGATTTATGCCAAAAAACAACTTTAAAGTAGCTGATATTTGTTACAACAATGAATTCAATCATCATTAAATAAGCTTTCAAAACTTGATGGTGTAAAAGAAAACTTTAAATAAGCTTTTACACATTTGTGGAGTAAAAGCTTATTCAAAGCCTACAAAACATCTTGAATGGCTTATCATTAACAATTATCTGTATTTTAAAAAGAATAATTCTTCTTTTTAAAAGAATAATTTTCAAAGTACAGGCAGCATTGTATTTAAAAAACTCAAACCGATTACCAAACTCCAACATGTTTTAATCAACTAGCTGGTCCATTCCGGATAAAGAAAACATATATTGCTTCTCCGTCTCTATCTGCACTATAGCCGTTATGGAGGAGGCAGACAGCAGACGGACAGGCAGCCTTTATGCAGCCTACATAATGTGTGACCCAGGAGCCCAGGCTTCCTGTAAGTGTGCCAACGTGGACGTGCTTCCAGCAATAGCCATGTTTCTGCCAGCTGCATCATCTGTGCCTGCACAAAAGCATGCCCTTTGAAAGACGCTCAACACACACAAAAGCAATGATGCGTGGCGAACATGCCTCAGCGTGCAAACGGGAATGCTCACATTACTCTTTACACAACTTAACACGTATCCACCAAAGCTGGAAAATAGCACAGAAACTTGTAGCAGCTAAATAAATTACTTCTCTTCTGATGAGTTTTTTAAATTTTCGACTAAATGTCTACTTTAAAAATCTTTAATCTCACATCTAAAGATTGAGGCAGAAGTAACAGAGCTGATTTGTCCTCTAGCAGAAAGACTCACAGTGACTCATAGCAAGTGCACACATCACTGTAGAGGCGCTCAATTATGATTCAAATCTCCATAAAGGGGCAGAAAAGCCATTTGTCATGTGACCATCTGCAGCGCATCTTCTCAGATTCTGCCTGAATGTAGTTAGCCCCTCTGAAAGTGCAAAGAGCGGAACGCGAGGATTTATTAGTGTCAAGCTCCAACTGTACTCACCACCAAATCAGCACTGCGTCAATAGAAGAAAAAGAAAAAAAACATGTAATTTTCTCTGAATTTTGCATTTTATTCTGGGAGTTTAGGTAAAGAAAACTATCCCTCTGGCTATCTCTCGTTTTTTCACCTCCTCAGTTTTAAAAACAATGTGAAAGTGTAGAGAGAAACACTGGTTTTAGTCCCAGCACTGTAATTATCGCCTGCTTTTCGTCTCCCAGGGACATTCACGGACAAGGGCCTCATAACAGGTGACAGAATGCCTGCCAGCCGCCCCCGGCTCCCCACCCCCACCCCAGAATGGTTACTATTATAAACCAAAAACGTATGCTCTCAATATATATGCAAATGATGCTTGGTCCCAAGGTGAAGTTCGTAGAGCAGCAACAACGCTTGCCTCTGTTTTGCTCATTTGCAAAATGTTGAGAGTAACAAAGACCACAGGAAATTGAAAAATTGTTACTAAGTATTAGAAAAAGCAATCATTTTCCCTGGGCTGCCTAATCCTGTGGAAATTGATCTCACCTCTTTCCCTGACACACACTCGTGGGGAAAAACACATAGCAGTAAAATGCCTGCCTTGTGGGAAATTTGTTTGGTTGCAGATTTCTTTCATTTCGTGTTTTTTTTTTTTCCCTTCTTTTTTTTTTTTATACTGCACGGTCAGAAACTGGAACGTCATTGCTTGTCCCTTTGGCTGCAAACAGAAAATCTTCCAAAAAGAAAATTAGTAACTGGTTTGTAATTGTTTTCCGGACCTGCTGAATACAACGCACACATCTCTCGGCTTGGCTGGTCTAACACATGCAAATCTGAACATTTTGTTGTCCAATTTTAAACTGGCTGATATGATCTCACTAATGCATTTGCTCTTCCTTTGTGTGAAAGTACAAATTGGAAACGACAGTCTATTACCCAGCGCTCTGACCTTCATGATAGAACATAATGCGAAAAGACCTACAGTGGCTTTATTTGACGGAGGCAGGGCGAGGACACGGCGGTGATTAATTAACACAATTAATTCAGACTAAGATTATCTGAACAATTATTCCTCAATAAATCAGACCAAGATGTGATAATTTTTATAGTTATACTTTCATTACGAGTTAATCTGTTTCAAAAGGAACCGACTTAAGCAAAAATATTGAGAAATAATTGCAACATTAGAAAGAACTAATAACAGTCTCAAAGCCCAAAACTGTACTGGGCTCCAAGCAGAATTTCATTTGGGGGCCCCCAATTCAAATTAAGTTCATTATTGACCAGCTGCTAATAATTTTTACATTCCCCAGGAATAATTTTTCTTATTTTGAAGTATAAAGAAAGCAGTATACGCCATCAACGAGAGGATCTTGTTAAAGTATTTACACCCTTAGAATTTTTACTTTTTGCAATGTTACAACCACAAACCTGAAAATTTGTGGTTGTAAAATTGTAACTTTGCAATTTTTTAATAAAAAAAAAATATACATAAAAATGTGTTTCCCCTTTGTTTGTGCCTCAGTTGGTCTCCACCAGCTTTGCACATTTTTTCCTGATTTTATTTTACAAAGTAGATAAAGTTCAGTCAGCCTGGGTGGAGAGAATCTGCAAACATTACTTTTTTGAGTTTTCCTAAATATATTTGACATTTTTGTTCAGAATGATGTTAGTTTTCCTAAACCCAGCTTTATACTTGTAGGCCAATAATTAAAATTTGAATCTCATCTGTCCATAGCAAATCCTTTCATGTTTGCTGTTTGTGCTGTTCTTCAGGCTCGTGATTGTGACAAAAAGGGAAAAACTTTTGCAAGTTGCAGTACCTGTTGACAGCAAGTTTATTATCCAAACCCGGTAAATGCAACGAGAAGACTGCAAAAAATACCAATTCTGGTCCTCCTAAAAAAACCAAAGCAAGTTAGTCTGGCATGGTTCAAATACATATGTGAACGCCAAGCAGACCAGAGACTGCTCTGAAAACAGGAAGCGAACCATAATGCAGGGCATTCTGGGTAAATAGAACCAAAACAAATATGAGAGTCTAATGCAAGTGGGAAAAATGAATTTTGTCTTTTACTAAAGACAAAAGAAAAATCCTACAACCACTAAATTCTGAAGCCACTCCATTTCGTGAAGGTGGAATTTACATTGATGTCTTCTTCTGAGTTTCTTGTCATTTCCTTCAGCAGTTTTTGATGCAGCGCCACCACAGCTAAGGAGGGGAAAAGGTTTTTCAAAGGGTTTGGTTCATTTGACACATTGCAGTGTGAAAGAGAACCGCAGCAGCTTAAACTGTGAAAATTGTTGCAATCGAACCCCAATCAAACCAAATCTACTAAAGTAGCAGGTGTGAAAACACCCTTAGAGTCACACATCAGACAAACACTTGGCCTCATCTGTCACAGATTTGCCACAATGAGCTTCAACCAGTTTAAAATTTTACATTTAGATTCCCAAGTAGACCTTTCAACATTTAACAGGACAGCAATATTTAACACCCTGGGAGAAAGAGGTTTAGCCACACACCTACGACTACAGAAGGCAACTTTCAAGTTACCAGGAGTCTTCAGGCACACCTCCAATAAGGAGACCCTGCGTCATTCAGATCAAGGAACACACTGACACTCGGTGCACCCTGTAATCCACGACTTTCCTTATTCCTAGAAAAACCACCAATGTAAACACTGAAACCCACTGCAACTTCTGGATGTTAGAGGCAGAAACCTCCAATTTTCTAAAATATCTTTTCCCTTTGCAAATAAATATTAGGTCTGTGACACATTTCTGCTTCTTTTTGAGGCACACAAGAAGAAAAACCATCAACATTTTCTGTTTGTAGCTCCATTCTGAGCATGTCTGTGGGCAGCTGGTAGAGATTTCATATGGTTTATTGCTCTCACTTTCACTAGGATTATTTATTGAACTGCCAGCGTGGCCCCTGCTCTCCACAGCCACCCAGTGCCTTGGTGTCCCTCAGTATGATAGAGGAATTTATGTCTTATGAGCAGCATACTGAACTCAGGTTTAAGTGTTATTAAGAAGCATCGCTCATGCATAGAATACTATTTACAGTAATGCATTCACACGTGGTGCAGCTTCCTATGACGGCTCCTAAGAGAAGCATAATGATATGTGTGCAGGGTGTGAGGCTGTGAGAGCGTGCAGAGGGGGGCAAGGCTTCAAGTGTACCACAGGCTAAAAGAAGAAGAAACATGCACCATACAAGACAGTGAAGGAGAAAAGATTATCATCTGGAGATGAAAGGCAGGGATAGAGATTCATTCACTGCCACACAGCTGTCTTATTTGCAAGGTGTTGAGAAACCACTTTTTTTTTCCTCCAAGAGGATGAAAAGATTCTTCTGAAGCCAAAAGGGTCTGCTATCATTTTTGGGCAGCTTGAGCTGTAGAGATGTTATTAGCATAAATTATCTCCCCCACCAAAGAGACAGGAACATGCTCGCTCCTTTCTGCTTTTCACACTTAATTGCCCTATTTACTGAACAGTTGCCTGTGGACAACAAATGCACACACGCTCCGAGATTCATACAGGACAACAGGCAGACACAAGCCAAATAGGGCATAAGTGATACACTGAACTGTCTGACAAACAGAATTAGATCCAAGATGACTTGGAAGGAAGTTAATGTTCTTTCATACTTCATATTAGGCTATAAATCAACAGAGCAACATTTTATAACTGGATTCATGACGTTCTTCACTGAGGCATGTCTCATGCAGTGCTGTGAAAAATAATTTGCCTCCCCTGGACAGTTCTTCTGTTTTTGCTTTTTTTGTCATACTTAAATTTTTCAGAGGCTTTGGGACTCCAGCGGATCACAGCGAGAGCCGCTATACACAAATGGAGAAAACATGGAATGGCGATGAAGCTTGACAGGAGGGGACAGCTTACCAAAATCCAGGAGGTCACAAAATAACCCAGGAGAGCATCTAAAGAACTTCACTCCACTGTCAGATGTCAAGAGGTTATGGCATGTTAAAGTTTTACAAAATAAACGTAAACTTACAGGTCTTAGGTTACAAAAGACTAGAAACCGAGAGTATGGGGACAGTTCTTGGCATAAAGCTGTTGAATCCGACACAGAACAATGAAAAATTAGGATTTTAACTACAGAGGCAGAGGTGGAAAGTGATGAAGAAACAAAATAAACTAATCAGGGGGAAATGTGTAGCAGCTGAGGCAAGCAGAGAGACTATCGGGTTAAGCACTGGTGGGCTGAATGAAGCTGATGAGAGACTGATGTAGCAGAATAAGAAACACAGAAAAACCGAAAACAAGATTCAAATCTCCAAAAAGGAAAAAAAGCTTGACAATAAAATGATAAAATAACTCAAGCTTAAAATACCTTCAAAAATACAAGAAACTAAACAACAAAAATAAAAGAATGAACTAATATGGCAACCCCACACAAACACAATGATACACACAGAGAAAATCTGGTAAGATCCAAAAATAATGATGGTGGCCTAATCAAAGTCCAAATTCACATCTGATTGAAATCTGTCTTCCCATGCGCACAGAAAGTTCTAGTTACAACAATTCTGCGAGGATGAGTGGGATAAGATTTCTCAGCAGGAATATAAATTGGTAAAATTACTACCAATTTTCCACCTCAAAGGTGGCACAACCAAGTTATCAGGTTTAGGATATAATTAAATTTTTTACATCGGAACAAATTGGTTCTGGTGTAATTTTTTCTGCCATAATAGATTAAAAAAATAATTATCTTATATTTCATCTTTCTTAAAATATAGCATTTTAAGAAATACTAAAGTGTGATAAAATGAGATGAATTTTTCTGCACATTAATACTTCTCCACACAAGCATACAGCTCAGGAAAAAATTAAGAGATCACTTAAAATGATCAGTTTCTCTGGTTCAACCTTTTACTGGTATATGTTTGAGTAAAATGAACATTGTTCTTTTATTCTATGAACTTCTGAAAACATGTCTCCAAAATTCAAGGAAACTTCAGTATTTATTTGCAAGAAATGAGAAATGGTCAAAATAACAACAACAATACTAATGTTTTAACTCAGGAAGAGTTCAGAAATCAATATTTGGTCAAATAACAAGGTTTTCAATGGGGTTCAGTGATGACGGGGCTTCATTTTTTCCAAAGGTGAATATGTTTATTATGGTAGATTTGTTTCTACCATAATAAACTAATGTAAACCAATGTGGCATTGGTTTGCAGTTTGGTTTTTTTTTTTTGCTTCATTTTAGTGAGATCTGACCAATGAATTATTGGAAATGTATGTACTTAATTCTTATACTGACTTTTCACCAACTCATAAGCTGTTCAGTCTTACAGGATTACTATCAACCTGTCCAGGTATTGAAGGTGGAAATTAGCATTTTTAATGAAGTGTTGCACAATGTTGTGTCTGTGTAAAATAAAAAAAGAAGATGTTATTTTAGGTGTAATTTCGTGCTTCAAAGAACAGGTCTTTTCTAAATTTAGACTTTGTAATGATTAGCATGCCTTGCCATTTTAAACAGTGCATTGGCTTTGTAATGTACCAGCCTAAAAATGCCTCAGTCAAGTGACCCTGTAAGCAAGAGCGAGGTGAATTATAGATGAATACACTTAATGGACTTTTAGTTCCTCTTCCCTTAGCCCAGAAAGCCCTGTTTGTCTTTATATAAGTGAAGCTAAGCATGCAACACTAAAGTGTCAGGGTTTATGCATCTGAATATTTCTTTTTTACTTATTCTATAGGTAAGACTTGTCATTTAATTTGCTGAAAGTTTAAATATTGAACAGACTTCAGGTGTCTATATATAGAAATGGCAAACTGACTTGTAGATGAGGAAAATGTAAGCAGTGTCTCTTGTGTGAAACAGCAAATCAACCAGCCTGATCTCATTCATTTGCCCAGCCAGGTCACATTTCCATAACCCTGGAGGGTGATACAGGATATTAATGAGGCTGATATTCACAGCTTCCCCTCTTCTGACCACACTACAGATTTTTACATCCTGTTCCAGAGAAAAAATCCTTACTCTGTCCTGAAGGAGGACAGTGACTATGGAAACGCCCAGTCACCACACATCAATGTGAGGATATTGGTACTTATTTAACTTATCAATGAGTTGCTTGATATAATTATTTAGGAGTAAATGATCATACGCAATGAAATAATTGCTTCAAAACATGTTTATGAAGGACTGGTGGCTGTTTCACCCTATTTCACCTGTTGACAGCGGCAACAAACACCAGCCTCCTCCAAACCCATGATAGAATAAAGAAGGTGCAGAAACTAATTATAAAATGTTCAGCATAACTATTTAAGTCTGCTGGTTTGTTCTTTTACATTACATTACAAGGTCTAATTCCTTAACTGAATTTAAACACATCACCTTACATACATTCTTTGTTGCAGAGTGTAATATGAAACTATTTGAAGCTGTGAATATCTTACAAAGATCTGTTCAACAGCTTATCCAGAATGTGAAGGAGGAACTCCAAACTTACCCAGACATAAACCATGCATCAACCAATGTTTTTCAGGCATATTCTACATCGCATCAGAGGTTGATGAAAATGGCAAAATTCAGAACAACTTTCTCAAATTAGCAAAACATTCCATTTGAGAAATTAATGTGCCAATGGGGAGATTACAACACATTTGAGATTAAGTTCTCACTTTGCAAACATTTACTTCACGTGACTGATCAACTGTTAGAATTGCATTTCTTTAGGTCTCCAGATAGCATGTAAAATCACCCAAACTAGTTTCCTATTACAGAAAAAAATTACGCTTTGCGTAGTCTGGTTGATTCACCCCAAATTAGTGGGAGGAAATCCCTAATTCACATTTTCTTTCGTTTTGCGTAATTTTAAAAGTATGGTTGAAATTTGCATTGTTGTTAGATAGAAACATAGATATAGCTGTCCCCCTAATTTTGTCTCTCTTCATTAGTTTCTCTTGATTGAAGAAAACTGAAAACATGGCAGAATGACACGTTTAGATTATTTTCACACCTGATAGTCCTGTAGACTCGGTTGCAACATTTGTTACATTTTCAGCTGGTGAGGTTCACTTTCTGTGTCAAACAAACCAAACTTTTTAAAAACCTGTTCCCCTCCTTGCTTGTGGTAACGCTGCATCAAGAACTACTGAAGGAAACGACACAAAAACCTTGAACAAGACATTCCTTCTTCACAAAATGTGAACAAAAACAGGCTGCAGTGAATGAACACAAAACATATCAAACTATGATTTGTGTGGACTGTCAAACACCGACTGGCATTACCAAAGTAGAGGAAATGAATTGAAGTATCATGTACTACAAGCCTGAAAATGTTGCAAAAATTACAATGTGTAAAGCTTTTCTTTAGAAGACAATTCAAATAAAACCTAAACTGAACTACACTTCAGCTAATTGTTTTCAACCTTTTCCTTCACCCATCTTGTCCTTGCCTCTGCACTGCATGCCAGGCTTGGTGACATCAAATTGTTCCGTAATGTACAATCACATAACTCCGATAAATGCTCAGTGCGGTGATTTAACATCGCTGGCCCCACTCGGCTCCAGCTGCGTTCGAGCTGCAGGGTCACTGTAGGTGGTGTGGGTGATTTACAGCGACTCAGGTGGAAGGGCAGGCCCTTGTGTCAGAGGAAATCTATGAGGCCTTCAACCAGATTCAAACACTTTACTAAAACGTAAATAAATTAAATCAATAAATCTCTTAAGGCTGGAGTATATAATACTCTTTTATTGTAAACCCGAGTGTTTTCTTTTTAATTCCTCCATTTCTATCAGGTACATCCTAGTAAAAGTAAATTTATTTCAGTAATGTACTTCAAAAAGTGCATCCTATCCATCGCAACTGGGAAATGGTCAATGTTGTACTGCAGACCATGCATAGTTCAAGCACTAAAATCATCAGTCTTGAATTTGAATTTGTTGAATTTGCGGCACAATCAATAAAAATGTAGAATAAAGGCCTTTTTGTAGCATAAATTTGTCCATTGAAGATTTTTTGAAAGTAATATCAATGTGTCTGCAGGTTTCACCAACTCAAATTTCCATTATGAATGAAATTAAGACCTAGATGTTCACAGAAATGTACAAATATCAAATTTGCTCTTACCAATGATAGATGCAAAAAAGCTACAGCTAGCAATACAATGGCAAATGGACTGAACATGTTTTCCACTCATTTTGACCACTCAAAGCACTGTCCACTGGAGTCACATTCACCCATACAAACACACGCACATTTATACACACCAGCCTATTATAAGTGCCTTGCCCAGAGGCACATAAACATGCGGCAGGAGGAAGCTGGAATTGAACCTACAATCTTCTGATCACGAGACAACCACCTGAATTTAACCCATTTTAAGACCTTAATTTTAAATACATAAATTTAAGACTTTTTACTTAAGTCTTAAATCGATGGGCCATCATGGATATTAAAATCTCATATTCGTTTTTTAGGTCGCTACACCAGTAATAAAAACAATCTTGCTGCATGTCTCCTATTTGAAAATGTTTGGCCAACTCCAAAGTTTTTACCATAATTCTGACTTTAATAAAGCAATAGAAAAAAAAATGTAACAGAAAAATGTACTTTTACTTTACTTTCTACATTTTTTCACCAACTTCTCTTTTATAGTTAGTGGTTATATATTTTTCCAGCAGCGTTTGCTGTAACCAAATATTTTGCATCTTTGACAGAGTCAGCATCTAGCGTAGCTGAATTACTGGTGCAGGATTATTTGGCATCAGGTAACATTCAGAGAGTCTTGCCAACTTCTGATCACTTTGAAAACTGTCAGTGCAAAGAAACAATTAAATATATCCAGCTTGATGAAGACTTAATGCGGATTTTCTGTCCAGCTTGTTGAATACTGACTCAACAAAATGAAAATGAAATGCAATTCAATGTTAATATTAATGTTATGAAAAAGTCTAGCATGACTTTTGTATACCAGTTTAAGGTATTTTTAGCCAAAGGAGGAGAAAGAAGTGAGGAGACACAAGTGTTTCCTGTTGATTCGCAGTTAATCAAACAGGTGCATCATTTCTATTTTATTAAAAATAACGCTCTATCTGTTCTGCTTGTACACTGAAAGACACAAATAAATAAACTCTATACCAGCAAATTCATTTACACAAATACATGCCAAGAGATATGTGGCCAATTTAGAAAGCACAGATCTAATTCTGGATTTCACCCTAATCAAAAAAGATGTAATTAATTAATCAGATAATTCACTGCCATGCATGGCAGGATACACATCTGTGCAGCAGTAATGGGGAGGGAGACGGCAGCGCTGAGCAGAGCAGCTCTTGGACTCCTCAACGATGCAGGAATCCAGTTCAACTTAAAAAGAAAAAGGAGCGGGACTCTTAAACGGAAACTCAGTGCCTGCTGTTGGTTTGTGAGTTCAGTGTGGTGCGACCATGGGAAGGAAAGATTTGAGGCTATTTGAGGAAACAGAGATGACTTGAGGGAGGCAGAGCCGGTGCAAGACAAACATAAACTGTGCCACTTCATCTGAAGACAATGGGGGACAGGACACCGAGTGTGCTCTCATCCACATCTCCATTGTCTGCCCATCTCTTTTACTCCTCCTCTGAGCATGGAGCATAAGCGGGGTGAAAGGAGGAGGGGAAGAGAGGAGGAGGGGGAGCAGCAGGGGGTTAGGGGGGTCTGGCTGTGTTCTTTCTCCTCTGTCTGTGTGCGAATGCACAGACGGTTCAGTAGTAATTTGATGTGTGTCCCTGGGGACATTTGATGGATTAAAGCTAAGCAGCTCCATTTCGCAGCACCACCTGATCTTCCTCTGCCTGTGCCCCATATAAAGGCTGGCGTGATTGCTGATCTCAGCTAGTCTGACAGTCTCTCTCTCTCTCTCTCTCTCTGTTGCACTCTCTTCCTCCTCTCTCTCTGTCTGTCTCCATCTCTTCTCTTCCTCACTGGTCTCTTAAGCCTGCTGCATCACAGGAGCTATCCAGTGCTGAACAGGATCGCTTTTATTTTTTATTTTTTTATTTTTCTGGGGGACGCTGGGGGAACCAAAGAGTATCAACCCAGCACTGCCATCAGCCTCGTTCTCCACCGGTTTCCATCTTTTTTTTCCTTTCTTGTCTTATGTTTCTGACCACATCAACCACAAGGATTTACCGTCAAGCCAGCTCCGCTTGTTTGCGTCCTCAGAGGGTCTTTTATTTTTTCTCATGCGTTTCTCTCAGCCCCGTGTTTTCATCCACTGAAACATGCCCCGCTCTTTTTTGGTGAAGAAGATCAAGCTTGATGATTTTTCTTCGTCCAATGTGGCCAACTCCAACCATCATCACCACCTGGACGACTCGTTCACTTTTGCCCGCTCCATCACAGACTCGGTGACCAGTCTCGGGGTTCGCCTCAGCGAGAATGGTGAGTTGCAACATGCCTCTAGTTAAAGATGTCCTGTAAACAAGCTCCGCCGCTGATTTCAGCATGCCTGGTTTTTCATTTGCTGGGCGACATTTTTTGTTTGAGTCAGCTAAAACCACCAAAACTGTGTAAATTAATGGGACACGTTACATGCATCCAGCTGATTTTCCGCACCAACATCCAAAATAATCCGCTTCCGAGGCACCCCACCCCCATCGCCGTGCTCCCAGACTTTTGTTTTTTGACTCCGGCGAAGGACAGACACAATTCAGGTCACAGCCACGGATTAGTTTATGTAAATAGGGAAGCAAACATGTGTCTAATCAGAAGAGCTGGGATACGTATTTGTAGAACTGCTAGAGCCCTGTGGTGGACAAACACATGCAAGGCTGGCAATTTCTGCTCATCATGTGGAGTAAAAAATTAATGAATGTGAGAGATGAGTATCAAATGATACATTTGTCCTTAGCTGTTATTGTCCTTGAGTCCCATCATGGTCCGATCCTCCCTTGCCCCCCTCTTCCCATCCAAATGGAGCATACACACAGTCTCCCCACCCCCATCGCTCCACTACATCTTTCTCTTCCTTCCGGGCATTTGAAAACTAGCAGGGGTTAGAGTTTCAGCCGAGCAGGCCTATTGCCGCCACAAGAGACACCAACACACTGTACAGTGGAGCTGGGAGGGAGGCGGGGAGCTGAAGGAGCGCAGAAATGAGGAAGAATAAGGATAGAAAAATGCTCGGGGCAGCAATGAGGCAAATCACGTGACGGGAGGTTGTACAGTAAACACAGAGACGAGGCGCATAACTGCGCTGTGGTCAATGCTCGGACTGGCCGAGCTTCCGGTCAGAGGCGAAGGGCGACCTTCACTTTCACAGCCTGCTTTGGGATCGTCGCTTCCATTTTGTGGCCACGCTTTGGTGGGCCACATGAGAGCCTTTGTTGTGATTCCCCAAGTCGTTTAAGCAGAAGGAGAGGAGTCACAGAGCACAACTAGACCCTGTTGATAATGCCCACCTGTTATTCAGCCATTTCATTGACAAGGTGATATTTCAAGCAACCAGATTACAATTATTCTTAATGTTCTGCAAAAAGAAAAAACCCAACAAATATTCAAAATAAGCAATAAACCAACATTTAAAACTCAAGATATGTAGTGATAAAATAACTATTCATCCTCACAGAGATGTGTTTTTGCATGTGCTGAATTTTAAATTATTCTTCCTGCACTTAACAATCCATTTGTACAGTTTTAGTCACTCTATTGTTCTTCTCTCTATTGTTCAACGGCATGAAAAGTAAGCACTTTTATTAACAGAAGAAAAGAACAATAAGTCACCATAATAATCTGGACAAAAAGCTTTTCATCTGAAAGAAAGAATTATCATTTTCCGCTGAGTCCAAAATAAAGGAGATAAAATAAAAGATTTCTCAGCGCAGCTGAAAAGCCTAACGTCAGCACTTCTGCTGCTCCGGGAGATTTTCTTTCCCCCCATTGTGGAGACATTTGACTTGAGTGTCTGTCGAACAACAAAGAGGGGTGGCTGAGAGGGTCCATTAATTACATGCTTGCTTTGCATTACAGAAATGAGTCTATGAGCTGTAAAGGCTGATACAGCGCGAGTCCTAAATGGTGAGCTTCGTGTCTGACCTTGAGTAATTGAAACACGGTAAACACCTCGGCGTACAGTGATAGCGCACGCAGCTTTTTGTTGGCGAGAATAATAAAAAAATATATACCTCGCTATAATGCAGAGCAAACACTCTCTGTGCCTGCTGCTAATGTGGCTGTAAAACAGGTGGATTTAGCTGCTCATCACTACTGCAACAGCAGCATTTATGCATTTAGCAGCAGCTGAAGGAATGAAGCTGACAAACAGATCCATTTGTTTGGTTTTTAGAAAGAAAGTGACTCCGTCTCACAGACAAACACCATCTGTGCGGTTTAAACTCGTGAAGCCATGCAGTGCAGCATAATGCCGCGTGCACAGGCCTGTAGTTTCCTTGTCCCGGGTGTCACGGTCACATCTTTGACAAAGGGGGTGTGCGAACCGAAACCCTTGGGAATGGAGAAGCAGTAGTAAGAGAGCACTTAAACTGATTTCTTAATGGCTTGTTTCTTGAAAGCACTTCAGCAAGCTCGCTGCTGCAGACAGGTGACCCTCTTTGGAAACATGGTGCGTGATGCCATGTCTCACATTATCAGTCCTCTAGCAAACTGCATTCAATAAACTATTATTGTGTCTCTAAGACACTTGATCTGTTCCATGCTATTATTTCTATCTTCTCCTGCATTGGACTCGACCAACAGCTGCACTATTTTACAGATGATAGGTTATTGATCAGTTCAAAACTTTGAATTTCATTAAAAAGCAGTCAATACCTAATTTCCACTGCTTGCTGCACGCAGCGCTTAGGAATGCCTTTTTTCTGCAGTTATGCACTATTTGTCTCAGGAAAAGAAATTCACCACGTTTTGAGTTTGCACTTGAAAAATATCAACCCAGAAGACGGAATGCATTTAGTTTTTTATTGAGCTGCACACCGTTTCAGCATCTATCCACCTCTGTTTGGGTTCATTTAGCTGCCAGCAAGCCTTTTAGCTGCTCTGTCTCAGAGTTTCTCTGGAGGTAAAAACGAAGGATGAGAATTATGCCAACCAAAATGCGTCCTATAGTGAACATGTTGAAGAAAACACAAAAACAGCTCCCAGGGTGCTGTGGCTACCTGCATCGTCTTAAACCCTGTTTATTGCAGAACTAAAACTTCAACATGATAACATGATAGAAGCAGGTTAATTTAAACTATATCCAGCATACTATAATGTGTTGCAATCATGTTCCTACTGTCGCCACATGCTTGATTCAGAGGAAGAACTGCAATATCACAGACTTGCAGGAATAGAAATAGTTCTATTTCTTGGCATCATAAATGGGTATCATCATATTATAATAATGAATTGGACCTACTAGAGATTATTTTTGTGATGAACTGGTTGCAGCTACAAATGTATTTATGAAAATGTAAACTATGATAAATTATCCTACATGATAAACTTCACTGAGTCATTATGAGAATCTAACAATATAATTCAGAAAAATATCAGTTTGCCACAGCTCATAGCTTTAGTTTTAAAAAGGATGAGTGTCAAGGACAAGGTGGATGGCAGTGAGAAGCAACAAGTGGGGCAGGGGCAGCGCCGAGTTACTCTATGCTTCATTCTGGAATCTCATATTTAAAGACATTTATAGCAAAGAATGATAAAACAAAATCAGAGAAGCACCAATAAATCAGCCCAAATTTTTTTTAATTTCTAAAAACGGATCTTTTCTACGACTTCATAGATCTAAAAATCAGCCACTGTCCCAGTCAGAGAGGGATTGACAGACCGGCCCACCAGGCCACGTCTGCATGTGTGCAGTTAATATTCAGCCCACTGTTTTCAACTTAGCGACTTTCTTGCCATATTTTAGTGACGTTTCAGACAAAAAAAAAATCTGTATCAGCCAAAGTCTTTTTAACCCTTTTTAAAGATTGGTGATCAGTCCGAAAACTGCAATTGGTGCATTTATCATGTATTGTGAAAAATTTCTTACATTGAGAATACAGGTTTATCGTTTTCTTGATAAATTTCAATTAATAACAAACAAACAAACAAAACAAGACAGTATTATCAATAAGTTTCTCCACGACTTGTTCTATAAAGGAACAAGTTTCAGCAAATAACTTGATATATAAGAATAAATATTAGTACATTTGAAAATATAATTAAATGCCGTTAGAGTATGTGGTTTGGAAAGTGGCGTCCTGAAGAAGCCTGCTTCAAATGGGAATAGATTTATAGAGCAGTATTTGTGTTTGTGGTGCTGAGCCATGCAGGTGCAGCCATAGTTACTTAAAAATGAGGTTTTTTATCACTTTTTATCGTTATCACAATAATAACATAAAAATATTGCGGTAAAATTCACCCATCCCTTTCCCTTGACAAACTATTTTAGTAGTTTACAAACAGTAACTCCCGTGGTGCAGCTGAATGATGGTAAACCAGCCTAAATGTGTCACTTTTCTCTCTCTTGCTGAGAATAACTGGAGTTTAGTAAGAGATTCGGTGCTGCCACTCATCCCTTCACTACTTTGAGAAAGGGCTGCCATCCAAGATTGAAATAATGTAATCACAGATGTGTCACCGTGTTCTCATCCATCACAACCACTGGCCAACTGCGTTTATTTGTTTCTTACACAGGATACATCCAGGATTACATCACACCATCTGTATACCAGGGAGAGAAGAAGATGGAGAAGAAGATGGAGCATAAGCTGGCGTCGCCGGTGTCGGATCCCCTGTACACCCAGGTGAGCAGCGGAGGGGAGTACTGCGACCCGGACCTGAAGCACCCCGACAGCCCGCAGTCTGGCATGACGGCGAGCGGCTTCTACACTGGTGAATCGGAGGCTCTGGCCGAGGGTTACACCATGGATGCCTTCTTCATCTCCGATGGGCGCTCCCGGCGAAAGGGAGAGGGAGAGGCTCGCGGGTCCAGCTCGAGAAGCAGCAGCGCGAACGGAGGGGTCCAGGAACGGGGTGCCGGGGTGCCTCGCCACACCTGCAACGAGTGCGGGAAGACCTACGCCACTTCCTCCAACCTCAGCAGACACAAGCAGACGCACCGCAGCCTGGACAGCAAGATGGCCCGCAAGTGTCCCACCTGCAGCAAAGTGTACGTGTCCATGCCGGCGTTGGCAATGCACATCCTCACCCACGACCTCAAGCACAAGTGCGACGTGTGCAGCAAGGCCTTCAGCCGGCCCTGGCTGCTGCAGGGCCATATGCGCTCTCACACGGGGGAGAAGCCCTTCGCCTGCGCCCACTGTGGCAAAGCCTTTGCTGACCGTTCAAACCTCCGCGCCCACATGCAAACACACTCTGCCTTCAAGCACTACAGATGCAAGCGTTGCAATAAGACCTTCGCTCTCAAGTCCTACCTGAACAAGCACTATGAGTCAGCTTGCTTCAAGGGCTCTGCGGACGAAGACGACTCTGGGTCAGAGAACTAACACATGAGAGAAGCAAAATTTCAAAGGTTCACAACCAATAACCCTGATCACTCTGCCCTCCATGCCTTTTTTCTTCCCTTTTTTTAGAAAGCAATATTTTCACTGAGATTACGTGAAGAAACTCTGATAACAGATTATGGCAAAGACAATTTCAAAAGATGCTGGATTTTTTTCCCTGCACAGTAGCTAATCGTCCACAGAAACATACAATCAATCAACCTTTTCCCCCAAATAGAGACTGTAGATGGTAGTTGTACACAACTCAGCAACGTGTCCTCACACCAATGTGGGAACACGTAAACACACACACACGCATACATGAATGCACACCCACACTTACAACACAATTATATATGAGGCCTGGCATGTGAATTTTTATCAATGACTATAATAATATTGATATCAATAGTAATAATATTTAGATTCCTGATATTTTATAGGAAATAGTAACAAAAAACAAACAAAAAAAAACATAAAAAAGGACTAACAGTGTTCTTTTGTTTTTTAGAGACAAAATGACCTCTTGTATTTTTATGCTGCTTTTTATTTGCTAAGAATTGAATTCTTTTGCAACTGCCAACATAAACTTTTTACAAAAATGTGAACTATGACAGTATTTGCAAAAAAGGGAGATCATTTTAAAAGGTTAAAAAAAAAAGACAAACCCTCCTTTTTTCCACACCAACGTTTCAATTCAACGGATGTTATTTTTCTATTTAATTTTTCTAAATTTATTTTTTTGTGCTTTTTATCTCTTGTTGATCAAAAGCTTCTTTGTAACTGTGGGTACATGAAACAGAGCTCATCTTAAATAAGCTATAAGATGACCATACGTCATTCAGATCAATTCTGCAGGAACAGCGATTTTAAAATGTTGACCTGTTGAGCAGGTATTATTACTTCCACCATCCAATCCGATTCATAGTCTCACCCTAATGCACAGACTTGGACAAAAAAAAACAAAAAAAAAACACACACTCACAGAGAGCCAGACCAAATGATTTAATAAGTGCCATGAGCGGTTCACTCATCTATAGCAATTAAAACTCTTGTTGTTCTTCCTCCACCATGATGGCTAGCGTAAACGCCGCTGCCTCCATGGTGCCTCGTCCAGTCTTAATGAGTAATCTCGACCCCATATTTGAGGTGCTCCCCCCCTCCACCAGTATTACCTCAGAGTGAACGTACGGACTCGCACACCCTCAGTTACAAAGTGACAAATTTTTGTGTTTGTCTGTTTTTATATGTCGCTCAAAGCTACGCCCATGGTTTAGTAGATGCATACCATCTATTTATCATGTAAATACTTTATTTATCCTCCTGTTTATCTACTTATTTATTTATTCATCCTATTTTGCTTATTTATTGAATACTTATTTATCATGTATTTATTTATTGTTTGTAATTTAAAAAAACGAACATCCATTGACCTTGTAAGATGCTGCTGATCTTCAAAGAAAATGTTTATATGCATGAAAACTGTAGAGAGTCCATGGGACTTAGTTTTAAAGAGGAACAATGTACAGTACCAGTGCTAGAGGACTTCCAATGAATGAATGCAAAATTAGTTTTATGTTTTGTGGCAATAACATGACTGAAAAAGCAATTGACATGGAAAAACAATCACAGCTGTTCTGTTTTTGTTCAACTTAGGGCAATAAAAAGAAAACAATGACAAAAAATTATTGATTTTGTTTCCCAAAAGCCCTCCACCTCCTCACAGACGGAGATTTTTGGCCTCTTTTCTTTTGTCTTTCAATCTCAGGCAATAAGTTCTCAGAAGTGGTCTACACTGAAAATCAGAAAACAAAAAGGTCTCGGGTGTGCTAAAGTCGCAGAGGCGCAACAGCAATAATGACGCCAAGATTAGCAGGTCATGACTCCAAAACTGACACGGGGTCGCTATTTGTTCACCTAATAATTTTTATTCTACTTTGAAAACACAACCACACAGTAATAATAATCATAATAAAGTATTTAAATACACCAAAGTGTGTAATGGTTTGAAGGAAGCTTATGTACTCTCTTTAACGGCACTGTTAAAACGATCTTGGCATTAACTTCCAGGGAAAGAAAGTTTTTCAAATTGCTGTAATAAAATGACATTCAGCATTGCACTTCTAAATGCAATGCTGAATGGTTTTTTTTGTTTCCCCCCCCGCATCCCTTCCCTACGCAGCAGCCGTCCTCACCCTGTCCCAACTGCCTCTGAACAGACGCGGCAAGCATTAGATGTGCTGAAGTGGGATTGGCGGAGGGTGGCGGAGTGTGGGAGGATAACAGGTGTTTGTAGACAGACTGCAGATAGGGAGCGTAATTGAGTCGGTGAGCGACCTCCAAGGGGAAGGTCAAGCACCAGCAGGCAAATGCACTGTCAGCTATTTGCATATTCCAAATGGATGGCACTATCGCAGTAATGCTGAGCTCGCTCTGGAAAGAAAAAAAAAAAAAAAGCAAAGCTGAGGAGGAGAAAGGAGAGCAAAGAGGACCTTCTGTTCTATTTGTTCATCCTCTTCTCTCTGTTTCACCATCATCCTGTGTAGTGCTTCAGCTGAATCACTGCATGAGAGCATCCAAACCACCTGTCTAATGATCAACGTGTAGGACACACAATCTGGAACATCGCTGTAATATTACACAAATACAAAAGAAAAAAAATGCTTCCAAAAGATTTTTTTTTTAAATGTTTTTCTATATAACCGTGCAAGAGGACAATAAAGTATCTCCAAAACATGGGGGATGTGTATTAAAATGATAAATACATGCACTGAGCATGTTAAAATAGTAAATGCAGGCTTGCATCTAAACCTAGCAGTATTAAAAAACTATTTCCAGAAAAAAGGGGCACAACAAGCAAAAATATTGCATTTAGATATAGGGAAACATTGTTCCTCTTTGATTTTGTAAATATATTTGTAAATATATCACAGCAATAATATCACAATGCATGTAGACATTTAAATGCTCTTTTTCTATCCATGTCTTTTTTTTCTATTTAAAAAGAAAAGACAAATGCAGGTACCAATTGCAGTCTGGTTGGCCTTGTGAATCAGGGAGCGTCTTGATTAAGAATCTGTTATAAGTTAGAACAACAACTTTCAACTCTGTGTTTTCTCAAAGATCTGATCATGTTGGGTATGATTTTTTTTTTTAATTTCCTTTCTTCTTTTCTTTCTATTTATGTGCCCGGCTCGGCTGCGCAATGAAAAAGTGCCAAAAAGTATGATTTCCATGACAAAAGCCTTCAACATATGGTTGGCTGCTTGAAACCATCCATATGGTCCTCAAAGAAAAAAAAAAACTGATTAAGATTTTCCACCTTCTTACTCATTCTCTCTCTCTCACTCTCCTTATCTCTCTCTCTTTCTCTCCGTTCCAGTATGAAGAAACTTAAGCCATGATTGCTGAGGGGTGTTTTCATTTATCTTGTTCTGCTACAATTAATAATGATGACAACAATAGCAATGATAACATTAATAAAAACAATAGCACAAGGAACCAGCAAGTCCACTTGTATTTCTTTTCAAATGCCCTAATTTCTTTTTAATAAATTAGATTTTCTGTATTTTTGTACATTTCAAAACGAGCAAAAATTCCCATATCGTGCCTTGCAAAAGCATTTTGCTACCTTACAACCAGAAAGTTTAAACTTTTCACTGCGACTTTATGTTATAGAAAAACATAACATGGAGATTAATTGCGAAGTGGACGCAAAATTAGGCATTGTTTTTTTCTCTTTTTATATAGAAATTTTAAAAAGCAGGTATTTGGTAGGAATATCGTCTCATTAGAATTTAATGCAATTATGGATATACATTTATTTCCACTTTAAATTTGACTACAAAAATTCCCCTTCAAACATTTTGGCTTGGCTATCAGCATGAGATTGAGTCGAGCTGCTAAAAGCCACTTGACTGATTTAGCTGATTGCTTTTGCTTTGGTCATCAGAAGGTCATCAGAAGGTCAGCACATTTACAGGTTAATTTTTGCAGGCAAATTTAAAGAAAAAAAAGAAAAAAATTAACAGAATAAGAATTTAGTGTGATAAATTCAATGTCTAAAAAGGTCTGATGAGTCAAATTAGACTATATTTCTTTTATACTGGTGTACATAGCTATTCAGCCCCCTTTACATTGATACCCCTAAATAAAATCCAGTGCAACCAAATGTTGAATGAAGAAAATCCATCTGTGTGAAATTTAATCTCAGTATAAATATGGCTGTTCTTTTCTTTTCCCAAAGGTTTCCTTGATAACTTTAATAAACAACCAGATGGCATAAGATGATTATACACTCAAAAAAGAGACTGCACTTGAAATATATAAAAAAAACTTTAGTTAATTTGTTACATATAACCCAATTAAGTTTGTCAAAATTAATTTATTTACATTTGTTTAACATGAAAACTTAATAAAATCAGTGTATTTACTTGGATGAACTCAATTTGATTACTTGCAACAAATTAACTAAGTTAGTGACTTTGAAAGAGCTCTCTATGCACACAATATGGTGGTGATCATGCAGTGAGGTCAGCATTGATTGGAAAATGTATAGAGCTAAATAATAATCCCGAAATATAATCTTTAAGATTTTCACATGAACAGAGTAATAATGGAATACATTTTTTAATCAAAGCATCTTCTTATGCGTGTTAGAATGGACCAGTCAAAGTCCAGACCAAAAGTCTTTTAAGTCTGTGGCAAAACCTAAATATGGATGGGCAGAGAGGTTTTCTCTCCAATTAAGCCTTTCGCAATAAGGAGTTAATCAATTTATCGCATCATAAATCAAAATGAGCTCGATCATTTCCGTTCTGACGATTAACATTTTTTTCAGTGCAATTTTGTTCGCAGAGTAATAATAATTCATTTAATTTATGGTTTCTGTTGCGTTTTAATTCCCATTTTTTAAATTGTTTTTGGTTATTTATTTCATTTTTGACATTTAAATATCTCCCAGTTCCAGTTTTTTTGTTTATTGGTGTTTGAATTTGCCTTATTATGCCAATATCAAATTATTACTTGAAAATCGTGTCAAAACTACAATATTATTGTTTATCGCAATTATTTTTGAGACAATTTGTTGTCCAGCAAAATGTGTTATTGTGACAGGCCTACATACAATCTGACAGAGCAAAGGATATTTTGTAGAGAAAAATTTCAACATGAAGATGTGAAAAGCTGGTAGAGACATACAGTTCTGGAAAAAATGTAATAGACCACTTCACTGAACTCCATTGGAAACCTCCTGGTTACTCCACCCTCCACCAGAAGTTGATTTCTGAACTCTTCCTGATTTAAAACATCAGTATTGTTGTTTCTAAATGAAAGATACAGTCTTACAGCACTGCATCTATTTTGTCATTTTGACCATTTCTCATTTTCTGCAAATAAATACAAAAATCTTTGCTTGGAAATTCAGAGACACGTTATCAGGAGTTCATAAAATAAAAGAACAATGTTAATTTTACTCAAACATATACCTATAAAAAGGTAGGGCATTTTTAGTGGCCTCTTAATTTTTTCCAGGGCTGTAATAAAAATGCTTCTACAAAAGAATGTCCAAAACACACTCTGATTTTCAATAAATTAGAAAGAAACAATAATTTTCCTACTTCATCTACTAGTTTGTGCTGGTCTGTCACAGATATTTCCAGTAGATAATTTGAACGTTGTGGTTTTGAATACTTTTGTGGGTGTGAATACTTTTGCAAGGCACTGTAATCTGCAGATGTTCATACTCAGAAGATAGTGAGTCTGGTATCTGATTGAAGTAGCTTTTAGTCAACATTAACAGAGTGAGTAATTATACTTAGACAATAACATGCCATCAGCTGCCACCTCTTCTGCCAATATTTGAGGGATTGGGTGAGCTTTACTGTCAATTTCCTAAATTTTAATTTCCCCACTCTGAGGGGGAAAAAATGCCAATATCTTTAGTTCTCAAAGCGGGTGAAAAGGAGAACCATCAGAGTGGCTGACAACACCAATATCGCTTTGAGTAAGAGTTCTTGAGATGCTGGCGTTCTCAAAAGCAGAGGCATCTGTTCCGCCACTATTAAGCCCTTCCTGGCCATTAAATTTTAATGGAACATTGATTTTATGCTGGAACTACCCTTCCTGAGTGACTCAAAAGCCGGAGAAAAATATGGAACAAAATAAAAATGAATCACGACAGTGGACAGGGATTATTATTCTGGGGGCTTTTCTTGATTGGTTTCCAGGGAATATACAACACTTGAATTCAATCGCTTGTGTCCTTCAGTGTCCTCCAGCAGCAGAGCAGCGGCATAATGAGACAGCAGAGTGGAGAGGGGACAATGTGCTGCACAGCATTCTCCTCCATGATTGTGCTTACTGTTGCTCGCTGCATTGCTCACATTTAAACAATAAATTGTTGCTTCTGTTTTTACATGCTGAGTAAAAAACGAGCAACAAAGTGCTGGTCTGACTGCACAGAGTGCTGCAGCTCCTTTGCACATCAGCATTCATACGCAGTATTCAGTCAAACTTTACCCCAACAGATGTTGCCCCCTATCAGATTTTATGATGAAAGTAAATAACTGATTTCATTACACGGCAATGAACTGTAAAATAGGGACCCATGGAATCCAATTACATCACCCATGAGAGTGCTGTGTGTAACAACAATCAGCAGAGAGAGGCCGGTAGGGAGGCTGTGGCCCTGCATACATATCTCTGCAACAGTCTGGAGAGCGACGCAGCAGCCGGCGCCTCCCACCGCCTCTAACACTCAGGGCACATCAGGTAAATTATTAAAAACAGCCCTGCAAAATTGAGGATGCTACACTCAAACTTCAGAGATATTGACTTGAGAACATCATCGCCGTCTGAGTGACTGTCAGAGAGAAAATATAAGTGCTTTCTGTCTGCTGGGGGGGTGTAGGGTAACCACAAGGTTACTGCACAAATCCTGAGCGTTAATGCGACTGTTTAACCCTCTTCAGTGCAGCTGAGATTATTGAGGTAATTAAAGGAGCGCATGTAGTTGTACCATAATAATTGATTTAGCAATTACTTATACAGCAAGTTCTGATTATAAACAATTTTTCCTTAAAGCGGATACTGAGCATTTCGCCGCATACTGGTTCAGGATGAGGGATTGCTGTAAAGTTAACGACTCAATTCAATCAACTGGGCTTGCTCAGAAAGAAAAAGTTTAACCACTGCCATAATTAACTAAATTTGATTGCACTGCATCATAGCTCTACCCAAATTGGATAAATATAAATCTATACATGATTGGAATGTATTGGAGTTGCGGAATTTTATATTTGTAAATGTAAATTAGACCAATCTGTCTCCACAAATTTTCCAAAATGAGATTTGTTGTGAATTGTTGCTATATAAATAAACCGAATTGGCCTGAAGTTAAGTTAAAAAAATTTATCTTTGGTGCCTTTTATTCGTATGTTGTGATATTAAAATAGGTATTATATTTATATATTTTTCACAAATTTGCAATGAACAGTTTTCATATTTTTCTTGCATTTCCTTTTTCCAAAACATGGTCATAAAACAATTACATAAATCACTGCTGCTTCATCTGAAGCTACAAAAATACAACATATGAACTATCTTTCTTTCTATTGTTAAAAAAGTCTTTGATTATTTATTTATACAACTCCTCAAGCTGCAAGAAAATTCTTCATACTTTTAGAATCAAATAATGTACTTGATCTAACACAACCTAATAATATTTTTTAATATTAATGATAGTTTCATCCTATCTATATTACAGGTCAGTCAAAGTCAGATTATAATGGCAGCAGGTGAAAAAGTTATTTAAGGAAGTGCAGTGCATTATGTTGAGTCACTCATCTAAAAAGTATAATAAAGATAATCATATATTTGTAAACAATAATGGAAATTGAATTTCTGTCATTTTTGGGATTTAAAAAATTTTATTATTTTTCATTAAGAACTAATTTTTTAATAGAAAAGTGCAAACATTCAGCAGAAACATAATTTAAATAACAAGCGTCTGTCAGAGTCCATGAGTCATTCTATGAGTTACTACGGTGGCCCTGAGGTACAAACCACTTCCAACAAATTCAAAAACACAACAACATTAACGAAGCACTACAACATTAACAAAACTAAAAGGCTAAGTCCCATTTCGAGACCTGAGAAATCGCTGATTGGACAATAGGCATGAATACGTAAACGTATTACGTCACCGCCATCTTGAAAGTGGCAGTGAACAAAACGTGCTGCGTAGACTAGCTTCAACAGTTTTACAGTACAAAGTGGACCAACTGCCTTTACCTTTCACAGGTAAGAATTAAAGATTATAATAACAACATAAGTTTACAAGCAGAATTTCTTGACTTTGTGGCCAGTATTGGCCACATTTCCATGGTGAAACAAACTTCTAAACGACCAAGAAATATTTCCTTTGTTAATCAACTAATAAAAAACTGAAGACGATTGTACCACAACAATAATGTGAGCAAATTAAATAAATAAATAATGCAATGCAGCAGCAGTTACAAGTGGGTTTCACACAGCTGAACTATATTTTCTTTTTTATAATAATTAAATTAACTAATTTTTAACTCATGCTCATTTTGACCCTTCCCTTGCACCTGGCGCCCTCTGTTGGCTGATTTCCAAAGATTACAAATAAACAAATGTATTTAAAGCACAACATAATTGTGGATTCAGCTGAAGGAAGAGTTCTGGGAGGTTTTCAAACATTGTTTTAAATGTTAGTTTCCTTTACATGCTAGCACTGGTCAAAAATGCAACAAAATGTGTTGAACAAGAAAAGGTTAAAAAAACAACAAACAACAAAAACAACAAAAAAACAAATCAACACAAATTATTTGATGGGTGCTTTGGGGCTTGTGGTTATCAATATCAGTAATATCAATTGCTGATATTGCTGAAGGAATTATTCATGACACTTAAATAATAAGGTAAAGTATGGCTGAAACCCACGATTATTTTAGTAAGGAATAGTCTATCAATTATTCTGACAATTAACCAATTAATAGGATATAAAATTTCCACATTCTCCAAATTTTTCATTTAACCACTTATGTATTTTTTAAAGCGTATTAGAAAAACAAATAAACAGTCCAATTACTTTTTAAAATAAAACTGTTTCTTGCTTAAACATAGCATTCCTTTAATGAACGCTTGATTTTTTTGTGTGTAACTAAAGATGCATTTACAGCTAAGAAATACACATCAACATGTGAAAAGCTCAGCCATTTCTAATCAACTTATCATCAATAACAGAGTAAGGCTGATCTGTTGACTATTTCTTGGATTAGCTGATTAATAATTAGACAGCAAAATATGCTTTTTGACTGAATTTGAACTGAATTTGAGGAGATCTGGATTGAACAGGTTTACCAAAAAATGCCTATTTTAATCTTAAATACAAAATGTATATATTTTTGGTACAATTTTTGTTTAATTATTGGGCTAAATATGTTCTTTTTAACAAAATGGCCATTTTTAGAGTGTGTCTACTCCAGCAAATGATTCTTTCTTAAATCAGGTAAAAACGCTGCGTAGAATTAAAAAAAAATTATCTCAATCTGCACATTTCTTATTATATTGACAAAAAAACCAAATTCCCATCCAGACGCAAACTGTAAACCAGTTAGCATTAATACTGACCGCCCAACAAGCCGTTCGAAGAATCATCCACCACAGCCAGTCAGGACCAACCAACTGTAACTTTCCCTTTAAGAGCGAACAGTTTGTCTTTTCACATTCTGCATCACAGGAGAGATGCTCATTAAAAGCTCCTCCATTCCTCACTGTTTCATCAAGTGAGACTGCCAAGCTCTTTAACTCAGTGTTCTTGATGTTTGTGCTGTTTGTGTAAAAACCCATCTGTTTCCTCGCCTCTCTGTTGGCAGAGGGTCCACCTCATCCGTATGCTTCTCTTTTTGAAGTCATGTCAAAATCTCATTTTTATGCATCTACGATATCCAACTTGTCATCAGCACAGCAAAAGTCAAAGAGGGCACTCCTTAAATAGCTCCTTTCTTTCCTTTATGTACGATGCATGCAGAAACAAGGACAGGAAAAGATTCACAGCCAGAAGATTTTAGGATTTGCAGAGCTGCTGTGATTAGTTGTTTAACAGACCGAAAGGAGATTAAAACGCATGATTGTTTTCTGGTTCAATAACAATAGTTTACAGACATTTCAAGAAATGGGCGGCAAATATTTGTCATTGTTCATTTAATTTCTTTGTTACACAATAGACAATTCCAGTCAGAAGTTTACATTCAGGCATGTATATTGTATTAATCTGAGTTTTTACGGATTCATTTTATTCATTCTAACATTTATCAACCCAATATTTTTAAATCTATAGGTTACAGAGAACAGATCTAGTTTTTCGGCAGGACATTGATGAAAGGAAGGAAGTGAGGCAAGTTTAACATCAACAAGCACAGAGAGAGAGTTGTGGTTCCCAACCTGACACCTTCAAGCTAAACTGAAATTTGCAGCAGCTCAAGGTTTTTAAACCTGACAACACTGTAACAACAGCCAAGAAAGGTAGTGGTAGCGTCATACTGAGGGACTGCTTCACTCCCAATGCTCCTGGTACTTTGCTAACAGTGGACGAAATGATGAAAAAAGAGAACTACCACTTAATTCTTCAACTTCACTCTTAAATTTACTGATAAAAGTTGGACACAGTTGTGGGAGAATTGGTCCAAACACACATCAGAACTAATTTCGTATGTCTAAAGCTTTTGGAAAGGCGCCAACCTCAACTGTACAGTGGATCCCCGACTATTACATACGCTTCTTCTGGACCGCATATAAAATATTTATATTTTATAAATATGAAGCTGAAAAACCTAAGCACAATACTACTTGACTAGGAGCACCATTCACTTTCCTAGGTAGGAAGACTATTACTGATTAAACTTTAAAAAATTATACAATTTTATGTTATTAAAGCTAAAGTTTAATCAGTGAAAGTTTTATAATAAATTTATGTCTGATCATGATTTCTTGGTTAATGACAAGTTGTCATAACAAAGACATTTTATATTAAAAGTGTCATGATTTACCGAATTACACTTTATGACAACAGTCATAAATATTCATGAAGACTTACTCATGTTCATGACAGGTGTTATGTCATGTTTATGACAGTCTTATTCACAACCCGTCAAATAAAGTATTACCCTTTTTCTTTATTGGCTGTTACAAGACACAAAGAAATAAATCAAAAAAGAATGAGGTGATTAGTAGCTAAAGGAAATAACTGGCTGAGGGAACCCTAATGATTTGTATAATGTATATTTAACGCTTCTTCTGAGGCTTTCTGTGCTTATATTTAAGCATTAAGTACTGAAATAATGTCCTTGTGCTTCTGGTGGTACTGTAAGGTTAATGAACTGAGCTAAGTGTAAATGAAAAGAAAGACAGCAGCTCAGTCCACACCTAAATAACCTCACTCTCAAGCCCCACTTGTTCTCCCTTTGGATTTGAATACAGGAAGCAAATTTATTTCAAGGCACCAAAAGACCATTAAACAGAAATCTCATTCTGAAACGCTTTACTGCAAGAAGGAAGCAGAAAAATAATTTTGCAGATTCAGCCAGCAAAGCCTTTAATATCACTGCACGAATCAGTCACGGAGAAACATCCACTGTTGCTAAATCGTGTTGTGATTTCACAGGCCTCGTCTGTCACAAAGCTATACTTTGAAGGCTGGAAATCAACATTAGAATAATTATCACTTTAAAAGGCATGTCAGTGTGTAGAAAAAGAAAGAACGATGAAAGAAAAAAGGCAGGAATAAATATAGCCTGCTTCTCCGGCTAAAAGCTGGCAGGTAATTTTCTCCAGCTGCTCCTTGTGTGACAATCCCACCGGGAGCGAAATCTAATATTAACAGCAAATTATTATGTGGGAACTGTTCTTCCATGACCTGCTGTTGTACCTGTGTGACTAACTCAATCTGAGTAATTGAGATATGTTAGCAAGTAGAATGTGGCCCTGCTGTGACAGCAGAGGGTCGTGTGGAGTGTAGCAGGACTCCAAAAACACCAAAACACCGGAGCTAATTTGCATGTCTATACGCCTTAACTGACAGGGTTCCCTCTCATCATGAGATGCTGGTTTATCTTCGGTGTTTAATATGGATTCTGAATGACAGCAAAGCAGAAATTTGACTATGTTGTACAGAGAAAAAAAATGGAAAAAGTGCAAATTTTAGAGTACAAATACAGCATAGATACATGACTTTCTTCCCTTTTTTGCTTTTTTTTTTTTTTTTTTACAAATATAAATCCAAAACCTTATGTTTCTCTAACCTCGTTTAGCCAAATTAATTTTGTAATCTTGCTCCAATCTGAAGTTATTTGCAGCATCTAATAGGATTACGTTTCACCTCATGTGTTTTTCTTTAGCATCCACAGTGATGCTAAAGAAAAGCCTCCTCACAGCATGATGCTGCCACCACCTTTTCTCTCCAGGAAAATGGTGTGTTCAGAATAATGCAGTGTTCGCCTTCCCTCAAACAGCATATTGCTTTCAAATGAAAGCTACATTTTGGTCTCATCTGACCAGCGCATGTTTGATTTGTGTCCAATAAAAATTAAGCAAAACATGCTATGGCTTCATTTTAACAGTTTCATTCTGTTTACTATATTTTGGGTGTAGTTGTTGTTTTTAAATGTGCTCTATAAATACATTTGACAGTGAATTTTAAACTTCGTGCTGATATTGACCATGAGGCCAAAACATTTAGCACATTTACCAGCACCTACATCAGAAGACATTTCCTCGCTTTATTAAAGTTTATACCACACTGAAATCACGGTAAATTATTACAAACTCTATATAAACCTCCTTTATGCTCTAACTGATCCCTGTGTGACCAATTAATCAGCATGAAAAGCACTGTCACTCTAGTTCAAAGAATTTCTAATAATTCAGAATAACTACCTGCCTGTCCTGTCCAAAAAAATCATTTTTAATTGTCTCATTAAAAGTTGTTGTGGCTTTGTGTGGGAAAACAATAATACTACCGTTTCTGCCTGAATGCAGCAGATTTTTAATGATTTCCACTTACCTGTGCAAAGCTATGATGTCCTTTTTGTAACCACAGCAACCCAGCTAGTTTGTTAAAATTTCTGCAAAAATAAAAAAAACCAGAGAAAAGTTTGATCGCTTTGAAGGAGCAGACCTACATCACACAACGGCAGACAAAACAAAACAAGGACCTCATTAAAAGTACTGTCATCAAAGGTTATGTCTTCTTTGTAACCGGCTGACGAACTGCTGGAGTGAATTTTAATGACAAGCATTTAATCTGAACAGGCGTTTTGCATTAGTTTAATCCTACATAAACACGCATAAAATAAAATTTTTATGTAATAAGACAACCTTAATAATTGGACAGATAAAAAAAAAAAATTTAATAACGTGTTAACAGTTTGTTAATTTTATCAGTGGTATCATCACTCCCTTATCTTTCTAACTCTTTGAGAGAAGGCTAGAGAGTTGACAGATCCAGGAGACAATCCCAACATTATGCATTGGTAAGACTAAAACAAAAATATGATCTTTATTATTTAATCTACGTTTGGTATGATACTCAGTCTTTTTTACCTGGAAAGTCAATGGTCTGTGGGTCCAGAGCTGTGCAGCTCTTTGGGCAATACACACCTGTTACACAGTGGCACGTGACGACTGCAACAAAAAATATATAAAAATTATTTTGAGAAATTTAATCAGACTAATTTTATCAGTTCTTCTGTTTTCCATAAAATAGTTGGCTCAAGTCATGGCTGCAAATGATCTGTTATTTACTTATTAAGTTGATTTCAGTACTTCTTTGTGATTCATTCTTTTGGAAAAAAAACTCAAACAGCTTTATTCTCTACACATATTTTTATAAGTTTGATATTTTTCATTTGTCCTAAAATTAGTTGCTTAGTTTCACACAGGAAAAAAAAAAAGATATGTTTCAAACGTAAATCTTCTGAGTTTTGTAGTTCGAGACAAATTTAACTCAGGAAATGGTAGTACAAAAAAATCACTCTTTGGATGTAAAAGAGTGATTTTTACATGGGAGTATTTTTACTCCGATGTACTGTCAATACCAACACTTAAAATGGCAAATATTGTAAAAATAAATTGCGAACTAGCAATGAACTTTTTAATGAAAAAAAGACAGTTATCCAAAACCTCTTGACTAAAATTATTTTAAAAATATATTTGTCCACTTTTTTATTTAATTATTATTATTTTTATTTTATTTATTGATTTATTTACATAATAAATACATTAAATCAGACAGGAATAAATTGTGAAACCCGGGAAAATTCACATTTAACTTATTAATTAATTAATTCACACTAATTGTTTAAATATAAATAAACTAGGGGGGACGCTGTTAACACTTAAGAGGTCGGAGGAGACACCTCGCGGAAGTATGAAACAACCTCACTTTGTAGCAAGTGTTAACATTTTTAGCTAGTCCGCCATTAAAACAAAATGTAAAGACGACAATTAACTTGTTCAAATTCCAGTAGAATGCAATTTTATTTTAGTGTTACTTTCTTACTAGGCATTTACTACCAAAAAACCTTAAATAACTAAAAATATGAGCTAAAACAAATACAATATTAACCAAGAAAAAAAGAAAATAGTTGACTTTACTCACTCCATCCTTGCTGACCAGTTACAAATAGGGCGGGGCGTTTTTATTGACGGACGTTGATGGTGACCAATCAAATTCCTCCGTTGGTAACGGACGAAAAAGTTCAGGAAGTAGCTTACAGCAGCTGATAGTGTCTATGCCAGGAAGTTTTAGGCAATGTTTCGCGTTTTTCGGGCGGATAAAACGCAGCTAAAACAGATTTTTGTGTTCAGTAGAAAAATGTCTAACATACCTACTGAATGTGACGCGGCAGAAAACAACAGGTCGGTCCATTCGGACACCATCCAGGAGGTTCACAGCGTTCCTATGGAGGCGATCATCAGACCATTTCCCTCTGAGCTGGACGAACAGAAAGTCCAGAGTCTGATGGATACCATTAAGGTAACCTAATTATTTTAATGAATACATAAGCAGTCGTTTTTGTGTTATTACAGGAAAATATTGTCTTGATTTTAAATCAAACGCTAACACTGTTAAATGACTTTCTTCGCAACTTAAACAGTGATTATCTGATTGGTGGTTTGAGCTCTTTACCACTGTGGTATTGCCAGTCTTTATCATGCATTTCATACATTTAACCCTCTAATATTATTCAATTCATTCTAGTTATGTGTTAATATAAGGTGACACTTGAATTCTATACAAAGCCAAAAATAAACCATTACCAGAAACATAAAATTTTTTTTGACTAAGTAAATGTATAAATTAACTAGTACACACATTTGTGTAATAGTAAGTGGAGTGAAATTTTGGTATTATCTGAATATTGAACTTGGACAATGTCAATACATAAAACTGTTCAAATTGTCATATAAGCTTGTGGTTATTGCTGGATATAATATAAAATGTTTTTAGTCAATTTTTGTTGGTGTTTTTGTTGTTGATGCTAGTTTTGTTTCATGCTGAAATTTAAAGAAATAATTGTTCATTCTCTGAAGTTAAAATTATATAGGTACTATATCAAATAACTATTAAATACAGGCTTTTACATGGATGGATTGTGAATGCAGGACAATCTAGGTGATTAAGGAGTGGGAATTGTGACATGGTATACTTTTTCACACTTGAATATTTAAAACAAAAGTTCTGACATTATGCTTCATGCTATATTTTTCAAGTGAAGTCAAGTGATTTAGGTTTTTTATGTTCACATGGTTGCATTAAATTGCATTTTCCTGTCAGACCATTTTTCTCTCTCTATTCTTAAATAAAATTAGAATTTTCAATATAAGCATATCGTTTTTAACATTAAACATCAGCTGTGCGGTTTTAAATTGTACAAATCCATAAATTTTATAAGTTGTGATTTGAAATGATACAAACATCATGTGTAATTTTTATTGCTCTTCTTCGCACTGTGCATATTTTTTATAAAGAAGCTTTATATGTGTTTCCAGACATCCCCAGAGTTAATAATAATATATTTATAGTTTAATTATGAAAGAGCAAGAAAGTTATTTCACTTGAAAACATGTTTTTGTAATACTTGCATGTGTCGTGCTTTGGTGCTATTGTGTGCCCTAATTGACGTTTCGCCTTTCCTTCCAGGAGACGCCAGACATCAGCGTTGTTCCTCCTATTGATGTTCTCTGGATCAAAGGCAGAGAGGGAGGAAATTACTACTACTCCTTCGGAGGCTGTCACAGGTTTGCTGCCTATCAGAGGCTCCACATGCCAACCATCCCAGCCAAACTCATCAGATCAAACATCTCAGACCTCAGGACTTACTTGGGGGCTTCAACGCCTGATCTACGATGATTCTTTGGACTTTCTCTAGTTTTTACTCGCTATATCCGAAGTGTCCAACTCCAGCCCTCTATTGAATTATAAAGGTCTGCAGATCTCTATTATTAATGAGTCACTCATTTCATCTAAGTTATATGTGTAAAACTCAAGGCTCGTGGGCCAAATCTGGTCCGCCAAAGCTTCTTATGTGGTCCTCTAGATTCCAGAGGAATACATAAATAGAAACTTCAAGATAACAGTTGTGTGATTAAATATTATTTTATCAATCAAATCGCTTTTTTTACATGTATACTGCCAAATTACATCAGTCAGTCCCTCCAGTTTTTTTGCAATTCTGCAATTCCGTAAATTCAACAAATGCCTGCAATTTTTCACGTTAATATAAAATTGTGAGTTTATTGCAAATTTTCCGCAAAAGCCAAAAACGTTATGCTAACGTAATTCTACCTCCCACCAGAAGGGGGCAGTATGTCTTCCTCCTAATGCAATGCTACCTCAGCCTTACAAGTTATAGTCCATGATTGATATGGTGAGTAACAAAAAGACAAATTTACCTTCAGATAAGCAAAAAAATTGCAAAAATCCTTGCAATTGGCTCCACAGAAATGTCTGTGACTTGAATTTTTTTTTAATTCACAAAAATTATTATGAAATCCACGAGGGACTAATTGGTGTGAAAAGATACTGAAGAGGAACTTGTTTAATGAAGACAAACAATTTATTAATATTTTAGCAGTTCATGGGTTTTACCTGTATATCTTGCCTAACTGGCCGTTTAAGAAATAGATGTTTCAAAATGTATTTGAAACCCCTGATTTAGATGTTTTCAATCATTATAACATGTGAAATGCTTTCAACTCCAGATTTAGACATTTGCTCAGGAGGATCACACTGTGACTGCCAGCAGCAGCAGGTGATTGCAATGCACAGGATTTACCAGCAGGGGGAAACAAAGCTCTGATGTACCCACATTCCTCATGTCAAATTGCTGCATGTTTAAATGTTTAGTTTTATAAAGCAAATACTTCTCAGTAAATTAAAGCTTCTTTAATGTACTATCTTACTTTTTGCATAAGAAACTGAATCCATAATTCATCATGTGGTTGATTGTTTTTCTGTTGTGGCAGGTTAAGTTGTTGTAGTTGTGGATTTATTTAAATAAAGAAGAAAGTCTAATATTTTCTTAATTAAAGTCACAAATTTCTAAATATTTTCTTATGTTGAACCTTTTTTATTCCAACCACAGCATTACTCTGCTATTTTCTAATATATATTTTTTAAAAATTCTGGTCTGGAATGAAAAGAGTAAATTATAATTTTAATTATCCACACATCCCATAAAAATACCGATATTTTAATATATTTATATTTTTTTATGTTTGTTTGTTTGACAGTTGAAGTTTTCAGATGTTCTCCCTGTTTCTTTACGCGCAGTCGGCTTTAACTCTGACATTGTAGACGGCACAGGAGATTAGAGACCAGATGTTTTGTTGGAGGAGTCAGATGTTCAGAGAATATTCTGATGACACAACGCAAGATGCTGTTGAGTCTTGCAAAATTATCCCATTCTGCCTGTCATCAGACTTCTGTTTCCATCGTCTCTTAAAAGGATCAAAAATCCTCCTAACAAAATATCATGTCAAATCTTTACTAATTCATGTACAATTTAAATAATTTGTGTTATATGCAGTGCATAGCAGCAATAATTTTATAAATACATAAACTTCCTTGTGTATGTTTTTATTGTGAGTCGCTGAGAGCGGCTCACTAAATCAAGTTGGACAGCTGCTCCCCTGACTCTGCATCGGCGGAAGGAACTGAAGTTTTGCCGAATAATATAGGTAAAACATAGACGAGGCTTTTCCGACGTTAGGGCTCTCACAGTGTGAGCTGGGAGCCGTTTGACGATCTCCCTTTGTGGCCGTCGAGGAAATGAAGGGCGACCCGGGGCCAGTTTTCACCGACGGGCCCTAAAGGACTCTGAATCGTCGCGTGTGAGAAGATTTCCTGTAGCTCACTCACTGTCTGGAAGTAACCATATCCTCAAAGGGGGTCTGACACGCAATACCGGTCTGAAAAAACGCATTGCACCTGTTGCTGCTGGGTCCGCTTTACATGGGTGGTTTTACACGCTTTCTCTTTGAGGATTTCAACCAATCAGAGGGTCAAGAGGGAGGAAACTGGTTCAGGCCGTGTGATTTTTTTTTTTTTTTTTTTTTTTCCCTTTCTTTTGCTTAGTTGTCTGTATTGTTTGTTTATTTGTAAAAGTGTTGATTAACTATATTATTTGTAAATTGCTAACCTATATCTTAAGGTTTAGTTTTTAAAATATTTTTTTTTTACCCTCGCTGTAAGCTTGCTGGAAAAAGTTCAGTTTCTCATGAACATGAAAAAATAATAACATACAGATGTGGAGAGATCCTTTGCTCATAAATCTGGTGTAGAGATTATTATGTCTCATTAATTGGATCATAATTGTTGAAGCTACAGAATTATCATCAGACTTGGACATGGCTGCCTTGGAGCAAGAAGGTCTTGGGTTCGAATCCAACTTTCCATCTTCTCCCTGTGCGAGCGTGGCTTCTCTCCTGGTACTCTGACTTCCTCCCTTAGTCCAAAAATGTGAGGTTATGTTAATTGGTTTGTTAAGTTAATTGGTAATTGGACATTTTTTCAGAATGTGTTAAAGAAATAGTGACATTTTTTCTGAAAAGTGATGAAACTGATGAAGCTTTATGATTGAGTAAAGATTCAAGGTGAAGTGTTATGAAAATATATATATATTTTTAGCTTTATGTTGTTCTATCTTCAAAAACATACCTGAAGTGTTACTTAGATTTTTTTTATGCCTGTTTCAGAAATCCTTTACTCTCTCTTGGCAGCCACTCAGCTGCGCCTAAGTGCTTTCTTTCACAAAGCTCTGCCTCTCCACAGACCACCCGTCTCCCACTCTACTCCTTCAGACTAGTGGCAGCAGCAATTAGCAAACACCTGGCAGACTGTGCATCTGCTGAGCTCTTCATAGGAACTACTTCTCATTTCAGTTCTCTTATAAATGGTTGTAAACATCATACTGGAGGAGCGCTAATGTGATGGCACTCTGAATACAGCGTATTAGAAAGAGTCAGAGCTTCTTAAAGAGACAGACATCCAATATTAAGGCATCAAATTGTGAAGTAAATTTTCTTTTACGTCATATTTAATCCATGCAGCATTTTTATAATAAGTGAAGCTAAGGTAGTTACTTGATTGTGTCACAAATTGGCACTGGGTGCCTGGAATATACATAATACTGTCTCTGTAAAAACATTTCACTTGATCAAAACTCTAATAATTTTTCTCTCTTTAAATGTGAAGGTTCAAATTAAGGCTTTCTTGCATAACTTGGCGTTCTAAATATGATCAAAAGTTCGGAAAGTGAACAGAAAAAGGACTTTAAAAAGAAGATAGCCTTTGAGGTCCAGCAGGTCCATGCACATTAAATCAACCCTAGATAAACTAAGCTGCTTTACTCTTTGCCTTGGGTTGTGTTGTGTCACCTGTCAGTGAACCGTACAGCGTTCCTTGACCCGTGGTTCTGAACGTCCTGTTTCTTAGCTCAGTGGAGGAGGGAAATCACTGCGCAACATCTGTTCAACCCAGCCTCAAGGTTGACTCTCCTGGGAGGGTTTTCTTCTGGCACTGGCATACTCTGGATCCAGAACCAAATGGTGACAAATTTGAAAAACGATCCTCCTCCATAAGCTGGATTCTAGTCTCTCCTGCAGGTGAAGGAGGCAAAAATAATCAGAACTTTAACCCAGACAACCTGGGAGGGATTAATCCAACTGGGTTCCTTTGCTCGTACTGGTTCTGTAATCCTTAATCTGAGCATTTAGCATCTGTCACCCTATCAATAGTTATTGGGAATCAAACATTTATCTTTTTGGTATTAAAAAATGTTGTTTACATCTTTCATAGACAGTTTCATAACTTTAGATGGTGTCAGCAGGAGCTACAATGTTTCTCCTTCAAGGCCACTCATAGTACTGAAATCTTTCAAATAAACTGCAGTTAATCTAGTTAATAAGTGTTTAACTAGATGTGCATCTAGTGTAACACTTTCAAATTCATATCTTCCAGAAAAAGAGCAACAAAGAATCCTCAGTAAGGTGTTGAAAACATATTGGTTATTTTTTAATGCTTTGGAAATCATCAGAATTTTTACCCTGCTTCAAATTTTATATTTAATCTCCCCAAAATACAACAAATTGTATTGTTATGGCATGATAAAATGCAGCAAAGTTTAAATGGTATGAATGATTTTTCAAGGAGATAGCTTCAGATGGATTTAAGACTTTTTTAAAATTCTTCTGGTAGAGTCAGGATAAGTCCTTTTATTCAGTTTCTAGTTGTGACAGTCAGGTTTTAAAGGGAATCTTTCATGCAAAATTCACATCTTACAAGTTTTTAAACTTCCATTTGATTCTCAAGTTCTGCTAACAACAGCCAAAAAACTTCCCAATTGTTAACTCGCAATAAGTGAACAATGCTCCGTTACCTAGCAACCCCAGGCAAGTCTACCCTGTCACAGAGTAGAGTTCAATCACTTTAGGTCGGCTGCACTGTACAATGGCTGCTGGAAATGATAAGTGTTTTTTGTTGTTGACTTAACATCCAGAAATCACTTGCTGCATTCTTGTTGGTCGTGCAGGAGGCTCTTCTAATGCTTTTCAAAGCTGTACAAGTTGTATAATTGCAAATCTGTTTGCAGCCATTTTTACGTGTGAGTGGAAACGTGGAGTTGGGGGGCATGGCCAACAGCAGCTTATTTGGATTTAAAGTGACAGCCCAGACTGACACTAAAATCTCAATGTGTAAGAATTATTTTGTACAAAAAAATGTAATGAACAACCGTGGACCGATACTAAGGTGTTCAAGGAAGCATAATAAGTCACCTTTATGATAATCTACTCTTTATAAATGACAAAACTTCCATTTAAGGCAAGCAATTAAGCTCCACATCTAGCAGCACATAGCAATTTCATAAGTAATGTTTGGATCTTGTACGTTTCTTGTAGTTGCCCAAAAATAAGACACCCAGTAGGTCATCCTGAATCCCAGTTTTTGACTTTTAAAGGACATTAAATCCACAAATGAACTTTACCTTGAAGCCTGTTGCTCCACTTGAAGCTAACCTGATCAATGACCCACTGTGACGTGTTTAAAGTCATAAACGTTGAATGAAAAGTTGCTTTTAATATGGAGTCTTGGTCAGTAAAGCAAAGTAAAGTCACGTTTTGGGCGTCTTCACTGCTACATGTTTTGTTGTAGCATAGCTAATTTTAAAGATTAAACCTGCTTTTCCCAACACTTGCATGGGTTCTCCCCAGGTACTCTGGTTTCCTCCCAGTTCAGTTCAAAAACATGAATGTTGGGTTAATTGGTCTTTATAAATTGCTCTTAGATGTTAGTGTGTGGGTGTGGGTGTGTGTGCGTGTGTGCGCGTGTGTGTGTGTGCATGTTTGTCTACCCTGTGTGTCTCTGTGTTGCTCTGTGGATGAAATGGTGACCTGTCCAGGCCCTGCGACCTTTGTGACCCTTGTGACCTTTGTGACCCTACCTCTTGCTCATTGACTACTGGAGATGGCCACCAGCTCACTTGTAGATTAACTTTCAAAAATATTCAGTTTTTCTTCTTCTCTTTCACTGCTTTTACTGATATTAGTCTTTTTCTTTTATTCCTCTCTCCTCTGATTTCTAAAGTCTGAACAAGTTTCTTGTCAGATTACTAACTAGTTATGACTTATTAGTTTTTCATCACATTGTCTTTCTATCCAGCAGAATATGTCTTAATTCAAAACTATGTAACAAAAGCGATAATCAATATTTAATGGCGCTAGATGTGTAAAAGCCTTAAGATAAGTCTAAAACTGAAAGATTGGTTTCATTAAGTGGAAAAATGCAATTTTGATAATTCTTCACCTGTTTTTCTGGGGTATTTCCCAAAATGGAAAAGACAAGTGAAAACACCAATTGAAGCAGATGTTTTCTGATTTTTATAAATCAGGAATTGCATCCAACCAGTGGTGAACAAACTATTACAGAAAGTTAACGGGTAGGCACGCTTAATAATATTCTAGACCTCAGCATGTTGACAATAAATCAATTAATCACATGATAAATTAAAACGAGCTGAATATTTTCTATTTGCATAATTTATCGTTTTTCTCTTTTTTTTCTCTCTTTCTACCAAAAACTGGATGACAAAAATCTTCAGGTTGGTTCTTTGTGAAGGACAACTTTGTTTACAGAGTCTAATTATAGCTTAATTTATTGATCGTTTCTGGTATTTTATTTATTTATTTTGTATATTTAAAATGTCTTCCAGTTCTAGTGTTAAATGTTGATTTGAATTTAAAGATTAATATTTGAGAATATGTTCTTACATCATTGTATTATTACCTTTAAATTACTTAAAATGGCCAATATTATCGTTTATCGTGATAACTTCGGGGACAATTTATCATCCAGCAGAACTTGTGATTGTGACCATTAGACCATTGCTTCAGGAAATTAATTCATCAATTAATTTCTTTACCACGAGTAAACATGTACTTGTGGTTCTTCTGCTTTTACTAGAGTACATTGGTGCATGTTTATTTGTACTTTTACTTAAGTATATTGTTTACAGTGTGAGTATATTCTCCACAACTGCTTACCGTGAAGTTTTTTCTTTAATATTAATCAATTAATCAGTCAATGAAATTGATTTGCATTGCATATTTTGGCAGTAAGGCAGTTCAGAGTGCTTTAAAAAAGTCATAAAAACATCATACAGTTACCAATTGTGAAACCAGCAATAAATTTACTTACTTTTTGTCGAATGCCATCATCAAAATCATCAATACAAATCCAATAAGTTGGTCAGTCAGCTCTAAGAAGGTGAAGTTTTTAGCCTTGATTTAAAGGAAGTCAGTGTTTCAGCTGTTTTGCAGTTTTCTGGAAGTTTGTTCCAGATTTGTGGCGCTTAGAAGTGAAACACTATTTCTTAAATACTGACGTGTTTTTAAACTTTTACTATATTAAAAGATTTATGTCGTTTTAGTCTCTTCATGCAGCCAAAAAGCATGGAGGGAGCCATAAATAAAACTCAAAATTTGTGTCCGTTTAAATCTCAGATGGCTCCCAGTCGCTGGACTGCGCTCAAGAAATTAAAAGTGAACTTAGTTTGGACAGGAACCCGTCTCCCCAGTTTATTGTTGCCCTCTCATTGCGTTTGTCAACATTAAAAATGCAAGCTGAAAAATGATCTCCGGTTCGCCAGCTTCGCGCATTTGTTCCACTCTGGAGAGCGTTCCAGCCAAATCCTCCTGAGAGAGTTTTAACTTTAGGTGTTTGAGTGGCTGAGGATTTCTCACAGCTTCCTATCCGGAATTCCCTCAGCCTGCCGGTGGCAGCAGGCGTGTAATTTGTGCCAGATTTGCAATGCCGTTTCCACTGATCCTCTGACCTCACCGCACAGAGACACTGCAGTCCAACCTTTCTCTCTGTGTGTCGCTGTGTAAAAGAATACTTGGGATGAAATGGCAATAGGTTTTATTTGGCACACAATCTTCAAACACAGGGCCGTGATTCAGCCGGCTTAAAAATTTACACGGAGATTTGCCCTGCCAAGGAACGTTTCCTTGGCACAAAGAAATGTATGGCCACGAGTAATGATTATTTTAGTTATTCTGACGATTAATTGATTAATCGAATAAAATAATTCTGCGGATTTTGCATGTGAGCCTTTTAGTACAATTTTATTAATGCAAATAATTCAATTATTTGCATATTCGACATAGTGTTCGTTCTGATTTGTAACAAAGGATGCAAATACTTCTAACATCAACATTTGAAAAGCTCAACGCTTTCTGCTGGACCGAACATCTACACGCAGTACGGCTGATCTGTCGGTTTATTTTTTGATTAATTAATAATTGGATTACAAAAACGTATTCATAGATTATTAAACCAGGGGAAACTTGAGAACATTTTTACAGATGGGTTTTTTAATCTTGCATGCAAAATGTGTATGTATTTTTTGTACTGCTTGTATTAATTGCTACTTTGACTGTTTTTCTTTCAGCAAGAGTCTGTATACTCTGCACTGCAAAACCACAAAATCTTACTCGATATTTTTGGTCTAGTTTCTCATGCAAGTTCACTTGAAATCAAACAAAACTAATTTACAAGTAACTTTTTAGGAAGATTTTGATTTAAGTCAATTCATGAATATTAATGAAACAAAAACTAGTTTAACTGGCAAATTATTTCACTATAACATGGGAGAAATGTCTTTTTATTGGTGAAACAGTTTGCCTCTGGAACTAGTAGTTTATTATTAATATTAAGGAATAACTGACTTAAAACAAACTTCTTCATTATGCTGAAAGTTACATGTAAGTTAGTTTTATTTTGTTTCATATGTCCTAGTATATTTGCACGAGAAAGTAAACTATCTGGTAAGATTTTGTCTTTTGGCAGTGTAGTTAACAATTATTTAATTACTAAATTAGTTGTTGATTATTTCTGTTATTGATTAATCCAATGTTTAAATGCCTTAATTACTATAAACATAACATAAGGTTGTCTAATGACATTACTGTATTTGTCTAAACAAAGCCCAAAACACGTCTTAGGTTTTCTCACCTAAGAAGAAAACAAATCATCTTCTGACGAGTTGTTTTGAGTCATCAAATGGGTGGATTTTAAAATCTCACAACTTTCTCAGAAGCAAGACGAAAACACAGGTTGAAAAGACTCACTGAGACAAGTATATCTGAGGACCTTGACCTCTGGGTTCGCAGCCCACTGCCCTGCATGTTTCAGATGTTTCTCTGTTCATATAAACCTCACAGTTAGAAGAAGCCTGTTAATGTCCTGCTGATTTAAATCAGATGTTTTAGCAGAGGAAATTATCTTAAACATGCAGGAATGTAAGATCCTTAGAATGACTGATTCTGGAGTTTCTCCCCAACAGTTGTGTTCATAATGATACCTGAGTATTTAAAACTGTGTGCAGAACTCAGAAGATTCACTAAATGTTCTGTGTGCGTATATGCAAAGGCTGAAACAATTCATCTTCAGATAATTTTCAACTAACTTAGTAATGAATTAAGTGGTAACTGGAGTATACAGACGCCATGTGTTTCTAGTTACTAGTGCAAATATATCAGTACACTTGAAATAAGACAAAACAAGCGACTTTTCCGCAAGACATAGGTCTTGTTTTAAGTTATTAATTCCTTCATATAGATTTTTTTAACTACTAGTTCTACTGCCAGGTTATTTAACTTATAACAAGACATTTTTTTATGTTATAAGTGAAATAATTTGCTAGTGGAAGTAGAACCATTTCATCAATATTAAGGAGTTATTCACTTTAAATAAGTTTCTATATTTAGCTGAAAAGTTATTTGTAAGTTAGTTTTGCCTTCTTTGAAGTAACATAAGATATTTACACCAGAAAGTAGATCAAAATTACTTGGATAAGATTTTGTATTTTTTGCAGTGTGTGCAGAATCACCACATTAACATGATTGGTTTCACTGGAAGTGTCATGCTAAAAGAAAAATAAAAGCTAAGTGAGGATTTTTAACAAAGGAAGGCTACAAATTTGGCCAACTAAAGGAGACTTGGGTCTCATTTTGGGGGTTTTACTGTGAGAAGATCGCAGTGCAGCCCAAGATCTTGACTGGATCATTTCTTTGATTAATTTAATTTGATTTATCAACATTTATGTCATTTAAATGAGTAGAAAGATAAGAAAATGTAAAAATTGACAACTATAGGTTGTCAAAAAATAGTTGCACAGACATCTGTCTACAGAAGCTGTGAAGACTTTTTATCCAAGAAATCTTTTATTGTCATACCAAAGTCTCAAAGAACCAATATTTATGGCATTATTTTATTACTGAATCAATGCACCTGCAGCCTGGGAAGGAAAATGTGCTTAAACAGTTTGTTGTGTCTTAAACAGAGCTGCTGTTTTCTCCCAGAGCTCAGAAATCCAACGACCCGGACCTCAGCGGGTGGCTAAACCAACATGCTTTCGCCTCATCAGGATTAACAGATCTCGGCCAACAGCATTTCTCCATTTGGACGCTGCATGCATCCACAGCCTGCTATCCGTTACAGCCGCAGCAAAAGTTCATGATATGTGCAATTAGCCAAAGAGGCGAGGCTTGCAGCATCATTTGCCGGCTAATAGTTTGGAGGATTTGTTGACATTTGGTGGGTTTAGTCACTAGATATTCTAACTGAAGGCAAGAAAAAACTACCTGAGGTCTCATACGCCTTATCAATAGTTTAAAAAAGTAAATAATTTAAATTTTAAGAGAACCCTATATTGGTGTTTGTCCCCTGAAACAGTGGGTTTCTAATTGGGCAAGACAGTCGGACTGAAAATGAGGGGAAAAACTTGGAAAAAAAAAAAATCCAATACATTTTTAAATCATTCATTTGAATTTCTATTATAAATATAATCAGTTTTTGAAGGATTATCGTAAAATATAAGCTAAACTAACTCATTGAACATGAAGACAGAAGATAGAAATATCCTTTATTGTCCCACAGGAGGGAAATTCGGGAAAAAGTCATTTGCGATGCTCATCTTTCTGATTGGCTGCCAGTTAAATTAGGAGATTTTTTTACTCCTAAAGCTGGAAATGGAAAAGTTTTTGACAGGAAAAACACCGGAGGACGACACTGCTATACAAAACCTTAACTGTGGATTAAATAAAATTTGATGGGATTAATTAAAAAATGTTTATGTGGTAATATATTCAACACTAGATTAATGAAGTCAAAATAAATGAGTAGTTACATTTGGGTAGTTGGGTAGTTACATTTACTCAATTACATTTACTTGAGTAATTTTATTTTGAAGTATTTTTACTCTTACTTGAGTAAAATTTTCAGATTTTCTACCCACTGAGTGAAAAACAAACATGTTTTCTCCAAAAATTCACCAGAGTCAGACACAAACCTGCAGTTTGATACATTTTTTATTGAAAAAAACTGATTTGGAAAACAATAATTTTGCCTGATTTTGTGAAATATATATATTTTTTACTTACTTAAATTATTGGTCCTTAAAACACAAAAAATTCCACTTATCTTTATATTTTATCCATCTTATTAGGTCATTTTTAAACATTAAATGATTAAATTGATCAGTTACTCTAATTGAGTAGATTTTTCTAACCAAATACTTTTTTTACTTGAGTAAAAATATGCTGAAGTATTTTTACTCTTACTTGAGTACAATGGAAATCAGAAGGTATGAGGCAGTATCTATGCTAAATGAATGTAATAATTATTGAATAGTAAATAAAAGTGAGAAAAGAAATGTTAATTTTGTCATGTCTTCACACATTTTGCGTCAAGTAGTTGTTGTTTCCATGGCATGGAAAGGTTTGGGAAAACCTGCCCTAACAGACCCGTGTGCTCCTTCAGCTGGCAGTCAGGGCGTCTGATCTCTCACTGTTGATGCAGCTGAGGCACGTTGAAGCGTCTGAATTGGCTGCCAGCTTGAGTTTACGTGGTTTGGAGGGACTAAATCATCCATTTGCCACCGCTTTGTTGTTTTGAACCCGGGGCAGCGAGCAAATAAATCCCTGTCATTCCAGGATCATCTGTTCATTGTTTATTTACTCACACTTAACTTTCTCCTGCTGTCTTGAAGCGGGACGACGTCCCAGCAGGAGCCGCTGCTCTAACAAGGACGCTAGCTTTTTACAATAAATGCACAAATGTAATGTCTGTCCCTGAAGAGAGTTTTTGCATTAAGGAACATCTTGCACTTTTTGTTTTACCAGCTAATAAAAGCAGATCTCTGCATGTGGCAGAGCAATAAACATATCAGGACAGAAAATACACTGACTATAATTGGTCCCTAAATGCCTCTAAAAATACTCCAAACTTCCTAAAGTCTTGGCTAAGAATAATTGGTGCAACACTTAAAACCTTTGCTGTTTTAGAAGAGGTGCTTCAATGAATATACGGTGGTTTGCAAAAGTATTTGTAGCCCTATATTTCACATTTTTCCACTTTGCGACCTCAAATAGTTTATAATTTTATTAGGTTTTTATGTGATTAATCAGAATAAATACACAGCAGAAACTACAAAATCTTACAAAGTATTTTTGGTCTAGTTTCTAATACACTTGAAACAAGACAACAAGACATGAGCTTTTAATTAATTACTTAATATTGATTAAAATGTATGAGCTGTAGGTGAAATAATCTGCCAGTGGAGTAACATATTATGTTAAAATGTCTTCCTCCACTGGCAAATTGTTTAACTAATAGTTTTTACTTTTTCATCCATTCATTATGAAGAAATGATTGACTTATTGATCATCTGTGGTTGTGTCCAAATGTGTTTCTGTGTAAAAAGTCACTTGATGTTTGTGGCATGGCTGATTATAAAATAAAAAAATATATATATATATATAAAAATAAAAGCAAAAAAAAGAAAAATTCTGTGTTTTGTACTTAACATTTTCCATTTAAGAAGATATAAACTTGCAATAAAACATTTAATCTTAAAAACAATTACAACAAGTATTCACCTGCTTCAGCTCCAATGCCAGAGCGCCAAAGTTGTACCGTTCTTTATTTGCTGTCAGTGCCCACAACGTCATTCCAAGGACCACAAATTGCCCCCGAACCACACTTTGGACATCCCATGTTTCAATGAACAGCAATGTTAATGTAGGTTTGCAGTTCCTCTTTCCTTTCCTGTATTGATAAGAATACACACTGTACTCACTAATATAAAGGGAAGTGGTTGCACTTGGTTTTATTTAGGGTTATTACAGTAAAAGGGGGCTGGAGATATTTTAACCCTTTCAGATTATTTTTGCAAAAATGTTTATAACCTTCTACCATTTTTATTCCATTTCTTAATTATGCTCTACTTTGCCACATTTTAGTCAATTTGTGACTAAAATGTGGCAAAAAGCGCAACTTTGTTTTAACACTCTTAAAAACTACTGGAATAATTTATAAATATTTTCCTCGTATTTATCTGCTGTTTTCAAGATTTTCTTACATTTTTACAGCTGTAGTAAAAATTAAGACCACTTAAACTTTACTGAAATAATCGACTTTATATGACAACCTTTATGTTCCCTGACGAGCAAATACTGTTCAGATGATTCCCTCAACCCAGCAGTACAGAAATGATTTGGGCCACGAAAATAAATCTAATCTCAAAATTCTCTCTTTTATCTTCTGAGACCAAAGGTCAAAATTCTGAGATTAAAGTTGGAGCTCTGAGAAAAAGGCAGAATTGTGAGGGTAAAAAAGTGCATTCTTATATTAAAGTCGGAGTTCTGATATTAACAGTCAGAACTCTGAGAGAAAAAAGTCAGAAATTATGAAGAAAAAAATCAAAATTTTGAGGAAAAAAAAGGTAAAATTCTGAGAAAAAAATCTGAATTCTGAGAAAAAAATTCAGAATTCTGAGAATAAAAGTTGGAATTCTGAGAAAAAATTTCAGAATTCTGAGATTAAAAATCAGAATTCCAGGATCAAAGTGAGAATTATGTGAAAAAAAAAAAATCAATGTTATGAAAGAGGGAAAAAATCTGAATTGTGAGATTAAAGTCAGAATTGTGACAAGAAATTCAGAATTTCTGGATTAAAGTCAACATTTTGGGATTAAAGTCAGAATTATTTGCTTTTCAGTGGCTCTTATCCTCTTCCGTACATGTGAAGGACTGATGGACAGGATGCCAAGACGCATGACGAAAAATCAAAGTTTATTCCACTAAATATTGATATTTTTCACTCTTCCTAATCTAAAACATCGTTGGTCTGAAAATGCTGTTGTCTCGTGTGAACCACTTCTGCTCCTAACAACTTGATATTTCATATTAAAATAGTAAACATTTGCATGGGACTAGAGTGAGCGCAGCTCCTCCCATCCAGCTATAAGAGCGCAGCTGACCTGCGGCTCCATCCACCCTGCAGCCGGCCAGCTCCAGCTGCCTCATGAAGGCTCGGGCAGCTTCCTCTCAAGCTTTGGTTCGAGGACCTCAGTCACACATGGAAATGTAGACGCAGCTCGCCGGCCTGGTTTGTCTTCCGGAGCGACTCTGAAGCGGATTAAGGAGGCACTGGTAACCTTTCGCCATGACTTTCGCCATGCTGCGGCCCGTGGCGACGCACTTGATCTACTCGGACTTCACGGTCACCAACTCCGAGGACGACGAGAACCGCAGCGAGAGCGACGGCAGCTCGGAGCAGAGCTACTGCGGCTCCACGGAGAAACGGAGGCGGATCTCCCGCAAGCTGGAGGGCGACTCCGCGGTGGTGATGAAGCAGCGGAGCGCGGCCAACGCCAGGGAGAGGGGCCGGACCCAGAGCGTCAACACGGCGTTCACGGCCCTCCGGACTCTCATTCCCACCGAGCCGGTGGACAGGAAGCTCTCCAAAATCGAAACGCTCCGACTGGCGTCCAGCTACATCTCCCACCTGGCCAACGTGCTTCTGATCGGGGACGCGGGCGCGGAGGGACAGCCGTGCCTCGGAGCGGTCCATGCGCAGGGCGAGGGCGCGGGGAAGCAGCCGCGCACCATCTGCACCTTCTGCTTGAGCAACCAGAGGAAAGGGGTAAATATGTTCATGCAGCTTATCACGTTTATTCTGCATAAACATAGCAGCAGGACATGACAGATTCATGGGGCGAACACTTGCGCATTGCAACTTGGTGCAATCAGCGGTCATTTTAATGTTTTGCACTTTAAGCTGTTGCTGCAAAGTCAAAACACACAATAATACAAAATGACCCCGAACAAAACAAGAAATAACAAAACAAACAAAAACTCCTAGAGTTAGAAAAATGTCCAAAACTCCTGCGGATTGTTTTTGATGATATTTATAAATTCATATTTCAATTCAGAACAGTTTTTCTTCTTCCACATAAATTTGTTTTAATCTGTACAGAATCCACTAAATGCAGAACACAGACACAACTTATTTCCCTTCACTGCCCACAATTGTCTTTTCTTTATTATTTTTCTTTTTTTTTTAAAGTGACTTTATTGCACAGCTGCCATGCATTGATATGTTCTGCATGTTTCTCTTCTTACATAAAGTTTTGTTGATGTTCAGCCAATTCAGAGCTGCACAATAAAACTTTAATGGATTTATTAATGTTGTTACAACGATCTGGCTTTTTCTGGTACACACAATGTCTTTCTTTCTTTCTTTCTTTCTTTCTTTCTTTCTTTCTTTCTTTCTTTCTTTCTTTCTTCCTTTCTTTCTTTCTTTCTTTCTCTCTTTCTCTCTTTCTTTCTTTCTCTCTTTCTAGAATGTACTGCAGGGCTTTTGTATGGAATCAAGTAACAAATAAATAAATTACAAAATTATTCCTATTTATCCATCCAAGCATATGTCCCTAACCTGTTTCTTAATTTATTTAATTAAAACAAAAATGTGTGTTAAACTACATTTTGATGGTTGACCAAATAATATGTTATGATTCTTGGATATAACAGGTTGGAAAAATCTAATAATTTATGATTTCCTTCATCTGAATCCTATTGCTCTCTGATTTATTGGTGCATCGCCACCTTAACACTTGCTGATGACATTAAGCAACACATTCTTTTTGTTTTAGTGTGATATATTTCTCTTGTAGCTGTGAGTGTCTTGCTACTCTTTGCGCCCCTCAGGGATGAATAAACTGATTTGAATTGAACTGAAATGAATTGAATCCTGGACACCTTTTAATGCACCACACATGCTTCAAGCTCGCTGAAACATTCCTCAAACAGATGGCTGCATGTTTGTAATTTTCATATGGTGTGACAGACAACACCTCCAATTGCAAAGTTGTTAAAAAAAAAAAAAAAACAGTCTTTGGGGAGGAGAGTAATCTGGTGCAGATTTATTCAGTATTGCTCGTTTTTTTTAATGTATCACTAAAGCATTTTTCCTTCTTTTCTTTGTCAGATTAAAGATGGGAAAGACTGTTTGAAAATGCGAGGACTCGGTCCGCTGCGAGTGAGGCGCTGACCGGACGCCGTCTGTGGATCGTTTGCAACCTGAAAACCCTCAAGACTCTCTCAGGGAAAGAGCTGAAGCTGGTGCAACAAAGAGCGCTCGCTCTCACGTACCTGTACACACATGCTGGATCAAAAGGTGGCACCAAAGAAGAGACTATTTATACTTGACTGAGACATCCGAGACTGTAAGACGTTCAAACATGCAGTGCATTTGTTTGAAACTCAATGGTCTTGTCTTTTTTGTTTTTTATTTGGAAGATGTTTTAAATAAAATATATTTTATCAAAAGGTATTTTTACAATCTCATTTGGTGACAGTGGATGTGTCACAATCTAAGGTTAGTGCAAAGCAAACATTTTTAAGACTCCCAGATGCTATTTTGGATAAATATGAAAAGTTTCCTGCATCTCCCGAACCTTCGTGTCTCCATGGTTTCAGCCAGCACGTTGTTGGGAAACTGCCGGAGCCCCAGCAAAAAGTTCAGCGTCTCTAGTGTCACTCCCCCTTCAAATCTCACCAGTCAGTGTTTTTTTGAAGTCTGTTTCCGATTAGTCACGGCAAATAGTAGCCCACACTCTGCTCGGAGCCCCAACACAGCTGTTGGTGTGTCAGAGGGATAAATCACCGCCGTGGGCCCACTGGACAAGACGAGATGGGGTGAGAGGTGAAAGGTCGCGGCTCTGAAGTGAAGTGAAATGTAATGATGGCAAATGACGCAGTTAGACTTGTCCCTTTTTCATCTTTTCTTGTTAGTGGTTTAGTTCACGTTGTCAGAATGTTTTCACACCTGATAGTTCGGAGGACTCGGTTCGATTTGGGACCAAAAATTGCAAAGTTAGCTATAGATTCAGCTGCTGCGGTTTGCTTTCTCACTGCGCTGTGTGAAACAAAGCTGTTCTCCTCCTCACCTGTGGGGGCGCTGCACCAAGAACCACTGAAGGAAATGACATGAAAACCTCAGAGGAAGAGATTGAGCGCAACTTCCTCCTTCACAAAATGTAAACAAAAATGGAGTAAGATCAGATTTTAGTGGCTTTACAAATTCTCTTGTGGGTAAAAAAAAACGCTGGCGCTAGTGCAGCTTGTTTGTTTCTGTTGTATTTACCCAGAATGCCCTGCACTGGAGTCCACTTCCTGTTTGGAGCTTCTCTGGTTCATTTGGCGTTCACATGTGCATTTGCACATTAATTCACTTTAATCGAAGGAAGACCTAGATTGTCAGATGATGATCGCTTTTTTGATCCATAATATTGAAAATATTGATATCAGTATTGGCTTGAAAGATCAATACTTTAGATTCAGATTCAGTCTTGAAATTTTATTTTACTTTTGTGTCAAAAAGAGATTTTGTTTTGCTCTTTAATTTGTTTGCATTTTGTTTATTTAGGAAAAATGCACACAGATCATGTTAAATACTTTATTGATCTCTGGGGAGAAATTGATTGTTGACAAGCTACTACATCTAATGTGTTAAATATTAAATATAACTGTAAGAAATCAAGTTCATAAAGGCCTAAGATTGATGTAGGTAATGCAATCTGACTGAATATAAATAAATAACAAGCATGCACATGCAAATATGTTAATCTAAAAATAATTGTTAGAATAATTGAAGTACTTTCTAGACACTTATAAGCTTTACCGAATCGTGTTCTAATTTGGGTAAAACAAAATAATTAAAGGAAAACAAATCACAAAGAGGCTGATTCCTCATCTCCTGATTGATGCATCTCCACTTTAACTTTTTTAAATTACTGTTTGTGGCATTAAATAATGGAGTATTTTTGTTTTAGTGTTTTCTCTTATAGCTGTGGGAGTGTTGCTACTTATAACCAAAGGGTCATAAATTTGATAATATATCAAACTAATATATATCGGTGATACAGGCCTTGTATTTACTTCAGATCGATACCAAAACGTTGCACACCTATAATTCACACCTCTCTAAATGAACCGGACTTTCGAGGCAAACAAACTCGAGTTTGATTAAAGTGGACTAAACGGGCTTCCTAAGATTCCCCACAGATCCACGTCAATACAAACAACTTTCACTTGAAGGTAGCGGAAGCAGCCCGGTCTCTTTGGGCTTCTTTCTGCTCTATTTCTTGCAGCCGAGCCAGAGTTCCTGTCTGGCATCAATTACTGTGAATCTGCAGGTTTGGAGGAGGCAGGCTCCCCGGTGACTCCGCAGGCCGACTGGAAAGGTAATTTCCAGGCAGGTAAAGGTGCAGGCTTCCTTCCGTCTCCGTGTCCAACCCGTCCCCATCGGGATGAGTCAAATTCGTCCTCCGTGTTCGGAGGCCGAGGCCTCCCTAAATGGCTCCCTGAGGTTCCCCCAGGCAGGAAGATGTCACGTAGGCAGAGGAAGGGGGGAACCAGCGCACAGCCGGCCTCTCGGAGGAACTCTCTGTGCGGTGGGCTTTGGGTCACCGCCAGTCCTGACATCATCCGGCGCTGGGACCCAGATGTACTGCTCTCTGGTGCAGAACAAACCCAACGATGAAATCTGAAAGAGATTTTTCTCTTCTTTTTTCCCCCCCCCCAACAAGTTGGCAGGTATGAAATTGATGTGCAGAAGAGATGAGTCAGAGCAAAGACAGAAAGACAGCAGACATGATCAGTTTGGGTCTGTTTAACATGTCCGACAAGCGAGGGCCCAGCGGACCCGTCTGGGAAATCAAGTTTACCTCATCGCTTTGCTGAGTTTCTCCTCTTGTCTCTTCTTAAGCCTCCAAAACAGATTTGCTGTTGTTCTTGGAAAGATTTCTGCAGATTTGAAATCTATCTTAAAGCTTTTGTGACCTGGCGGTTTGTGCTGAAAAACAGAATATTTTGGGTTTGAAAGCAGCTGCAAGCAGCAGCAGGAGGAAAACATCAACTATTTCTTCATTTTCATATTTCTGGCTTATGTGTTGCAATTTTTAGTTGATTTTATAAATACAGAGATAAATCTTACTAAAACTTTCAAAGATTACCTTTTTTGATTAAAATGGGTGAGCTTATTTTGAAGCTCAGTCAGTTCTGAACTTCAAAATAAAACAATTCATCAGATGCTAATCTTGGACATTTATTTATAACACAACTTTTTTTTTTTTTTTACCAATGCATCGCCACTTATTTCAACTTCTGAACAACGTTTGTATAACTCTGGAATCCAAAAGCTGCTTTATAATTATGTAATAGTGACTGTCTAATAATGTTATAGTGTAAAGAGTGCAGTCAGGGCAGCTTAGCGTCAGAAATATTCCCGACAGAGATTACTCCGACATGCAAACTCTGTTTTGAAATCATCTTGCTAAAATGAAGTCGTTTCTGCTTGGATCATGTTTTCTAACCTCATATGAACACATCATATTTACTGATTTTTGCACCAAAATTTTACCGATACTGTTTTTAACATCGTGTCCCGTTATTCGTTGCCTAGCTGATTTTCCAGTCTGCTATAATTTCTTAATTCCTCATGGATTTGATTCTGCACTTCATTTGCCAATTTAGGTTTTAAGCTCAAAGTTGTTCAATTTCCACAGACAGAGTTGTAATTGTGTATTAAATAATTTGCTCAGATTACACTTACTCACATTATTCCTTAATTAACAAACAACGGAGTGAAATTTTATGGAATATTTTGGATTTCTGTTTAAGTTGAATTTTTTTAAATCACTTTTTACCTCAAAAAAAAAAATTAGAATATGGCTTTTATATTGTAAATGTAGATATAAAAGGTTTAAAACACAGTTCAACCAAACAAAAAGCAAAACATTACCTACTAGTTCATAACGAATCATCCATATGCAAATAACAGCAGCTTGTAAGGAAAACTAAATACATTAGATGGATATTATAGTTTTGTAATTGTGCACAAAAGTCATGTTTCTGTACATATTTTGATTTTAAATTAAAAATTCAATACTTTTTCAGTCAAGAAATTCCTCCGACCTTTGGGAAATATGACCGCATCATTTGTTTTGCTGTATTTCCTGCAGCGGTTTGGACTGGCCGAATGCTGCAGGCAGCTGGATTTGGACTTCAGCAGACGACACATAACAGATTACGCAAGCATAAACTACACAAAACACATAAAAACATACAAGTTTATTAGCTTAGCACGATTCAGCAACAAGGAAACTGAAAGAGCTTGAATTGATAAAATCACAATGATTACAAAACATTTCAGAATAATGTAATGTTAAAAGCAACATTATTCCTACATTTGATTGATTTAAGCCAATATATAAAATGTATGGTGAGAAAATGCCAAAACAAAGCAGATTAACATAAAAATAGACAAATCAAATGACAGTTTTTGAGTTGAGATTTGGATTACTTCAGACATATTTTACAAAAGAAGTCAAATTAGCTCTTAAAACAGCATGTGTGTGATTATTCAAATTCACATTTCTAATGTGTCAAAGCGATGTGTTTTCACTGACGCCAGGTGATTCTTCTTTTTGTTTTTTTCTATCTGTTCTGCCTCGCAGCGAATGCGAGAACGCAGCGTGGTGTTCGTGTTTCTGCAGACATGTGCTGGGAAGCCTGTTTTGTCATGCTAATGCACGGAACAGGAAGCGGTTGTATTTCATTTAGGAAGGACGGTTTGATGAATCGTGTTGAGCAACGGCTGCTTGCAAACACCTTTACAGATGAATCACAAATCACAGCACAGACAGCTCAGAGCCGTCCTGCTCAAGTCGGGGGGATAAGAAAAAAAGAGAAGAAAAAGTAGATGAACCAGAAACAGGAAGGATGTAAAGCGTTTTTTCAGCATCATCTGGGAACGCTGTCCTGATTCCCAGATGGGTGTTTTTTTTCCTCAGCATTTTGTACTCTTGCCAAAGAGGTCTTGTTAGACAAACTGTGCACATGGTAAGATTTTAATAGCTTCTGCTCTCGGAGTCCATTTCAGCTGGAGATGTTGATGGTGGTGTGTCATTTTGAGGATCAGACGCCTCCCTTCCTATTTCACTGGACACGGACGCTTTTCCACGCGGAGGAGGAAGTCTGTCTGTCTGCCGGACCATCAGCTGAGCTTCTGTGGGGGAGAAAACCCGTCCGAGAAGCCGGTTGCGTCTGCTCAGACATGCAAGAACAATTGTTTTCATGTGCCAGAAAGTTTGGCAAGGCCTTCAGACAGAGGGAGGATGATTGAGGGCTGCAGAGAGAATAGAGCGGGTGGGTGGAGGGAGCTAGTCTGAGGAAATCCCAGAGAAGAAATTAGGGAACAATACAGATCCTGGTGCTGCTGGCTCGGCCAATCAACCCCCAGCAGTAAGCGGCCTGCCAAAGCCCAGAGGCTGAGGTGAGAATCCTGCAACACATTAGAGAGGAGTTTTCTTCTTCTTCTGCTTCCTTGAATAAACAATTGAACTGGCATCGTGATGCAGCTCCGTGGGCTCAGCTCTCTCAAAAACAGAAATCATCCGAGGCTGGCAGAGCTGTAATCAGCATAACAAAACATGATCCAGATCAAACGGAAGGAAAAACATCATATTCAGAGTGGAGAAGCGTCCCCTCCCTGCTGCATGCGTAAAGGGTCATTGTTATGGAAGTGCATGTGAAAAGAAAAATATTATGATTTATGTGTTCGCAGCACATGGGGCTGGAGAAACAGGCAGCAAACACAATGTTGACATAGTAACGCCTCATAAAGCTCATGTGGTGAAACACCCTGACTACCTTCGCCTGCGTGGTGTTTGGATCCGTAATTCGTGTTTTAGTTGTTTAGCACAGATAAGATGTAAAAGACATTAAATATTTCTGTTTCTAGCCACATTTTAGCGCAACTCTCCCCAAAGTGTTGGATTAAAATGAGGCTTTCAGCTTTTAATCCACCGATCTGTGAAACAAACTAATTGAAAAATTCAATTGGTAAGTTGTTTTTATCTTGAAATTATCTGGACAATGATTCACCTGTAAATCAGAAAAATAATGGCCTTTGTTTATGTGTTGTGTAAACTGATAAAAGACAATGAGTCTTAACACAGATTGGACTCAACTGTGTTCACTGCAAAAACAAAATCTTACAAAATATTATTGACTAGTTTCTAGTGCAAATGTATCTTAGTATGTGATAAAGCTAATTTACAAATAACTTCAGAGAACATAGGAGCTTGTTTTAAGTCAATAATTTCTTAATATTGATTTAAAAAGCAGTTGTTCTACTGACAGATTGTTTAACTTATAACATGGAAAATGTTATAAATGAAAAAAAAAATCTACTTTTTTAAATTAATATTGAAAAACTATTTACTGGAAGCTACATGTGTGTTAGTTTTTATATTGATGAAAAAGTACTGCATTATTTTATCTATAACATGGGAAAATGTCTTGCTAGTGAAATAATCTGTCAGTGGAACTAGAACTGGGTTGCTAGGCAACGGGCTTGGCTTGGCTGGGGTTGCTAGGTAACGACACAGTGCCTGGCATGAAATAAGTAAAAAAAGTAATCCAGTTTAACTAGTTCTTTAAAAAAAAAAAAAAAAAAAAAGAATATTAAATAAGTCGCTCTTGTGTTTTCTGAAAATTTACTGTAAGTTAACTTTGCCTTATTTCAAGTACACTAATTTTTTTTTTTACTAGAAACCAGATAAAAATGCAGTGTTGCTACTGTAGCTATTATCATGATTTACACACAAACATAAATCTAAAAAGAGACAGCCAATGTTTACTGTAGTGTCATGTATCATCAGCTAACTTCCTGTCTGCCACTGTGATGGAAACACAAGCGACTCTAAAATTTCCGGCTGCTTTGAGATTTCAGCACAAATTGTGGACCAACACCAGAAGATGACATGGCTTCTCGAATCCCCACTGATTGGGGAAACACTGGACCTCAAGCAGCTTAGAAAAAAAAAAACTGTGAACAGGCTTCCCAGTCTTTTTTCTCTTTGTAAGATGATTCTAAAGTTTCTGGTTCAGGAGTGGCTTAACATTACAGAAGTTGTATAACTAATATCCTGATTTCCTCTGAGTCTGATAGTTCCATTTGGGTCTCTACTGTACTGAACACAGACCAAGAGCTAAAAAAAAAAACAAAAACAAAAAACACCTGTAAGTGTTTTAGCAAAAAATTAGTGTTTTTTGGTGTCTGACAAATGAGTAGTATCAAAAGCCTCCCAATTGTTAAGTCAGATTCAATGGGCACTGTACTGTTACCTAGCAACCCCAGCAGAGTTCCAGCATATTTGGTCAGCTGGTTTTAGTGCTATATATGCTCTACAATGGCTGCTGGAAAAGACAAGCGTTTTGTTGTTGACTTACCATCCAGAAGCCACTTGCTACATTCTTGTTGGTTGTGCAGGAGGCTCTACTTCTGCTTTTCAAAGATGTACAGTTTTATAATGACACATCTGCTTTCAGGCATTTTCACAAAACAATGTAATGAATATGTTTTGTATCGATCATAAGCCTGTTCTAACTTAAAAATAAATTAATAAAAGGTACTTTGTGAATTGTATTTTGAAAATAAACTACCTTTCAGTAATATTTTTCAGAGTTAATGTAGGTTCAACCATTACTGGTAACTAGAGGTGGGCAGAGTAGCCAAAATGTACTCATGTAAGAGTAAAAATGTATTTGGTAAAACGTCTCCTCAAGTACTGAGTAACTGATCAATTTTCTATTTTAAACTGACAAAATTAGATGGACCTAAATATAAAATTAAGTGCAAATTTTGGTCTTTTAAGGTAAAAAATTTTAATATATCAAGCAAAATAACACAATCAGGCCACAAATCACCTATAAAACTTCATAAAAAACTGCAGGTGTGTGTCTGAGTTTGGTGAATTTTGGTTAAAACATGTTTTTTTTATTCAGTGGGTAGAAAATCCAGAGATTTTGCTTCCTAATAAAATTACTCAAGTAAAAGTAAAGAAGTACAAAGCAGCAAAAATACTCCTAAAGGTCCTTTCTCTTAAAAAAAAAGTTACTAAAGTCAATGTAACTGCTGTAAGTAAGTTTTTACACTACCAACTCTGTTGGTAATGTAAAATGACATGAATGCTAACCAAGTTAACTTAAAAATAAATTTAATTTAAAACATTACTGTAATGTTGCACTATTTTACTAGCAAAGATACAGTAGTTTAGGTGAAAAAAGCTAATTTTATCTGGCGGTGTCGTCTGTCTTCCTCCCTGGCACTGAAGCTCAGTGGCACTGCTCGGGTCCATCAAAAAGCCATATATCTGTCAAACCCTTGTAAACATGCTGTGGTCTTCATGGGAAAGTCTCTGCGTACAGGACCTATGGGAGGGACGGCGGAACCATTGGGATGTTTCATTTCAGCAAACGGAGCAAACAGTCAGAGGATTTCCTCAATCAGAGGCGACAGAGTGTGCAACGAACAAGCTCGCTGACAGAAACATGGAGGCCCAAGCTTGCAGCTGGGCGTGCTAACAACCTCTGGGATTTGCCGCGGTAACACCCTTTAGCTCCAGCACCAAGATGGAGAATGCGAACCCTTTGCTCTGTCACATTTACACCAAATATTAAGCCTAGAAGAACGCACCTTTCAATTCGTCCCACTAGCCTGCAAATCCTTTCCTGATGACCTTTTATTTCTCGCGATAAGCGGTTTGGATGAACTTTAAAACTCCCCTGTGTTTTATGATGGGTGTTTCTGCTAAATGCAGCACTGGAATATCAGCACATCTGCCTCTGACTGATATTCCAGGAATGTTGAGAGTCGTGCTTTTACATTTGAAGTTTATGTCCAGCTCTGGGTTTACTCTGGGTCATGGAGCTAAAACTGCTCGCAGCTGCAGTCGCTGGAGTCCGGTGGGAGGAGGATGAAAAAAAACAACTCATTTTCACTAAAATTCAGTTGTAAAATCAGTAAAACTTTCTGTGCCTTTGCTCTTGCAGTTCCAGCTGCTGCTGAATGAGGTATTGTTTGATGCAGTTGGGGGAATCCAGAGACCTCACTCTTCCCTTTTCCATAAAGTCACTCTGCTATTAATAACCATATATCGCCCTCCTTTGTCAACAGGAGCGACACATACAAATAATACGGCTGAGAGGAAGACAATGGTTAGTTCCTTGTGGCCAAAACAACAGGATGAGCCTGACACTTAAGTGTGTGTGTGTGTGAATGATTGATGCAGGTCTACTGTTAGAAGAAAGAGCTCATTGACCCTCTTAAATCCTCTTTCATTTCCAAAAACATTTAACATTACTGTCTCTGATCTTGTGTTTGATGTGTAGTCATGAAAGAAAATGCAGCCCTTTTCATTTCCAGAGGCTTTAGCAAATATGATCCAACCGTAAGATTAGCAGAGACAATTTGAATTGAAACTCCATGGTTTTATTTATTGAATAAAAGATTAAACCAAAATGGAAAAGTGTCTGAAAAACCAAAGAGTTTAAAGGAAAAACAGCTGGAACCCAAATAAACTAGGGAATTTGCAAATTGCTTTGATGCTAACTACCTGTAGCAACATTAGCCAGCTAGCAAAGTCTTTCACTGTATTTTATTTATTCAAAGACTAAAGGAATATGAGAACAAACAGAAGTCATGCAGTAATGTGTGTAATACTAGTTACCTCAGGTACAGAAGTGCTAATAAATACTTTAAATGTGTGGCAGCCATATTGGATAGGAGCTCTGGAATGCTACTTTTCTGACGTTCCCTGTAATAATGCATACTTAAGTGGAGCGCTACTTTAGTATTTTCACCTACAAAGAATGTATAAATCTTGATTTGTAAGTACACAGATAAGCACTGTACTGACAAGTCAGAAAACCAGAGTGAACTGCTAGTAGCAACGCAAGCTAATTGCAACATTTCTCTGTTTTAAACGTTGAAACACGTTTAAAAAGTTTTTAAAACATTTTTAAAACGTGTACTGCACTAGAGTACTACTAGTGCAGTTACATCAGATACCTGCTGTTATATCTCCGATTAAATGCTTTATTCCGGCATTTTAAAAGTGTGGCAGCCATATTGGATAGGTGCTCGGGAATGCTACATTTCTGACTTTCCCTGTAATAATGCATATTTAAGAGGAGCACTACTTTAGTATTTTTAGCTACAATAAATGTAAAAAACCTGATTTATGAGTTCACTCACTTTAAACCTAATCTGCTCAGAAAACCAGAGTGAGTTGCTAATTTTTGAACTGCTAACTACGAGTAGCAACACAGGCTAATTGTAACATTTCTCTCTGCTTTTGTGTTCAAATACTGAAGGAACAAACAGGAGTTGTGCAGTCATGTATATGACACTGGTTACATAAGACACAAGCTGTCAGAAGTGCTAATAAATGCTTCCCCACATTAAAATGTATGGCAGCTGCTAGCTGGTAGAAGGAACCCAAGCTAACATTGCAACATTTTTCTATGTTTTATGCATTAAACAGCATATTGAGATACATCTTGTACAGGACTGTGTGTACGTTTGTTTACAACAAACAAACTGTTCGAATGATTGTGTTGCCCACTACTAGCAACACAGGCCAATTAAAACAAACTTATTTCTCTCCAGTTTATGGGCTCAGTCATTAAGAGAACAAATAAATAGCTTTTGTACAGTATTATGTGTGCCTCTGGTGTAAGCCCATAAAATCCACCAAAGGTGCAAATTGATAGTTTCTATCTGCATCTTTAGGGGTCTGGCAGCCATATTGGCTACTGAACTTAAAGCTGCTTAGCAACCTCTGACTTTTCTAGTGGGAATTGAAACTGCAGGGATTTCAGGTTTTATTTCTGACTGGTAACAGAAAATCTGACTTCCTAATTCAAAGACAAAGGACTGAAAGTTGTAAAATCAGTAGCTAGTGATTTGTTGTGTTGTTGACTATTATTATCAAGTTATTAATTGTTTGTAGTATATTTTTTTTCTGTTTTGTACACTGATTTTTGAGTCCAGAAAAATACATTTGACGTTTTACAATTTTACGTGCATTGTTGGGGTTGTTTGGCTGCACAGTGGGGCAGGAGTGAGCACTATTACCATTCAGCAAGAAGGTCCTGGGACTGAATCCCAGCCTGGGATCTTTACTCCAACTTCCTTCCACAGTACCGAAATGTTAGGTTGTCTGGTCTCTGTAATTTTTCTTACACATAAACGTGTTCATGGTTATTTGGCTAATTGTAACCTTCCTAAAATAATAACCTAAGTCATTTTTTTGCCAAGAGCAAATTTGACAGAAAAAAACAAATCACTTTTGTCAAGAAATACTTCGGAGAACGTGACGATATGTCTGTGACAGACTGAAAGACCTCTGCAGTTTGGCCCCAGGTTCAGATTTCACATGCAGCTCTGGAAAAAACTAAGAGCCCACTCCACTGAACCTGATTGAAAACCCCCTCGTTATAGAACAATACTCATTTTACTCCAACATATACCTCTAAAAAGTAAGATATTTTTTTCCAGCCATATTGCAGCCATATTGGATACTCAACTTGTGATTGCTTCCCACTTTTTAGGCTTAGCCCTTGTATTTCTGAATATTCATCAATATTTGCATAATTTCTGCAACAAGGTAGTTCACAACATAAAAACAGTATGGGATGAAACAACTAATAAGCATTACATTTTATCAAATCATCAAGCAAATATGCATCAAACAGCAGATCTTTGGTGCGTTTAGGTGCTAAGCTGTTCAGTGATTTATAAACTACCAACAGTATTTTAAAGTCTATTCTCTGAGCTACAGGGAGGCAGCGTAAGGACTTTAGAACTGGCTGATGTGCTCTATCCTCCTGGTTTTAGTCAGCAGCAGCTGCGTTCTGACTCTGATTGCTTTTTAAAGCAGACCCATGAAAGCACTGTTGCAGTAATCAATGCAACTAAAGATGAACGCATGGATGAGTTTCTTTACGTCTTGTTGAAACATTAGTCCTCTAATACTGGAAATGTTCTTCAGGTGATAGAAAGCCGTGACTTTGTAACTGTCTTTATATGTCTCTGAAGGTTTAGATCTGAATCCAGGTGATTTTCCTCATCTAGTGTATATGTTGCTTTTGTGTTGCTTATTGTGCAACACAATAATCCTGGGCTGGGAGAAAATAATTGTTGCACCTTTCTATTTTAGATTTTCTTTGCTGGTCTGTGAATTTTATTTTACAGATTTTTTGATTTTTCTAAAGTTAATCTTTTCCTGCATCTTTATGGAAATGCCAATAATGGGTAGATGTTGCTTTTACGTTCCCACTCTCTGTCTCCAGATGACTAAATGTTTTTCTTCAAAAAAAGTAAAAAGTTTAAACCCCTAAAAACATGAATCTATTTATTATATCCTGAATCGTCTGCCTTGTTTTGGCTAAGCTGAACCTTTTTTGTTTTTAAACAAATGAAGTTAATGTAAATTAAATGAATTTCCTCTTATAAATATCTTTTTACAACAGTTAAAATCACAGAAAGGCTGCAGTGTTCTCAGGCTCCACCAGGTGGCGTATACTCTCCATAGATTTATTCTTGTTTCCTGTTTCTCAGAACTTATGACTCAATTTCAAGAAAAATGAGAAATAGACCACACTTTCACTGTGAACACAGGAGGCAGATGAAGTGTAAAATATGTCCCAGGTGATACTGTTCATCAGCGTGAGTCAGATTTAATTGTTAAAAATTGTCTTTTCAGAAAAGCCATGTTATTTTTGACTGTTTCTGTTTGTATTGTCTCAGCTGCTGTTGGTGCATCACACAACCCAGAGACATTCAGAAGAAAAAATATGCAATGAAGATGCTTTGCTTAAGTGTCCAGTTTTCAGTGGCAACAATTTCTTTTCCCTCACTTGGTACAAGGTCAGTTTTACTCTGCCATATGTAATGCTGCAAAATATAATCTCTCACTGTACGTTGTCCCATGAGAAACCTGTGTTTTATGGTTTTTGTTTGTTTATTTTGAACAGGGCAATATTCCCATTATCAGGAGGCGCAAAGATCAAACACAGCCCTCCAACTTCTCTCGGGAAGTCGGATTTGGAGAGGACCTCAGTCTGTTTTTGCCAAAAGTGAAGCCTGAAGATTCAGGAACATACAAATGTGACATCAGAGCAAATGTTGGGCAGAAAAACAAAGACGGCTCCGTCGTTCTAAAGGTTAACGGTAAGCTGCGAATTTATTACACCTCATACATGACCCTTCAGAAATGCAGGCTGTTTAAACTAAGCTGAATATGATTCTATATTCACTTTGCAACAAATATTTGTGTTTATGGAGCTACATTAGTACCAAGTAAAAACATGCAAGATGGAAAACAAATGGAAAAAGTAATTGTTGGTTTGTAACCAGTCAGTTACCTCCTGAGATAATTTCCTAATTTAATCTCATGGGATCTTCAGTGGAGAAAAAACATAAAAATCACAATATTTGAGGTTTGTCATTGCGATACCATAAAGTTTCTAGTTCAAATATTTTGTACAATTGAAATAAGACAAAACAAACTTACAAGTAACTTTCCAGCAAGACTGAGGAGCTTGTTTTATTAATATTTTCATCAATATTAAGAAATTATTTACTTAAAACAAACTCATATATCTTGCTGTATAGTTAGTTGTAGTTTTGTCTAATTTAAAGTTTAATAAGACATTTGAATTTGGGAAAAAAAAGACCAAAAATATTTGGTAAGACTTTGTGTTTTTGCAATATTCTGGACATGATTAAGTTTGACTTTATTGACATATTAAATCAAATTTCTTATCACAATATAGCTGTTTCATGGTAACCCAACAAATGCCAAACAAATCTCCAATCTAGTTTCTGTATATTTCCAAAGGGGGATTCCTCCTCTATATTCCAGAAATCAATCGATCTGCATCAGGACCAAACTTTGATATGTCTAAGCTACTTGTTTTTTTGGTGCTATTGGAAAAAGCTATAAAATAATCTGGATTTAGCATTAAATACATGGACTTTATGAATGATCTAAGTTTAAAAATGAATTTGGCAGCTCCTCCTTTCTTTGCACATCAACAATTGACAGCATATGAACTATAATATAAAACTACTTACTACAAAAAATAGCAAAATCTAAACATTACTGCTCTACATAGACATACCTGTTGGCTAAATTAAGGGTTGTGAGCTGTTGTGGTGAAAATTACATTTTCTTTTTATAAGAAAATGGGAATTGTGTAGTTTTTGGTCATTTGACTTTTTTCTGTTGTTTTGGGTTTGAAACAGAGCTGATTATCACGGCACATTTCACATAAATCAGTTTTAAAAACAAGTATTGGATGCATAAGTTTGCATTGATATTATTAGCATATCCAGAAAGCATTCACAGTGCTTTTTGGGGATTAAGAAAGTTTTTCTGACGTCTGGAAGTAGATCCAACTCATTGCCTTCACATGAAAGGGAATAGATTCTGATGTTCAGGAACGACCACTAAGGGTCAAGAGTGTCATGACCTGGAAACTGGGGGAACAGCAGTATCTCCGTCCACAGTGACGTTTAGTTAAAAGCCAACAAGTCCTGAGAGGAAGCTCCTTCTCCAGAGCTGACAGCTTCAACCTTGACTGGAATTTCCAGCTGCCCACATGAACAAGACTGATGTCTTCTGAAGAAATGTTTTATGGTGAAGCGAGACACAGATTGAGCAAAAAAAAAAAAAACTGTCTTGAAGGGAAAAAAGTGAGTCTTTTAAACCTAAGGACACTGTGAATAAGAGTGGTGGTTGAATCATGCTGTGGGTTTGTTTCAATGCAAGTTAAATGAACAGGAGTTTCTCCAAATTATTCAACTTCAACTCAAACCAACAACCAGAAAGTGGAGATTTCTCTGCAAAAACACAAAATCTTACAAACTGTTTTTGTCTAGTTTATAAGCCAATAACTCCTTTAAATTTATTTTAAAAAGTACTAGTTCCTCTAGCAGATTGCTAGTAACATGATCTGAAAGAGGAACTAGTACTTTGTCATCAATACTAAGGAGTTATTGGCTTAAATCAAGCTCCTATATCTTGCTGAAAAGTTACTTGCAGGTTAGTTTTGTCTTATTTCAAGTGAACTAAGATATTTGCACCAGAAACTAGACAAAATCCAATTGCTAAGATTTTGTGTTTTTGCATCCTAAATTATTATCACAGTTATTAATGTAATGAGCGAACATAATCTTCAACTAAGAAGTTTTAATGCAGTTAACCAATACAGGAAAAACTCAGAGGTGAAAAAAATTTCTGTTTCTTTGTAAAAGTAATACTTTCTCCTGAAACCTTTACCAAAACACACCAAGCCACATCAAAAAGCAGGAAACGCTCTGAGGCGTAAACAAAATTTTCCTCACTTCAATATTTTTCATTCTGATTGTTACGAATTTAAGCAAGATGTTGAAACTTTAAACTTTGCATTTTGTATTTTATTTAAAGAAACAGCGACTTACCTGTTTGTGTTTTGGATACAGCATGTGTGACCCCGACTGAACCGACCCCGACGGAGCCAGCGGCGCTGAACTTAACCCAGTCCGACCAGATCTGCCCATCTGAAGAGTTTCCATTTACGTGGACTGCAGCTGGCTACTTGACAGTGGCCTTTGTAAAGGTTCTTCTGTCTTTAATAAGTATTCAGGTAAATATAATCCATTTTTACATTTATTTTAGGGAAATATTTGGATTTGGGAAGAAAAAAAAACATAATTACAAAGTTTTAAAGACAGAAAGAACAGATCTCTTTTCGAGCTGAAACGATTCCTCAGATTTATCGTGATGAATCGAATATTGAACGAATGGTTTATCATATAATTTAGTTATTGATTAATCGTTAACTGCAGACTCAAAAAAGAACATTTGGCAGAACAACAACACGCTCAGATCAGTAACTAAACCAAAACTGTACAAAAGTGTAAACATTTTGCATTTAAGATAAAAAAAATAATAATGATAATGAAAGAAAAATTTATATGTAAATACCCAGAACTCCAGAAAAACAGAGAAAACTGTATTTTTAGGTTAAAATGAGCTTCTAATGCAAAACACTGAAAAATCCTGCTTCATTTTCAATTTACCAGAAACATGCCCTCCATGTTTGACCTTAAAAGTTAACACCTATGTGTGTGCAGTACAGCAGAGCAAAAGAGTTGCATGTTGACAGTTTTTGTTTTTCAAAGAGCAGCGTGAGAGGTTTTTTTTTTTTTTTTTTTTTTGCAGAGGATGTGGCAAATGATTAGAGACCAGGGAGAAACCTACAAAGCTCAGTTGATCTCAGTGTTTACATGTGTAGGCGAAGTGACAGACCATCTCTAAAAGATGAGGTTGGAACATTTCTGAGGCAGGATGGTGAATATGGACGGTTTCTGCACCTTTTGTGATCCAAAAACCTTTTTTGTCCCTTTTCCCTTTAAAAAAAATCTACAGCTGCAAAAAGTAACTCTGCTCTTGAAATACCTTTAAAAAAATTATGAATAAAAGACAAACAACAAACTAGTTATTGTTTTCAGTTAGATTTTAGATTTTGTAGGATCTTAAGATTTGTTTTTTTGTTGTTGTTTATACTGCAAAAACACAAACACCAAGCGTTTTTATCTAGGTTTTAATACAAATAACTAGAAACAATTCGTTTTTTGTTTATTTTTTTCAAAAACACAAAATCTTACCGAGTATTTCTGGTTTTATTTCTTGTGGAAATATGTTAGTTCACTTGAAATAAGCAAAACTAATTTACAAGCAACTTCTCAACAAAATATAGGAGCTTGTTTTAACTCAATAATTCCTTAATATTGATGAAACCACTGGCAGATTTTTTTCATTTAAAACAAGATATTTTTCTGCATTCAGTGCCAAAATCTGACAGTTGACGTAATTATTTATTTTCCCTAAAAACTAAAAATACTTGATAAGATTTTGTGGTTTTGCAGTGTAGTTGTTTACACCAAATCAACAGCAAAACAACAACAAAAACTAACTTTCTGTTGTATGTTTGTGGAAATGTTTTTACAAAAAAGTGAGATGTACGACACATTACAGAGCTCTTTAAGGTCTGTTATGTGATTACAACTTTCACCATTTCTCTGAGTCGATCGAGTTTATTTCTATAATGCATTTCAGCAGCATGAAAGTTCAAAGTGCTTTCAAGCATAAAAAAAAAAATAACAGAAACCAATTATGAAACAAGTAATAAACAACACAAGTGTCACCTTTAAAATAATCAATACACAACTAATATGTTGATCAATGTTCCACTTACTTCTAATCAAATGCAACTCTACAAAGACAAGTTTCCAGGCTTGGCTTAAAGGAACTCAGTGTTTCAGCTGTTTTGCAGTTTTCTGGAATTTTGTTCCAGATTTGTGTTGCATAGAAGCTGAATTCTGCTTCTCCATGTTTGGTTCTGGTCCTGGAGATGCAGAGCAGAACCAGAAAAGCTGAGCGGTTCTGCAGCAGCAGCAGATCTTTAATGTATTGTGGTGCTAAACCGTTCGGTGATTCATAAACTGACATCAGTTTCTTAAAGTCTGGTCTCTAAGCTACAGGAAACCAGTGAAAAGACTTCAGAACTGGAGTGATGTGCTCTATCCTCCTGGTTTTAGTGGGACCTTGAACATTATGCATCAAAGCACAGGTCCATGACCTTTATCTGAATATTAAACTAAAAAACGTTTAACTAATGAGTGTGTTTGTAGGTTGAGATTTGTGGCAGTTCTTAGTTTTGATTGACCAATCCAAGCCTTTCAAGAGAAAACTGATCAATTTTAATCTATATCCAATTGGTTGGTGCACACGAAGTGTCAGATTTAGCCAGTGCTGCCAATGAAACACTAGTGACCGCTCTATAAAATGTACTTGTAGTGCTTTATATACAGCTCTGGAAAAAATTAAGAGACCACTTAAAATATCAGTTTCTCTGATTCTACTGTTTATAGGTTTATGTTGGAGTAAAATGAATATTGTTATTTTATTCTATGAACTATTGACAACATGTCTCTGGAATCCCAAGCAGAAATTTAGTATTTCTTTACAGAAAATGAGAAGTTGTCCAAATAATGAAAAAGATGCAGAGCTTTCAGTTTTCAAATAAAGCAAAGAAAACGAGTTCATATTCATTTAGAAACAACAAAACTAATTTTAACTCAGGAAGAGTTCAGGAATCAATATTTGGTGGAAAAACCAGGAGGTTTTCAATGGGGTTCACTGCAGAGGGCTCTTCATTTTTTCCAGAGCTGTATCTGTTAAAACTAAGCAACCAGGCTCGAAAAACATTTCTGCTGTTTTTTTCTCCGGTTCCAGATGTGAGGAAACAAAATAACTCAATTCACTTTTCCTCACTAGTCACTTCCACATAATGTGAAACTGCTCCTCTTCTATCTCTAACACTTTTAAACACATAACAAATGACGAAGACGAGCGTCTTCATCCATTCCTGCTTGATGTGATACGGATGGAAACTGTGTTTTGTGTCTCAATCCAATTTATGAAGCGGCTCTGAGTCACATGAAGGTTATGCATAGTCCTGACTTGTTGCCTACACACAGATTTAGTCATAGATACAGGAATGGTTTTATGCTAATGTTTGTAGTCATGCAGCAGGGGAGTGCATGGGAGTGCAAGGTGATGCAGTGATTCATGTGGCTCAGAAAAAAATTCAGTGGAGGAGAAAAAAAAAACTCAACTCTTGGTTTAGAGATTGAACTTTTGCGGTAAATATTACATCCCGCAAGGAGATTTGCATATCTTGTGAGATGGAAAGATAATTTCTAAAGAAGCTGAACTTTTTTTTAACTTCTAATTTTCCAAAATGTGTGTTTCTGTGTCAAATACATCCTAAGAGATGAGAAAATATGCTGACTACAGGGGAATGCATTAAAATACAGCAAGAGAAGTAAAAAAATGAGTTAAAACTGCATATTTTCTAATACACAGGTGAAGCAGAGTTCATATATTGAATTATAAAATTGTTTCCCAACACCTTAACCATAATGTAAGAGTGAGGCGGCGCCTGCAGCTGTTGTTAAGTCGTGTAGGCGTCGCGCTCCTTCTCTGAGAGGCACCGTTTCCTCTTCCTGCGGCTGCTCTCCTGCAGGGTTTTTAATGCTGTAGGTTGAAAGGGGGTGGTCTTGATCTCAGTTTGTATCATCATACTGATGAGCTTTGACCTTTCTTTCTTTTTTCTCACTATTTCAGACGATTCGGGTCGTGTCTTCGAGACGTCAGGGGAACATATTGCGCAGCTAACAGAAAAATTCCCATGGAAACAGCAAAGAAAATAATATCTGTAAAGATGCATTTTTTCTTATTTGTTGTTTTTGCTTCTTTTTTTTAAATACTAATGTGGTTAGGGTTTATTCCATTTGAAAAAGTATGTCACTGTGTAACCACACCTAGATTCTTTTTGTTTTGGGTTATAGAAAAAGGTCAACAGGAACACGCTTAACAGAACAAAAAGTATCAGGACAGAAACCATGTTTTTATACATAGCTTAATAATTTTATGCAATGTAAATAACATTTTTATCATATATTTTGCATTTTGTTTCTGATTTTTCACCTTTTCCACATTTAATGTTATAGTCCACGAATCTTTGAAATACCAGAGTCTTCATGCCTCTGAAATCTTAAACCTGGAGAAAGTATGGCTGTCATAAAGAGTCTAATTGCTGGTTCAGTTTTTGGAACTGATTAAACCTGACATTTTTTTTTTTTCAAAAAAGAAAACCCTTATACCTTTCTAAAGATAAATCAGAGACCCTAATAGGAAAAAAAATCTCAGGATTTTTCTAGAAAAGGCCTCTGATTTAGAGAAAACTGTGCTGCTCAGGTGATACAGTCATTGCTGCTGCTCAGCGCCTTGCATGAGTAAAAGAAACCTGCCACTGAGTCAGAGGGGAAAAGCTGTAAACACAGCTTCAAGACCATGGAGCTAAGTGGGAAATGTGATAAGAGCGCCACCTGGAGGCTAATCCGTGCATTTCTTCAACATAACAATTAATTTTGAGGAGGTTTTAGCCCCAGGGCCGGACAAAGATTATCTGGGGCCTTAAGTAGAATTTGAAATGGGGCCCCTCTTCCTATTATGAACTAAGTTGTATTTCCTAACAAATACAAGCAAAAAAGAAAACAAAAACTCATTTTTTTTGCAACTATGTTAAAATGATTATAAAATGAAGATTGTTGTTTGCATTTTTACCAATAAAACTTGTCAATCTCTTTAATTACATTTAAATTTCAACCACTGTAAAACATTGCATGGTAAAAATATGTTAAACTACTTGTTTTTTCTGAAGAGGTTTGTTTACATCTCATAGTAACAACCACAATAAAAATGTTGTAAGATCAGAAAGCAGCTCTGTTACATTAGTTGTGATTTATTTTGTTTTGTTCATGTTTTTGTTGGTTGAGGTTTTGCATATTTGGGTAATTGTTCCCTCTTGTTTTGGATGATGTGCAGCTGGAAGGATCTTTGCTCTTATTTTTTTAACTTCTCCAACTAAACAGTTACCATCGCAAAAGATCAAATAAAACCTGAACTAAGCCATTTATGTATGCAGGGCAGGACTAAAGAGCAGACAGATATTTAAAAAGAAGCAGCAAAAGCAAATGAGGTGGATTAGCATGTTTAACTACAACTTACGGTGTCAATCAGTACATGTTATTGTGAAATCTTATCTCTATTACCTGAAAATTGAGCGGTTAGCATCTCATAACAGAAATAAGACTATCAAATCGAATTAGTCTTCAGTCAGAGGTCTCTTCAGATTCATTGGAAGACTGACTGCTACTGGAGAGCATTCAAATTAAGAATCAAAATCAAAAAATTTTTCATAAATTTTTGTTTGGTTTAAAAAAGGAATTTGGCTTCCATTGTAATCAAGGTACAATGACAAACGGCAAACTATAACAAAGAACATTTTTTAATTAAATGTGGACTGAAATGAATCAGTTTCCTGTGATTTTTTTCTCGCAAATCTGTCAAAATATTCATATACATCCACTTACTGGTAAAGAAAATAGCTTGCATTTAAATGCCAAATAGAAGGCGCTACCCACACTGGAAACTTTGGTCATGATTCATTTTAAGATCTCACCTCAGTTTCTGCAGAAACCTGCTGTTTACATAAAGTAGCATATATGAGATTGTTTTTTCTTACGGAAACAGTTGGGCAAATTTACACAAAGCTGAACTCCACTTATGAAGAACCAAATACTAACAGACAAGGAAGAAAACCCACTGAAGCAGAAGTTTTAAAGTTTCCAAGTTTCCGCCGGTCAGAGCAGCCACCCTCACTCAGCTCCTTCAGACTAGCCAGCATCAATTAGCAAACACCTGACAGAACTGCAGAGCTCATAATATGAGCCATTTCTCAGTGCAGTGGCGATAAAAATGTTAAAGGGTTAACAGAGCAACCATGTTGTGAGGACTTCAGTTTCAGTTTAAGTCATATTTATATATACATATATGGTTAACCCAATTACATGATTGTGTGAGAAAATGGAGCCTTGAAAACCCTTTAAGTCTTTTAAATCAAATTCATCATCAGGTCTGTGCTCAACTGTGACGTCCAGTGGCTTCAAAGTTTGAATCATTTAGATCAAGGGAGCTCAAACTTTTTGAGACCAAGATCTACTTTTTCTCTCACCAGCCAGCTGAGATCTACCTCATGACACGAAGACATAAAAATTGTAAATTAAACCCTATTGGCTCATTTTCTATATGAATATACATCAGTTATATCAGAAATGATCAAGTGATAGAAAACCTGATGGGGTTTCTTCCTCAGTGAGATTCTGACTCTGGGAGCAGGTTACTGGTTTCTCAGTCAGAAGCTGGTTGCAAACCTGAGGCCAGCAGGTGTCAGTCAGTTCTGGTAGATCTGAACTTTGGTTTGATGACATCAATATGAGAAAGACTGATAGGAGGAACCAAAGAGCTCTGCAAAAGTAAAGTCAAATCTTCTGAAGCTGGGATATAATTAATTTAATTTAACATAATTATCGAAGCCATTTGTTCGTTAAAACTTAATCAAATATATTTGTCCTATTTCATGCTTGTTGTGACAATTACTGTAAGCTAATGATGTAATTAGTCTAAGTTTGTCGTTTACTGAAGGTTCAGAAACTCCAGCGGCTGTGATGAAACACAGTGAAGGTAAAACATCCCGAACAGGTGATCAACGGGCTCTTTGCACCTGCCGCGCTGACGTCACAACCTCATGAGCAAATGCGGCTCTTTTTTCCGCTTTCAGTGACTATGACTGCTATAAAAGACAAAGTCGTACTTAAGACACAAATAAAACAATACTATGCACTTTGTTTAAGTTTTCATGGATTTCTAAGCGGTCCTGAATTACGAAGACGGTGGCTTGTAAATATCCGTCAGAAAGCTACCAGTTAAAGATACTAGTTGAAGCTAATACCGCACAACAAAGTTTGCAGCCTTCACTTCACTCCGGATCAGCTTCTTCAGCCTAAAGACGAAGGTAAAGGAGCCGTCCTGTGTTATTTCCATTGAATCGCTTCTGTCTTCCGCCTGAAAGAGCGAGTGTTTGGGAAGGAGAGCGCAGAGCCGGACAGCCGAGCAACTCATCCGCCTGTACCCGCTGCTGTAAACGCCGTCCTATTGAGCCCTTCACAAAAAGCATGCAAAAGTAATAAAACAAAATAACACAGAGCCCTTAAGCAAAACGGCCATATTTTTCTAAAAGTAACTACGCTGAACCTGAACAGTCAGCTGAACTTGAACTCTGACACCAGAGCTGCTCTACCGTTAAGCTACAGGCTCGTTGTGCTTCGGAAGCAAAAAGCCTGAACCATAATCTCGTTTATTGTCCTTAACAATAAACACATGTAATATACTTGAAAATAAGGTACAAACATTGTCCGTTAGAATGGCTGAGAAATGTTTAGATACTTAAGTAGCAGATTTTTACAAGAAAAATGTCAGAGAATATAGCCTACTCGCATAAGCTAAAGCTAATGTTAGCCAAAAGGTTTTAAAAAAGTAAAAACTCACCTTAGTGTCTGTGAACGTTTAAGGGGGCGGACATCTTAAAACGTTTCTCCGGCTTACTTTGTTGGGGCTTCGGATCGATGTGCATTATTAATTATTACAAATACCTGGCGGAAAGTACCATTTCCAATAGATCGGAAACAATTGAGCCGTTTTTCCCCGAACGCGGAAGCTGAGGCGCAAAGAGCCCACTCGGAACCATCGCACCGTTTTACTCTCTTTCTCTCTTTACCGTTAAGCACACCCGTTGCCGTGGCAACCGCCTGCGCACCCCAAGCCGAGCAGAGATTACGTTAACAAGCATTCAGTTCATTACTATATCAGGTTTCCAGGCTTGATATTTAGCTGTCGATTGCTAATACGCTTCTCATGAACACAGCCTGGGCTGATTAGCTCATTTTTTGATAAGTTCTGGTTTCAGCTTCCTGGCGGCGTTCAGTTCGTCACCTGCTGCAGAGATCCACTCAAAATATCCCGGCGATCGACGTATTGATCACCCCTGATTTAGATGAAACAAAGAAAACATTAGCTATAACTTTCTCGTTCTTTCCTTTTCTCATTCGTTTTTGTTTTCTAACAGCTAGACATTCACATTTTTCTCCATAAAAGTTACATAATCCAACTCGACAGTGCAATCTGACTATTCAGTCTGACTATATAGTCTTTGTTTACTAGGTCATTTAAAACATTTAGATATCTCAGGCATTTCCTGCTGAAGCTTTTTAGTGCATGAACTTGCAGATTTGTGGGAGAGTCCAGTCATTTGGAAACCTGACAGAAACGCACTGTCCTCTGAAACACCACCACAGGAGGAGTTAACCTGTAGCAGAGCGTGTGGTTAATCTACTCCTGCGTCCAACCAAGGGCTTCAAAGTGATCCCTCTCAGGCTTTTCCCAGCCACTTTACTTCCCCAAACAGAGCAGAAAACCCACTGAGGGAATGGAAATATCTGTGGTGTCCAAGAAGCTGTGGTGTGTCCACAAGCAGCTGCTTCTCTGCCTCGCGCCACTCCTGTTCCTTCCTTTAGTTTTTACTCTGCCAGAAAAGGTAAGTACTAATCACATGTTTGTTTTATTTCATTCAATTAGCTAGATAATACTGAGTCATGTGTTGAGCATTAAGCTATGGATTTCATCTGATTAAAACTGAAAATTGACTCGTTCTGATGTTGTTTTTGTTAATGTAATAGAACTATTTTGATCAGCATCATTTTTGATACAGAAGAACATTAAATTAAAATAGTCTGTCTCATATTGAAAGGTTTGGATCCAAGAGAACATCTGATCACACTTAAAATAAATTTAATTTGTTACAAGTGATCAAATTAAGTTGAGCGAATAAGATTTATTACCTTTAAGTTGTCATGTTAAACAAACGTAAATAAATTAAGTTTGACCAACTTAATTTGATTACATGTAACAAATTAACTCAGTTTCTTTCTCTGTTTTCAGTGTTTTTGAACAAACTTATAGTGCATTATACATTTGTTTCCATTGAACCAGTTATTTGCTTATTTAAAAACAAATTATCCACAGCTTGAAACTAAATAAAACACATTTTTGTGTTCAAAGTTTTTCATAATTTGATCCTGCTTCTTCTCTTTTAGACTCAAAAACATACAAAATGGTAGGAAAAACCAGATTATTTGGCTGTGAGTTGTTTTGACCTTAAGGTGTGCGTTGCTCCTCTTTCAGGAGGGAAAATGCCTTTACGTTGTGACACTGATGGCTACGTATTGGTGCACAGAGGCCTTGCCTCTGGCAGTCACTGCGTTGCTTCCAATCTGCCTCTTCCCGACACTGGGGATTCTCCCGGCCAAAAGAGTCTGCCCCCGGTACTTCATCGAGACCAACTTCCTCTTCCTCAGTGGACTTGTGATGGCATCGTCGATTGAGGAGTGGGGCCTGCATCGTCGAATAGCACTGAAGGTCCTTAGTATTGTTGGAGTGAAACCCGCCTGGTGAGAGGGAAAGTTTTTGACTGACAATTTATTCTAATGTTTGTGAAACTAATCATACACACTCATCCTGATCTACTTCTACCCAACCCAAATCAAATTCAAGGTAAAAAGTGGAGAAGAATTAGATTTAAAGGCAACCTACAATCTAAATTAACATTTTGCTACATTTTTAAAAATCCATTTGGGTTTCTATTAGGTCTAAAAACAGTCCATGTGCTTAAAAACACTCAGGGGGTTTTTGGCAATAAAATGAGCAGCTTCCAAAACCTTCTGGATGTAATGTCACAAATCAGCAGGCACTCCACTGTTCCCTAGCAACCCCACTTGTTACCTGGCAACTCCAGCTGAGAGCCAGCACATTTGGTCAGCTTAAAGGGTTTTACTGCTGTACAATGGCTGCTGGAAAATACTTTTTTTTGTTGATTTACCATTCAAAAATCATTTTTGTTGGTTGTGCAGGAGGCTCCACTTCTGCATTTCAAAGATGCACGGTTGTATAATTGTGAAAACTCACATTTTCACGTGAGTTTAAATGTTGAGTTGAAAGGGGCGTGGCCAGCAGTAGCAGCTGATTTGGATTTAAAGTGACCGTAATCCAAAAGCAGTTCATTCTGAAAGGAGATTGAAATAACAGATTAAAATCTCATTATCAAAGAATGGGGAAAAAAGTGTAATGAACATGTTTTGTGTAGCTCATAAACCTATCCCAATCTGTTCAAGGAAGCACAATAAGTCAGCTTTAAAACTGTCAAGAAGATCCTTTCAAGGATTAAAGTGGATTCATTGAATCTTCGTTTATTAACTCCTCAGGCTCATCTTGGGAATGATGATTACCTCATCCTTCCTATCCATGTGGCTCAGCAACACTGCCACAACAGCCATGATGCTTCCCATTGCAAACGCCATCCTGGAGAGCCTGTTTGGGGACCTGGAGACCCTGAGGCAAAAGTCCCAAACCCCAGAGGATCATGAGAGTGCTGTAATAAATGGTACAGTGTAATGTTGGCACTGTGTTTTTGACAGGAAATCAAGAAGGCTTCCATCAAAACAACCTAAACAAAATATCTGTTTTGATTACGTCAGAGAGATTAAATGTTTTTCTGCTTTATTGACCATTTCAGACTTTCCTATGACGCAGTCCCATCGCATTATCTTTTGGAAAAAGCTCAGAATAAGCCACAGAACGCCATCCTGGAGAGCCTGACACTACACACTGATATAGTGTGTAGTGTCAGTGTCAGTCACTGATTACAGTGACTAGTTTACAAACATAGTTGCACATTTATTTGTTGAGGGGCTAAATATTTTCCAGAGAAGTTGGTGGAAAATATCAAAACGGAGAGTTGATGGACGAATCGTGTTCACCAAGTATTTAATTCAAGAATTGTTCATTTACTATAACACAAAAATGCAGATATAATGTACATTGTCCTGTGTAACTTTTGCTGTTTATAATATGTAATCTAGAGAATGAACTTTGTTCAGTTTAAAATGCACTGAATCCTGGGATGCAGGGTTGGTCAATCATCAAATGGCAATTGATTATTGTTCTTATGCCATGTGACAGTCATGTTAAATTAATTTAAGGTGCAGCCGCCTGGAGCAGCTAATAATTTAACTTATGTGAATTATTTTGGATTCTATGTAACCAAAACTGTGTCTCAATTTAATTTCTTGCAGGTCAAACTTCACTGAATATGCATGTGGTGCCATCAGAGCCTTCAGAAAAACTTGTGCTGGCATTGGAAGGGTAAAGGAGCAGAGAGAGATCATGTTGGTAGTGATTTCTTAGAGGAATTCCTGAACTTGGATGGAATTCAGAGAATCTTTAACGTATTCTAGTTGTAGCTCATTTGGTGTTTCACATTTCATCTCATAAGTCAGAATCAGAATTTAAAAACTCGTTTACTTCTGAGAAAAATAGAATACCTCAATTTGCTGCAGCCGGGAAACAATTAGCTTAGCTTAGCCTATTCTAGCTAAGCTAATTTTATTTTAAATAATTGTTTAGATGAGCTGTTTTTAACATAGAACCAAGACTGAAAAAGAGGAAAACTTATTTTATTTCTGCCAAATGTAACAGTGGAAAAATAACCAATGTTTGTTAGTTATTCTGAACCAAGCTTGAAAACAAAAATTATAAAGTCAGTTAGCTCAGCGTTTCTTAATTTAAGGAATTAAAATAAGAACAAAAATAAATGAAAACAGGTGAAACAATTTGCCAAGCTCAACTGTCTTAACGCAAGTTAGCTGATCATAAAACTCTAATTAAGAAACTGTTTGCTCAGTTTAAGTTGTTTTAACTGAGATTAGTAAGACGGATAGTGAAATTTTTCTTAAAATAGCCTAAACATTGACTACTTTGAAGATATAGGTTATATAGACTATTTTATGATGGTAAACACTGTTGGAGATATAAGGACAAGCGGGTTTAGATACAGTTAGATGGATTGATGGAAAGTCCGTTAGTTTACTTTAAAAATTACTGGACAAAAAAGTGTTTCCTAACAGTACATGTCAGTAGTCGTGTGGTGTTTCGGTGAAATGTTGACTCCTGTCTTTAACGTCAATAAGGATGGAAGCTGTGGAGCCTCCAGACCCGAGGACGGCTGAGGAGATCCGGCTAGAGGCAGAGTATCAGCTGAAAGTGTGGAAAGGATTCTTGATCTGTATTCCCTATGCTGCCAGTATTGGAGGTACAGCGACGCTGACAGGCACAGCACCGAACCTCATCCTGATTGGACAGCTCAAAAGGTAAATTCATGTTAAAAAAAGATTTTCCTATTAGAAATGACTCCATTTACCAGTGAGCTTCTTGTTCTTTACAGCCACTTCCCAGACTGTGACCTCATCAACTTTGGCTCTTGGTTTGCCTTTGCCTTCCCCCTTATGGTTCTCTTTCTGCTTTTGAGTTGGATTTGGATTTCTTATCTCTACGGCGGACTGAATACAAGGTAATGTAAAATTATATTGTGATATTTGGTTGGAGTATCGAGTGATTTTGCTTTGGTGTAACATAGCTGACTAATGTCACTTATTTTATGAAAACCAGGTTATGTTTCCCGAAACACGACCACAGAGACCAGGCAGAGGCCAGAGCCAAAGCTCTCATTGAAGAAGATTACAGAAAACTGGGACCCATGAAGTGAGGACTCTTTTATTGTCCTTTAATTTTATACAAATATGTTTTTGTTACTGTACTTCTTACTAACTTTTCATTACAGCTTTGCAGAAGGGGCCATCGCTTTCTTTTTTATTTTATTCGCTGTTCTTCTGTTCACAAGAGATCCCAAATTTTTTACTGGCTGGTCTGTGTTTTTCAAAAAAGGGTAAGAAATGGATAACTTTCCCATCTTTTTTAAAAAAAATTTAGACCAGGGATCATTCTTTAGAAAAGCCTATTAATTGCTTTTACTCTTTTTTTTTTTTTTTTTTTTTTTTTTTGTCTTGTTTTCTGCAGGTATGTCTCAGATGCTGTCACTGGTGTCATCATTGTCTCCATTTTGTTCTTCTTCCCATCACAAAAACCCTCTCTGAGTTGGTGGCTTGACCCAAAAGGTTGGTCACATGTCAAAAGTTAATATTTAAGACTGGATATTTGTTTTGGATTCAAGCACTCTTCCCTACAGAAACTGTTGCAAAATACACAGAGCAGGTTGAGGAATGTTAATAATGCAGATTAGAGAGTCTTAGTAAAGTTCCCGTCTGGAAGGGAGACTGTACGTTCTCTGTCTCTGTGATTAGAGTAAGCTTTTAAAGCGCTGCAGTTGCACTTTGTGTTTTTTGTTTATGTGTGCGATATAATTAGCATTTTACACTGAGGAGAAACGTACAGTGCTGAGAAAAAAAATACAGTCACACTAAAATGTTTTAGCTCATCCAACAAATTTTAACAACAAAGATGACCTGAGTGAATGCTAAAAGATTTTTTTTTTATTAATGTTTATGTAAAAACCTTATTTTGCATGTTTACATTTGAATCTCAACTTTAAAAAAAGCACAAGTGCTTAAAAATTCATGTTTATGATTTTTGGTGTCTAGAAAACAAGCAGTTCCAAAGATCTCTTGATTGTTTAGTCACAATTGAAGGGCAGAGTTACCTAGCAACCCCAGCTGAGCTCCAGCATGTTTGTTCAGCTGGTTTTACTGCTTTATAAAATGTTTTGTTTTTTGACTTATCATTCAGAAACCACTTGCTGCATTCTTTTTGGTTTTTCTGGATTCTCTACTAATGCTGTTCAAATATGTATGGCTGTATAATTGTGGATCTGTTTGCAACCATTTGCAAGTATGAGTGTAAACATTGAGTTTATTTAGATTTAAAGCGACAGCACATCATTCTGGATGGAGCTCAGCATAGGCAGAACTGACCAGATTGAAATCTTATCATCTTAAGAAGTATTTTGTGCAAAGAAGTGTAATGAACATGTTTTTTTGCAGTTCATAAACCAAAAAGCTGGAGAGACCATTTGGCTGTTTAAAGACAAAAACTGCTTTGACTTGGTCGATAATATTTAAGCAAACTGGTATTATTTAAGCTGCCCTCTGAACTCTAAAGGTCCACATAAGAAGCTATGGGGGCCCGGATTTGACACAGTTTTCACATTTCTGAGACTCGCTTCTCTTTTTAAACAAACAAGCCACCATGATGCATGAGAACTGCTTTTGGAGGCTTCTTTTTAAGTCGCAGCTTTGGTGAATATTATTTATGGCTGTGGTCCTGATAAGCATCCAGAATGTAATTCATCATCCCTAAAAAGATGGAAACGTGTTTCAGAGAATGCACAGCTTTGTGAATGTTTGGTGTTTGAGGCACATGTGCATGAGATTGTGTTTGTTTTGTTCAGCTGGTCAAATAAACCCCCTGGACACTCGCTAAAAAAGCAAAACATGAGGCTCTTTGGTCTGATTTGGGTCAAATATTTGAAAGGAAGAGAATTAAATCTACTAATCTGCAGAACTTTAAAGATTTCTACCACGCAAACTCTCGCAAAGTTCATAAAAATGTCTAATTCTTTTTCTGCTACATTTTTTTTCAGCTGTAAACACTCCATACATCCCTCTGCTTTCGTGGAAAAAGGCCCAGGACTCTGTTCCTTGGAACATTATCCTCTTGCTTGGAGGCGGCTTTGCAATGGCCACAGGTTGTGAGGTAACAAGATTCTTTTCCCAAATGAGCTTCATACTTTAAAACCAGAAACTGATTGCAGTCAAAGCTTATTTGTCTTGCCTTTATGTTCTCTCCTAACATGAAACAGTCAATAGTTTGCTGCAGCTTAAAAAGCAATTCCTGGAAAAATTTGTCTATAATAAAGTCTGAGAAAATAAAAACTTGAATAATAATTTTAGGACCGGTGCAACAAATTACCTGATAAAACTCACGGGAACATCTTTTTCTCTGATAATTGAAACCAGATACCTTATGTAACTATTCGCTTGAAACCAAATATTCATATATTTTCTCATATTTTCCTTTAAAACAGAATAATATTTTGCCTTTTAGTTGAGTGTGGATTCGCGAAATTGTTTCATTTTTAGTATTATTCTGTCTTTTTAATGACTTTCTTCATATTTTGAATTTCACAGTTACAAAAAACAGATTTTTAACAATTTGTGAAATTGTGCCAAAGGAATTTCAATGGAAAATATATTTACTTAATTTCTGCTATTTTTCTTAGACATTGAACTATAATTATGTCGTTATAGTTGGTGCTTTATGTCTCTGTTACAATGTGTGTGCTTCTCAACAACAATTAATTAACGATTTTGATGTAAGGCTTTTCATTTCACGTTGGTCAGCTTCAATAAAAATGTTGCTCGACTATAAAGTTTAGTTAGTTTTTCTCCAAGTAGATGTTCATGTTTTTCAGCTGAATTAGGACTATTTTGCACTGCTGAATCCAAAAATGATTCTAAATTTTATTCTCATTTAATTCAGAGAAATCTGATCGTCTGACTAAATTGATGATATTTTTGTAACATATTCAGTTCATTTCTGTTAATATTTCTCACCCAAAAATGGTTTTAGGAGAAAAAAATTTCTTTTATAATGCAGTGTATTAATTAAATGTTACAATCTTGGATTTCTGTAATCTGAGTAATAAACACTTCTAAGGGTAAATACATGTAAATTGAACATTACGTCTTCATTGTGCAAAATTCTCCATCCATTTGATGCTCATGTTGCATTATGGTTCAGAAAGTTGACCTGATTGAGCAAAACCAAAGTAATTTTTGGATTCAGTTTATCAAAATAACCTTAAAACAGTTGAAAAACCCCAGACAATGTTTTGGCTGTTGACCGGTGTAATTACAGACACTGTAACTCACTCTTCGTGCAAACGGGGGATTTTTCTCATCATGGAAATGACAAGCTATACGTGAAAATGTAAGCAGATGAAAGCGCTGGTATTTCTCTTAAAATGTAGGAAATGAAAGTAAAAAGTTGTCAGAAAGATAAATACTCAAGTACAAATACCTGCAAAATCTACTTGACTACTTTTACTTTTGTATTTTGCAATTCTGCCTTACTTTCTCTGCTGGTTTCCTTTTTATTTGTTCTTTTCCCTAAATGTAGTTTATTATGTTTTTATTTGACCTTTGACCCTTAACCCAGATATTTTGCCTTGCGGCAGGAGTCCGGCCTTGCGTCCTGGATCGGAGCCCACCTCCAGCCCTTGGCTGAAGTTCCCCCGGCTGTAGCTGCAGTATTAATCACTGCTTTCCTGGCTTGTTTCACTGAGTTTGCCAGCAACACAGCGACTGTTATTATATTTCTACCTGTCATTGCTGAACTGGTGAGTCTAACAACTAGAATTGTAAAATAAAACTTGTTTCTTATGAGCACACGTATGAATATATATGAGTTCCTTGGTGGAAAAAAGTCTCTACAGATGGTAAATTATACAATTAAAACTTTACGTTCTTAATGGCGCGCCAGTGATCCAGCCATATTTGCAGTACCGTAATTCCACGACACTCTGCGTTATCTGAAAAGTTCCAACAGTTTCTGACAGGGAAGACGTTGCTCTTTCCAACCAACAATGGGTTATTACGGTAATTTCACTCCCGCCGTAGCAGCAAGTGAAGTTAATGCGATGAAACGCACAGTAAACTGTGACATTAACTTGCTGCATATTGAAAGTTCCAGTTGTTGTGGATGAATATTTACTCACTGAACATTTAAAGGCCTGCGTTAAAATAAGAAAAAAAATTAAAAAATTCAGCCGGACATTTTAAATTTAGGACATAAATCTGTTTTATGCTTAACTTCAATGTGAACATTCATGTAGATATGACGGTAAAGGATAAAAACTTGTGTTAAAGCTGTGGACAGTGACCAAGTTTTGGTTCAGTTCTTGTTCTTATTAAGAGCCTCAGCGGATTTTTAAACTCTGGCAGTGGATGTTCTCTTGTTTCTAACCTGTTGCACATTAACTGCTGCTATTATGGTAATGATTACCAAAAGGTTTTTTTGCACCCTGTAATTTTGCCTTTGCACAAAAAAAGTCTTATGTTTTATCTGCAGAATGCATCGTTTGAAGAATTTGTGCTTAAATTATGGTTTGCTTAAATTTAAATTGAAACAAAATATGAACTCAAGCTGTTTATATTTATATAATCTAAAGACTTTAATTAGTCAAACCGATAAGAGATTAATCCTGACGAATAACATTTAATGCATTTCAGTTCTAACTGAGCACACTGCAAAAACACAAAACCTTTATCATTATTAAGGAAGTATTGAATTAAAAACGAGCTATATTTTGCTCAAAAGTTTTTGTACTTTGGTTTTGTCTCATTGCAAGTGTCTTATTGTGTTATAAACTAGACCAATAATACTTGGTAAGAGTTTATGTTTTTGCAGTGTAAATACAAAATGTTGATTATTTTACCTGCTTATAATAAAGGTTAAATAAGAAAGTCCACAGTTTTTGAAATACCACCATTTTGACTGACTTTTTAAAAAATTAAACTGGACACAGGCCTTTTCAGGCTATTGTGTTGAGTTATATAAACAAAGAAATAAAAGAACAAACTTGTTATCCAGTATCCCTCCTTCATTGGGTGAATGAAATGGATAAATTATGTTCAATTTTACTCAGAAGTTAAAACTTGAAATTTGAAGGTTCATCAAAATCCAATATGGCTGCTTTGCATGTTAAAATCAGCCCATTTTTTTTTACAGTATTAACAGTATTATATAAAATAATATATTAATAAATCACTTTTTGTCAATTTTATTTTTTTGCCTAATTCATCTTTTGGCAAAACAGAGGTGGTGACAAAAACACTTTCTGTATCATAATTTGCAGATTAATCGATAACTAAAATAATTGTTAGTTGAGAATAAAGTCAAATTCATTGTCTGTCTGAACAAACTTTGCTCATAAAGCTGATTTTGATTAAAGTGTTTTCCAGTAAGAAGTACAGGTTAGATATGTCTGAGTGTTTAATGCCTCTAAATCCTTTCTAAATGAAATTTTGAAGAGCAGGACTGTCTCTGCAGGCCGTTCATGTCTCTGTGAACCCCCTGTACTTCATGATTTCTGGCACTGTGGGATGTTCATATGCCTTCATGCTTCCCGTTTCCACTCCACCCAACTCTATCGCCTTTGCATCCGGACATCTCTTGGTCAAAGACATGGTAATGAACTCGCACTGACTCGTTCACTTTAAAACACCAGCAGCGGTCCTCATGCTTCCCCTCTGTTTCAGGTGAAAACCGGCTTTGTCATGAACATCCTGGGGATCCTCTCCGTGTCTCTGGCTATCAACACGTGGGGCGTCGCCATGTTCGACTTGAATTCCTACCCAAAATGGGCTCACACCGCCAACACTACTGCTGCCACTCCAAATGTTCACTTCCCATCCATGAGGCCAACCAATGCCACACTCTGAGGATGTAAATGCAGATTGTATATAAATTTTAAAACTATACATGAACACCTCTGTTTTTAAATGTGCTAATCCGTTAGGAAAGCCCAAAGGCTCTTCTGCCTGTACGAAACCCGTTGCAGTTATTGCTTCATACTTTAATGTTCACTTTGGCTTTAAGATTTGTGAATATGCTATTAAAAAAAAATGCTGAATTATCATACACGAACTGGGCCAGAAGTACCAGATGCAGTCAAATTTAAGTATTTCAGTAACAAATCCATTGAGTTTAACCTGATGTCGGCACCCTTTTTACAGTCTAAACAGCTTCAGCTCTTCTGGTTTTGGACTTTTCTTTTACAGAAACCCATTTGTGAGGTCAGACACTGATGTTGGACAAGAAGCCCCGGCTCTCAGTTTCTTCTCCAATTCCTCTTAAAAGTGTTTTAGTGGGTTTAGGTCAGGATCTGTGCAGACCTGTTAAGCATATATTTTTAAGTTGTCTGTTAAGAACTTAACAGACCTTTGTACGCCATTACCAAGTCAAATTAGAACAGGAAGGCCAGTATCTTGGCTTCTTGGAGCCTTAAACGTTGCGTTTACTGGAGTTAAATAACTGAGTCTAACATCTAAATAGCAAAAACACAAAATCCTACCAAGTATTGTTGGTCTACTTTCTAGTGCAAATATCTTAGTAAACTTGAAATAACGAACTTATAAGTAACTTTTGTAGGAGCTGTTTTTAGTCAGTTACTCCTTAGTATAAATAAAATTGGAAAATAATTTGCAAATGAAGCAAACAGTTTGTTTTATTGACATACAGTGCCTGGATGGTCAGTCAACAGGAAAACAGTTGTTTTTTTCCAGCAGCCATTGTACAGTTCATACAGAGGTGAAACCAGCTGACCAAAGTCCTGGCGTTCCGCTCAGGTTGCTAGGTGACAGGCTGGGCTTGGCTGGAGTTGCTAGGCAACAGAATAGTGCCCATTGATTATGACTTTAAAAGCAGGAAGTTTTTGAAACGGCTTACTTTCCGGACACCAGAAAGACATTGACTTATTGCCAAAAAATTGTTTAGCTGTTTTTAGAAGCAGTAGAAACACAAAAGGAAGCATAAAAACCTGCTAAATGTAAATTTTGCATAATTGATCCCCTTTAGCTCTCCAACTATGGCAGAAATATCTCGTAACATTATCTTTAGAGCCATCCCAATAATCGGCAACCTTAAAATTGTCGGAAGGAGATGATCAGGTCAAACATCATCATTATTAGCTTGCTGTGTTAACTGGTGTTTGGAGGGCTGTAGCTAATTTCTCTTTCATTATTCACCTCCAGCCACTTTATTTGTACATAAAACCATTTTTCTTCACATTTGATCATAGATCCAACAGATAACAAATAAAAAGCAAAATTAGAAAAATCACAGAAAATGTGGCATCAGAACTGGGTAACAGCACCAATAGCTACAAGTCTTAATGACTTCTACTTGGTTATAATGGATGCAACACCTGAGGGAATAATTTTGAGAGACCCAATACACTTTCCAATACCATACTTTAAATTCTGTTTCGTAGAGGGTGCCGTTTGCATTTCTTACTACAAGGCCAGTCAAAAAGAAGAGAAACATCTGTGAATTAACTGTGAATAAATTTCATGTATCACTGAAATTCAAACAGAGATCATGTTGGAGAATCCTTCTGCACACATTTCACTTCCAGTAATTAAAACCTTCCCCAACTATACTGATGAATTATTGAGTCTTTACACTTTGAGATTTACCTGCATGTTCCTCATCTGTCAAAAAAAGAGTTTTAATACGATGACAAAAATGTGCCACATTTTGAGACGTTTTGTCCAAACAGCAGTAAAACCCGTGTTTGCTTGGTGGCATAAAGGATTATTTTGTGTCAGACTTTGAAGTCACAAGGCCTTAGAGCAATGGTTAACTTCTGCCAGGCTGCAGAGGTCATCCATTCAGTGCTGTCACAAGAGGAAAGCTCTTAATGTTTACATGCAAAAGTAGAAAATACTCAACCACAATCCACAAAGCAGGGTGGATTCAGCTCAAACAGAAACATTAACCTTGGATAAAGACTTATTTTTTTTGGATTACTTTTTAAAGTAATGTTTGTGCATCGTGGGTGTAGCTTTTCTGTGTGCACGTTTAATTTTGCTGTTGCTTTTTGTGGTTTTCAACAAGAAGAAACAGTTTGAGATGAGATTTACTGCTGCTCACCAAAATGGTCGTTTCTTAAGGAAGGTAATAATTTGAATACAGTCAGTTTCTGATTTTTCTATCCTGTTTAACCTGAAATAGCAGCCAACTGAACAAATGTTTGACAAATTACATTCTTCTCTTTACTCCACCCATCAGACTCTTGACTTGATGATGTACGATGACTAAACATTTTCATTAATCAATGATGAAAGGAAAAAACACTTAGAAACTGATAGTAGCATTCTGTACATGAAGCTAAATATTAAGCCATGAAATTCATATATTTATTATCAGCTGCTGTTGGAAATCAGAATATTTATTTCTTGTAAAATCGGTTTTGAAAAAGGAAACATTTTATCTTCCATGTAGGGTTATATGATTAAGTGAAGGCTCGAAATATAATATAAAACCTTTTCCTTCCATCTCAGGAGAGAAATCAATCTGCTAAGCATTCTGGGAAATGGTTCCCACTCTTGTCTTTATCTTCTTTCAGTTTTTTTAAGTGTTAATCTAAAAACTAGTTGGAGGTTTGACAAAATGAATAAAAAGTTATCACAATTTACTATTGTAAGTTTATCCTTCACAAACTCATGTTTTGGGTTCAAAATGTAAAACTAGGTAAATTTATTTGACTTAAAGAATAGAAGATAGTAGACACAACTAAATGCTGCTCAAATGTTTTACAGTGTAACTGGTCATTATGCATGTTTTTGCATAATGACCTTATTTCTGTTTGTGGATCAGTTTACTTTAAAATGACCTTCAAGAAGTCAAAAGTAAACAAACCGATGGTCAGTTTTTGATGTCATCACATGTTTAAATCATTATGAAACTTGTGTCACAACCCGTGTTTGTCACCGCCGGTCTTTAATTCACAAAAAATTGCTCATTTGTTTCCTCATGTGAGAACTCGTGCGACCCACAAACACCAACATGACGCTGACTGTTCAGTTCAGTTCCCCTTTTTTAGCCTTCGAGTTTCAGCAGCTTCCCAAAGCGGCTTTATCCTGTTCTGTTTGAAAGGCCGATCATGGAGCGCGCTGCTTCACCGCTCAGGTAAGAAACGTCAGCCACTCTGCACTGAAAAAAGAGAATAGAGCTCAAAATTTAATAAAATCAATTAATTTATTGAAATAAGTAGGTCAAACCTTATTTATCTTTATCATCTCGGCGTAATAAACCTGATGTATTTATTTTTGGCTTTCAAGTTGGATTACCTGTTTTCTGTTTTTAGTGTGAGTGATAAGTACATTTGTTAGATTTTAAAAAAATAATAATTTTTACTTCCTTGGGTAGTTCTCAAAGAGAGCTAAAATAATATTGAGTAAAAATCAAATTAGGAAAAAAATTATTTCTTGGTAACCTGTGATGTAGATTTATTTTTACCATTACTGGCTATAATTACTTTAAAGAATTTACCTGTATGCCATTTTTATGGCAATAAATTTGAACTACATTACTATTATTCTACTCAATGGAGATATTTATAGCTTTGCATTAAACCAGAGCTCTTTTATGTCATTTGACTCTGTAAAAAATCTAGTTCACACACATCTTTGTAACTATTTTATGCCTTATCTATGAGTTTAGACTATTTACTGACTAAAATAAAGGAGAAGATTAAAATTCAGAGGTTTTTAAGGTAACCTGATTAGTTTATAATGACTAGAAAAAACCAAATAACGCTCCTCTACAAGTTACACATCCATATGCAAATATTTACTGCAGGTGTTTCACAGAAAAAAAATCCACAGATGCTCTTTCTTTATATGCAATGCAGCCTGTTGGATTGTGATTCTGAGAAAATGTCAAATTGTCTTGTTCAGAATTTGAATTTCAAGCCATTTTTCTGTTAATTTAAAGAATTAAAACAGGACGTTTCAATTTCTGAGTAAAAACTTAACAGTTTATCTGTCTCATTCAGACAGACATTCAGACATTTTTCTTTAATTAATATGGAGCTCCATAAATTAACCGTTCTTGTACAACCTTTTTAAATAACACAACCTGAGAAACGGATGTTGTGTTATTTAAAAATAATGAGCCGGATTTTATTTATTTATTTATTTATTTATTTATTTATTTATTTATTTATTTATTTATTTATTTATTTATTTATTT
>VMRN01000021.1:481077-552235 GCA_010277015.1 Poeciliopsis turrubarensis | reverse complement strand
AGAATAGAATAGAATAGAATAGAATAGAATAGAATAGAATAGAATAGTCCTGATTGATTCCAAAGGGGAAATGTGTTTAAAAGAAAGTAAATGAGTGCGACATTGTAAGTAATTACATATGACTAAATATAAGATAAATGAATAAAGTGAAAATAACAAGTTTGCACATGAAAATGTGTTAATCTATAAACAAATCTTAAAATGAGTCCGGAGAAAATTTAGATTTAAAGACACTCAGAGTTAGGTTTTGTATAGGAATGATTTTCTATTTCAGATAAATCCAATTTCCATCCAGATATTTACTGTATTTAGTTAAAATTTAAACTCATTGCAGTTTAATCCAATCATATTGTGAGATTCAGGTTCTGCTGGATAATTAACGCCAATAACTTTGCATAGATCTGCTTCTCCCTCCTGGTTTTGTGGAGTGAAACACATCGGGGTCCCATTCAGCGCTCTGCTTCACTCGCCTCCCCATTTCTGCTCAGTTTTAATGCAATAGAGACACAAAAGGCTGTGGGGAGGATCTGCTGTCAACAAGCAGCGGAGTCTCTATCACCCCAGCGACAAACACGATTTTAAAGCACACATTCATTCATTCATTCATTCATTCATTCATTCATTCATTCATTCATTCATAAACATAAACTAAAATACTGCATTTTTTACCCTGACTTGTTTCTGTATTTACTGTAAAAATACAAATGTAGCAAATTTTGCTGCATAAAATTGATCAAACTGATCAATTGATTTTACACAATAAAATGATCAGTTTTACCAAAATATAATCAGTTTATACCAGAAAATAATCGGATTTTCTACAATAAAATCAATCATTTTACAGTATAAAATTAACATTTTATACAATGAAAGAATCAATTTAATTGTATGGAATATAGAATAGTTGTATATTTTAGATGATAAAATACACAAATTTATATTTGTATATTTAAATTAATCATTTTATCCGATAAAATGATCAGTTCCACCTTATAAAATTCATTTTACATGGTAAAATTATTAAAAAACATTTCTGGCAACCACAGTATCTGAAATATTTGTTTATTTACATATTTTAATGTATTCTCAATATTGCATCTGCAGAATGTGCCGAAATTTATTTTGTCCAATTGATCGATTAGTCATCAGAATATTCAAGCATCTGTAATTTACAAGAAACTGTGTTTTACCCTGATTTTATGATACAGAAAGTATTTTGACATAGTTACACACACAACTTGACCTTTGAACATGTCAGCTTGTAAATTTCCAAGACAATTCAAGAAATGTTAAGAGTGGTAATGAGACTTGCTGTTTGGTTTTTCCTCCATTGATAGTGGATAAGACGATTATATCATAACTCTAGTGTGTCTCTAACCCTTCCACTTGGTTTTCTGTGTTGAGGGTTCTTGCCTTTGAATTGTTCCTGCTGAAGGAGAAAAAGATGGAGAACAACACCACCGTTTTCCAGGACGTCGCTCGGCTTGTGAATCTGACTGCGATGCCTCTGAACTCCGTCGAAGAACAAGTCATAACCATCATGTTGACGACGTTCATTTGTGGCGTCGGGATCGCGGGCAACGTCATGGTCGTGCTCGTCGTCCTGCGCACCAAACACATGGTGACGCCAACAAACTGCTACCTGGTCAGCTTGGCCGTCGCTGACCTCATCGTGCTCCTGGCTGCAGGCTTGCCCAACATCTCCGATGTGGTGGCTTTCTGGATTTACGGCTACACAGGGTGCCTGTGCATAACGTATCTTCAGTATCTGGGCATCAACGTGTCCTCATGCTCCATCACGGCGTTCACCATTGAACGCTACATCGCAATCTGTCACTCCATAAAGGCCCAGTTCTTATGCACGGTCTCCAGAGCCAAAAGGATCATAGCTGCAATCTGGATCTTCACTTCCCTCTACTGCACCATGTGGTTCTTCTTGGCAGACACTAAGGAAACCGTTTACACCAACGGGGTGGTTGTTACGTGCGCCTACCGCGTGTCCAGGAGCTTCTACATGCCCATCTACTTCCTGGACTTCACTCTTTTCTACGTGGTCCCTCTAATTGTGGCCACTGTGCTGTACGGGCTCATTGCAAGGATTTTGTTCATGAGTCCTCTGCCGTCACATCTGAGCGACCGAGCAGGTGGAGGGTCGGTTCATCAGGGCCACTCGCACAGCACCAACAAGCCCAACAAGGGAGCGATTACTGCAAGAAAGCAGGTACCACAATTGTTTTGTTTTAGATAAAATTTTGTTACCAGTTAAAAAAATTCACATGTTGCATGTTGGGTCTCAACTGCGTCTACAAACAGCCCGAGCAATTTTTAGGCAATAAAGTTATCTGGAAAATGAGCCGTTTCAGAAACCTCCCAATTATAAAGTTATGAACTATGGGCACAGCGCTGCTACCTAGCAACCCCAGTGAAGCCCAGTCCATCACCTAGCAACCCAAGCAGACCTCCAGCACCTTTGGTCAGCTGGTTTTACCACTGTATGTGCTTTACAATGGCTGCTGGAAAATATGAGAGTTCTGTTGTGACTTAGCATCCAGAAATAACTTCCTGCATTCTTGTTCGTTGCGCAGAAGGCTCTACTGTTGCTTTTCAGATATCAATATTTGGAGGAATAACCAATGGGCTTCAGTACAGAGGCCTCTTATTTTTGTTCCCCTTTGCTGGAGAATAAAAGCTGTTTCTTATCTAACGATTTAGCTTTGGGATTTCTGGAATCACCTTATAGAAATACTTGATTTTCCCTAAGATTTTACAAAGTCATGACAGCTGCGTAACTAAAATGATTTCCGTAATTTCCCCTCAACAGATAACGAAGATGCTGGCTGTGGTGGTGATCCTCTTCGCGTTGCTGTGGATGCCTTACAGAACGCTGGTGGTGGTCAACTCCTTCATCGACCCTCCGTACCACGACACCTGGTTCCTCCTCTTCTGCCGGATGTGCATCTACACCAACAGCGCCATCAACCCCATCGTCTACAACCTCATGTCTCAGAAGTTTCGCGTGGCGTTTAAAAAGCTGTGCAGGTGCAGCCGCCACGGCAGGAAGGCCGAGTACAACGTGCCGATTTATTACAGCGTGATGAAGAGTTCTTCCCATGGGAGCAACGAGCCGGTCACAGAGCAGGAGGAGCTCAGCGGTCAAACGTCCAGCAGGTTCAACGTAACGGAGGATGACGCCAGCGCGCTCAGTGCATGAAACGTTGCTCATACTCCCTGTTTAGGTTTAGGTTTCCGGTTATTTCTACAGGTAAAAAGATGTGTGGGTATTCTTGATGAACTCTGTAGTGCTTCTGTGTGGATTTTTGCATTTCTCAGCAGTGTTTTTATTTTAATATTCCTGTTTCTACTGTCAATATTAAACACGACAAGCTTTAGTGTTTGTAAGGCCGCACAGTAAAAATTTAACAGCAATATTTAGGTTTATCGAGCCTGTCTTAGAAAATAATTTAAAATTTTCAAAGTCATGTTTTCACCATGTTATTCATACATTTATGAATATCAGAGCAGAGTTCCAGACTAAATCTTTAATTCATGAGCTAAATATTTAGTTTGTAAATTAAATATTTTGTTGGGACTCTAAGTATATAGTTTACATATATCTAAACTTCTGAATTAAATGTTTAAGTCTGAGCGTACTGCGGGGTTTTTAGGAAATATGACTCAGCCACTTTCATCCTAGAGTTTTAATTGTTGACATAAACCTCCAATTGAGTCATTTGATCCCTTCTTTGGACAATAAATCATTAAAAAAGACCCGGACTTGTTAAATTTGCAGAGTCATGTTGCTGCTGGTGGTTTTCTTGCTAATTATCAGCAAAAGTATTATTATATTCAACCCACCAGTTATAAAGTCACATTTTTGTCACATTATTTAATGTTTTTTAAAAGGAATGTCAGCTATGTTGTGGCGATTAGTTTATTTCAAATCAAGTCCCATTTACTATCACCAAATTATAATCCTCTGTAAATGAGTTTAGGAGTAACTTCAGAACTTTTGAGATTATAGCAACTCTTTATTAACAACATCATGATTCATAACGCCCACGGCTTCAGCTCTACAAAATGAATGCACAGCAAAATGGAAGTGAGTGCTCTAATTGGCTTATTTTGATAAATGAGGCCACAACGAGCGTCTCAGTCTGAGGGGAATCGGATTTTGGCACCAGACGGGCTTATTAATTAGCAGATCGAACATGTGGCCATTTAACGTGGATGAGCTTTTTCTCCAGTATATATGTTTTCTCTGCTGGCTTTAAGCTCTCAGATTGTCTTGATTCCTGATGACATTTAAAAAATGCATTTTCTGTTTATTAGATCATTTTGCCTGTGTTTGGCCTTATACCTTGTTTTGATTTACATCAATCTTTGTTTTTGCCTTACTTTAAATCAGTCGGTTAGTAGTTGTTTCTCTGGTTAGACTTGTGTTTAGTTACCTTCATCCCTTTTAGTTTTATGTTCTGCCTGTTACCCAGTTTTGCTCCTGTGTGCCATTTCTCTCTCTCTCTCTCCCTCAGTCTGCCTTCTGCTCTCTCCCCACAGCTGCACCCTGTTTTCTAATTATCATTCGTCCCATCGTCTAGCAATCAAATTAACTCCCTTCCTGGATTCTGCTGTTTGTTCATGTTACTCCTTGTTTCATGGTTTGTTAATCATCCTGTTTGCCTTCTCGCGTTTTTGTAAATTCTGTATTTGCTTCTCAGTTTTTACTTAAGATATACAATACCTCAGAAAGCGTCTGCATCTGTGTCCAAATTCAAACAACATCAAATCTTGACGATTGTTTAGTTACATCTTCCGTAGGCCTGAACAATTAATCTGATTAATTGTGATGAAATAATTGTCAACTAATTCAGTAATTGATGAATCATTAATTGGAGTATGCAGACTTAAAACATGGTCGCTTGTTGAAATGAAAGAACATTCTTAGATAAGTAAATAAGCCAAACGTAAAAAAACTACACACATTTTACATTTAAGTAAAAATGATTGAATTATTAAAACATCTAAAACTCAAAAGAATATAAAGATATCAAAGCAGGAGAGAGTGAATAAAAAAATTTCAACTCCTAGACAGTCAAAGTACACAAAAAAGTGCCTCCTTTAATCCTATGTTTGGTTTTAAACTCTTCATAGTTTTTAAATCTAATTTTACAAATAACATATATTTGCTGATATGGTTATATGTAGAACATGTGAGTCTGAAATAATTAGCATTAGAAGAAGAGTCTCTACCAGAGACAGGATGTCAGCAGAAAGTACTTCATAGCTGGATCTCTTTTGAAACACAATGAGTCGTTCCTACGCCAGAATGAAAAATTTATTCACCGCGTCTGTCAAGAGCTCTCGTCATTAACACAAATGTTCAAAGAGCAACTAGAGTTGATTGCTGCACAGCGGTAAAGAGGCTCATCATTGTTTTTATCCATTTATCCTGTGGCGTGCAAAACGAAGGAGCTTCAGGCCTGGAAGCTCCGTCAGTAAAAGGACAAAATGCAGATCAGATATTATTGCAACATAAAAAGTTTCTGAGAAATCAGACACATTATTCCTGTAAAAACATTGAAGCACTCGCTTTGTTTTGTTGCTTGTTAGTCTGTGCATTTCCTTTCGTCTTGAAGATCCGCGTTCCAAAGCAAAGAACAACAAGTGAATAAATAAATCTTTAGTGTGCACAGCCCTGGAAAAAGGCCAGAGTTTGAAATGTGAAAAATAAAGTAAAGAAAAATAAAATCTGAATTTTTTTTCCACCTGTAAAATTGCAGCTATCCCATTCAAATGACTGGAAAATCAAAACGTAAAAAATGTTCCAAATATGTAAAAGAAAGAAAACAATTCATCATCATGTAACAATTTCATCATCATCTGGAAGTTTCTAACAGACAGCAGGAGGATTGGGGTCAAATGTCGACTGGCTTCTGGCCTGTTTATTAATTTAATCCAGCGGAAATGAACATGATGCTGCCACCACCGTGTTTCATTGTGTCGATTTTTTTTTTTTTTTTTTTTTTTTGCCAAACATTCGTTTGAAATTAAAGACTGAAAGTTTAGGTTGAGTTTAATCAGATAATAAGTGATTCTGTCACCAAATTCAGAGATTTTATTGAATCTTTGGAAATAAATGCTGTTTTCTTGACACTCTATACATAACCCAGACATATGGTGAACAAATGAGATGATGATGTTTTTGTCAGAGCCAGTACTTTGCAGGAAAACTCTGCTTTTCCCTGAAGGATGCAAATACTTTACGTAAATGTGAAGAGAGTCCATGTGGGAGAGCTGCTGGTTTTAGAGCTGAATCACATTGAATTCACGTCACAGTTTTACGTCACAGGTTTTATAGGGTTGAATAAACTTTAAAGATCCACTGCAAACAAACGTCTTCTCAGATAGGAAACCATTCTGAGTAAATGCTTGGTGTTCCTTCACACTGACAGCAAACATTTCTGTATGGATTAGTGGCCATAGCAGATTTACACTTTGAACTCAGTGAACCTCTGATGTATAAAAACAGACTCCTTGATAATCTTGGATGAGTTTTATAAGGTTAATCTCTTTGTTTGTGCATTCTGCTGATTTCATGAAACATAACCGACTGAGCAGTTCTTCAAAAATGGTGTGTTGTCAAATACTTTAACTTTCTCTTTCTTTATTTTCAGAAGGTGCAGAATCAATATGACTTCGCTGTAAAAGGCGTTGGTGACAATCTGGTGACAGACGGTTCATTTCATTTGGAAATGAGAAAGAGTCCGTTCTGATCAATAGTCCCCACTCAGCAATCACACGTGACTTTCTGTGAATTGATTAACTTTATCTTTTAATATTTCAGGAAGCAACAGAGCTATTAGCAAACCAAAATGATCATTTATTTAGATTTATATTGCATTATGCAGTATGTTAAATCCTAAAAACGCTCATTCTGCTGCTGTTCGGCTGAAAATTTAGAACTCTGACTTGCAGGAAGATGCGGCAAAATCAAGAGCAGCAGTTGCATGGCTAAGACGAAATGAAACAAGCTCTCCACCTTCTCTTCCACAAAGCACTTTTGTCGGTTTTTATTCAACTACTCAAATGTTAAAAGCATGCTTTCCTTTCATCTGCAAATTCTGAAGATGGAAAAGCATATTTGGTTGATGGAAGCATAAAAGGTTTGTTCTTTCTTTGGTACGTTTCTCACAAGTGGAGCCTAATTCAAGCAGGCAGCTCAAAACCTGAGCCGACCTCAGCGCCGCTCAGAGTCGCTGTGAATATTCAGTAGCTCAGCGTCTGTCATTATTAATGTCCACTTTCTGGATATTTTTCATGTGTTCAAAGTCTGTCACAGATTTTTTTAAATGCTCTGCTCTGGGACTGATCATACACAGCCACAGGAGGCAGGAGTGGCTTTTCACATCAATAATATGTTACTGTTCATGTATTTTACTGAGATTTTGTGCCGTAGACGAACACAAAGACGTGTTATTGTGAGAGAATTCATGTTTTTGCTCTGTAGGATATTTTTGGCCCTTTCTTCTTCCCAAAGTAACTCTAGTTTAGTTTGAACATCAATTTTCAAGTCATACCACTGGTTTTCAATTACATTAAGGACTGGACTTTGACTGGGCCATTGGAACCATTTAACCCTTTCATGCATCACTGTGTCTGCAGTGGACACCAGTGCATCATGTAAAACACTGCCAACTACTGGCCATCCTCTGCAAGTGCAAGAAAAGTTTAGCTAAATCTAAAGCAACTCAAGAATATCCAGTTCCTCCTTCTTCTCTTGCAGGTAAAAGTAAGTAACACTACTGATGTATTTTCAAAATAACAATTTTGTATTTGGAGAAAATAAGAACTGATTAGGTCAAAAAAAATCCTAGAAAAAAAAAACATTTTTTTCCCACCATTTTTTTTCATCCCTTTGGAAAATAAATCCTGACATAAAAGATTATAATTCATGCATGAAAGAGAGGAAGAGATAAGTGTCATGGAATAGATAAAATTGTACACTTAATTGCAGCTTGTAAAGGGTTTATTGTGAGAGAGTTAATGTAAAATTAATTTACTATTGACTTCACACGTGGAACTGAGGAGCAGAGTGACCGGCAGGGGGCGACAAAGAGAATCTAAAAGGCTCAGATATTCAGAGCTGCTTGGAAGACATTTGAGTCGGTCGCCTTCAAACTCAACGCTTTGCTACACAAATTCATATTTTTATTGTTGCTTTATACTGTTTTTCTGTCCATGTCTAATTTATATATAGTTTTTTTAATCCTAGGCTGCTTTCACGCTATGAAAAATGCAAATTGTAACTTACTTCTCTGAATTATGGCAAAGGATCTTTTTAAATCCAAAATTCCTGACTGTTTTTTTTTTTGGGACATCTAAGATTGTCTCTGAGTGCCAACAGCAGCACCATGCTATACTTGTCACTGTGGTATTTTAAACTACGTTATATCTTTAGCTTGTTTTACTGCTTGCAGCTGCAGCGCAAAAAAAATGTCTGTTTTTAGCAGCTGTAAAGTCAAGTCTGCCTTTAGTTTTTTATCTAACAGAGGTTAGATGGTGGAAATGGTGTTGAGTGCGAGTGGTACTTTGAGTAAGCTGCACTAACGCCTCTACAAGTGTTTGGTATACAACTCCTGCTGGGATGAACATGTGTCATAAAATCCATCCAGATGTTGTCATGGTTTGTTCAGGTCAAAAATCTATACTGGAAAACGACCAGCTGGCGTTTTGACAATTTTACATTTCCTGGTTTGAGTTGTACTGGATTTGATGGAAGTGTGCAGCAAGAAACACCCACCTGTAAGGTTTTCTTATTTATTTTTAGTTTTGAAAGGATTAATCCAGATTCTTTAGATTAAGGTCTGTGGCACATTTACGCCCAAGTGATTTTCTGCAGCTCTTCATCACAATAAAAGAATATTTACATTTTGTGGGCCTCGATTGCTTTCATCTTGCAAAAACACCAAGTCTTACCAATCTTTACTTTGCAAGTATTTCTTTTTACTCTTGAAATGCGCCAAAACTAACTTCCAAGTAACTTTTCAGGAAGTTATTGGAGCTTGTTTATTATTTATTAAAACGTACTGGTTCCACTGGGAAATTATTTCACTTATAACATGGGAAAAAAGTCTTATTATACATTAAATAATCTACCAGTGGAACCAGTACTTTTTAGATAAATTTTAAGGAAAAATTAACTTAAAATAAGCTCCTGTATCTTGTAGAAACGCTACCTTCAAGTGTACTTAGATGTTTGCACTAGAAATACTTGATAAAACTTTGCATTTTTGCATGTGTTGAAAAGTTTGAACACTGTTACTTTGATTCTCAGGTATACAAAGACACATGTAGGTTCAAAGCTGAACCTATTAAAAAGATATGCTTGGTAAATTGAAGAAAGCAGACATGCAGGTTAGTGTTCCTGGAGGATTATGGGTCGAACTCCCTGACTTGGCCTTGGACTTGGCAGCTGTGTCGGTCTAACGCTGGGGGCAGATGGCCGCCCTCTCAGGCGTCAGCTGTTTACAAGCACAGATGACGGACTTACCGTTTGGACGCTGTCAGTGGGAAACAGTTGATGTAGAAACTGCAGAGAGACTCTTCACTGAACGCTCCCCGTTTACAAGCCGATCAGGATGCTCACGTTTAAAGCGTACATTTAAAACCGCAGGATGTGGACCACTGCAGGTCGGCTATGAAAATGTTTTTACTCATGTTATATTCTCATTTGTTGCGTTTGTGGTAATTCAGTGGATTTTCTGATTCTGCAGAAGTGTTTTTTGAGTAAAATTAACAAAAAAAATCAAGTGTTTTTGTTTTAGTTTTACCAGAGAAATTTCCACGTCTGAAAGTTTTCTTGAGCTTCACAGTAACATGAGAACAACTCACCTGCTAAAGCTCCTCTAATTCCATTTGCTGACCGTAGGATCTGTCTCAACAGCTTAGCTTGTCTTTACAGGAGGCTAATTTATGCTGCATCGAAAGAATCATACAATCAGCTGCAGGTGAACATGCTTAAAATGTTCAGAAAGTTTATAAATAAGCTTAAAATAATGACTCTTACTTTATAAGTGTTAATCTTTAGTTATATTTTGTTATACATCAGCAAATAAACGCCATAGAACCACAGAACCATTCAATAATTTTGAATATTATTGAAGTCATTCTGTTACTGCCACTTTATACCAATTAATTAGACAGAGTTGAATGTTTTAACACCTTTATGTCTTTTAATCATGATGATTTTCTGCTAACTGGTCATAAAAACGCAACATTTTAAATTAGAATATTGCATCAAACCAATAAAAAAAACTATTTTTAAAAGCAGAAATGAGGACTTAATGAAAGTATCTTTAATACCTGTTTGAAGGTTATTTTCACAAGATAATTTTAATCTTATAAACTGAGTATGAGTGTAATTTTACTCCATTTGAATGCACGATTCTTCAAGTTTTTTGACTGACATGACTTTTCATTTTGGGAAAATATCCATCCTGCTGCTTTTATTGGTGTCAAAATGTTTGTTTCCCTCTTATTGTTTAGCAAACAGAGGACCAAACCACATGCTCAGAACAATGCATGTGAAAAACAGAGGCATGGAGCCAGCAGGTCATTTCCTCAGCTGCATCCTGTTCTTAAACAAAACATAAAACTTGGAAGGGATGCTAGGTTTCCCTCTCTGCTTCCCGGATAGAAAATTTGGGTATGGGAAAAGGCACTTCCTCATCAACAGTTTAAAAATGACCTATTATGCCTCCTTGAACAGGTTAGGACAGGTCTAAAGGGAATATATTATACATGTTTGTTATATTTTTTGCACAAAATCATTCTGCGATACTCAGATTTTAATCTGGTCGGCTCTGCCCATTTTGAGCTCCTTTCAAAAACGAGCTGCTGTCATTTTAAATTCAAATCATCTCCCGCTGGCCACGACCCCCAACACTCACATCTGAAAATGGCTGCAAAAAGATGCGCAATTATACAACCTTACATTCTGAAAAGCATTAGTAGAGCCTCCTGCACGACCAACTAGAACCCATTAAGTGGTTTCTAAATAAGTCAACAAAAAAACTCTTGTCTTTTCCAGCAGCCATTGTACAGTGCATACAGCGGTAGAACTAGTTGACCAAACATGCTGGAGCTCCACTTTGGTTGCTAGGTAACTGGCGTTGCGCTGATTTGTGACGTCACATTCAGAAAGTTTTGAAATAGCTCACTCTTTAGACACCAAAAAAACAGCTGGATGATTGTTTTAAGCACTTGAGCAGTTTTAGAAACAGTAAAACCCAAACTCAAGTCCAGAAACGTTCAAAACGCGACTTTTGCTTAATAGGACCCCTTTAATATCAACTAAAAATGTATTTAAACATACTGCTTTTCACTACGGGAAAAGGGAAATTGCATGACCTGAAATTATGTCCTTTTCTTTTTGCAGGTGCACACCAGGAAACGGTTTAATGCATGCTCTGGATCCAGGAAATTCCTCTTTGCTTGGACTTCCAGCTTCCCTCCTTCAATGAACAAAGCACATTCATGTCCAAAGCAGCTGGGCAACACAAAAGCAACAATCCTCCATGATGGCAGTGTCTTCACTCTACATCACAGAGGAGCCTGGAGCTGGAATCACTGAACTGGATATATGTGTTCTTAACAATAATGTGCAATACGAAGTCGTCCCGTCTGTCGTGTGCTCCATCTGCCTTTCATTCGGCCTCATCTACTGCTTTTTTGGTGCGTATTAGATGTTAGTGTTAGCTTACACAAAGCTGTTTTAAATGTTTCATTAGCTCACCTGATGGCTTAAATCCCCTGAGGGAGGCGTCTGCAGGTTGCCAGGGGTTTAGAGTGGATAAGTCCAAAGCTGGAGGAGGCAGATGGGAATCTAAATTTTATACACACAGCATTCATGAGTCGCCACCTGTTGCACTGAATGAAATCCCACTGATGTCATGATGTCAACGCTCATTCGGTTTTTAATGGGGATTTTGTGCTTAGTGTGCATGCATTGCAACGTGATGCAAACATTTCCCGTTCTGCTTTCACTGGGAGAAAACGTTGAGATAACTCAGGCAACCATGACCCCTGACATTACGCAAAGTCTGGTGGCGAGGCCTGTTCAACATTAAACTGATGCAATTCAGCTTATTTTATTCACCAGATGATTAGTGTTTACATATATGTAATATATGGCATACATTTAGCATTTTATCAGACCGCCTGATAAAACATTACTGAAATATTCTTAAAGTTTAATTCCATAAATGCCCCAACTTCCCTAAAATGCAAAGAAATAAATGTAAATATTATCATAACCATAAAAAACTTAAATAGTTTCTCTATGGAGAGATCTGGGAAATTGATCATAAGCAAAAGTATTCAAACCTTTGGAATATTTCATGTTACAACCACAAATTTTTATGGTTTTTATTTACTTATTTTTTCCAATGGTAACACATAGTTGTGCTAAACTGTAAAGAGACAGGAAAATACACACAATTATTTAGTTTTGTTTTTTAAATAAATTGAGGAAATGTATTGATCTGACTGCGCCTCATTGGTTGCAATGTTACTTATGATGAGAAAACCCAGACTGTGAAGAGAGATTAGAATCGAGTGGAGTGGCGCAGGGAGGCCAACAGGAAATAAACTGGTGCTCAAATGTGCAACTCTGCAGGTTTAAGGAGAATCTACTGTTTTTGGTGTGTTTTTTGTTTTTGTAGGCTATCGCTGCTTCAAGATGGTCATGTTCTTCTCCGGGTTCATGTTTGCCTCATCTGCTGCGCTCCTGTTCTACCATAAGGAACCAGACTTCACGGGTCAGCTGAGAGAGGACGCCAAGGCGGGCATCGGGCTGGGAGTCGGCGTGCTGTGTGGACTGTCCACCGCGCTGGTGTCCACGCTGGGACTCCTCCTCTGCGGCCTGCAGCTCGGGAGCCTCCTCTCCGTGTCCATGCTGGTGATTGTGGGCCAGTTCCACAGCCTCGCTCCGGTGTGGGCGCCTCTGTGCGCCGTACTGGCGGCCAGCATCGCCTCTGCTGTGTTCACGCTGCAGTGGCAGAGGATGTTCAGCATCTTCTACACGTCTGTGTTTGGAGCCGCCACCGTGATGCTGTGCGCGGACTACATGGTGGGCGCGTTTGTGCTGCCACGTCAAGTGTATGACGTGTTTTGTGAAGCGGCTCCGCGACCCTTCTGCTGGTATAACTGGGCGATCACTGGGATCTGTCCTGTTCTGAGCACCGTGGGCGTGTTGGTGCAGTGGTGGTTCACTGCGAGAGGAGTTTCACACTGTGAAGGTGAGTTTTGTGCAGCCTGCAGACACAAAAAGTAGATCTTTAACATTTTTCCATTTTTCCAAATTACCACAGACTTCGACACTGTAAAACAGGAGTGTCAAACTCATCTGCATTTTTGGATGCATGTTCTTAAAGGGCCGGTTGTTCCAGAATGCACTGATAAAAGCCTTTAACAAACTGCTATAATGAATAGTTGTATGTTTTCACTGATCCGTCCCTCCAAAATGTAAAGCTTGCAGAAGTAAATCATAAAAAAAATGATCAGAATCACAGATTTTCTGGAGATAAACTAAAATATTTGCCAGGAATATTTCAATTTTTATGATACATGATTTTTTATTTTAGTTACGGCTGAGTTAGCAGTGGAGTAGAAGGAAGAAATACTGCCACCTGCAGGTGGGAGGTAGTCAAGGGTGTAACTTTGTGTTGCCCGTTGGTGGGGACGAGATGATGATGCACCCAGTTACTGGAAGGCCTTTTCTTTATCAGTGCTAAGAATAAACCCAACACTTACATGTGAATGCCTTATTCAATAGAATATATGTCCTGATCAGGCTTGTCAGATTAAAAGTAACTTTTTAGCTCGTATTAAACAAACTACGAAATACAAATGTGTTAAAATGGACGTAATCTAATTAATCTATATAATGTCTTTCACTTGGTGATGGAATTACTAACAAAGGAACATATTCTAATTTATGGAATGAGTAATATATATATATATATTTATATGTACATATTACTGTTTTGTTCCCACATAAAGTTTTTGATTGGGACATAAAATACGAAGAAGTTCAAACTGAATAAATGAATAAAGCATGAATAAATAAATGAACTATTTTTAATTTATTTAAATTCTCTTTTCCAGGTGTAAATAAAAAACAGAAGAAATATGAAACGAAGCAGAAAAGTAGAGAAGGAAGGAGAAGACCCCGGCCGTACCGTCAGCGCAGGCCTCCGCCTCTGAAGCGATACGCTGGCGACGTCCTCGCACCAGTAAGTGGCTCAAATGAAAACATAAAATGCAAAAATATCCTGATTTCATGACAGAAAACCTGCAAGTTTTTGTCAGTAGCTGGTTAGCGTCACTAACTCTCTGCTACCTGCCTTGCAGAGTTATCTCCACAAACTCCAAGAGCGTCAACTGGGCACCGGCTCATCCACCAGCAGCGTCAGCACCATCACACACACCCTGATCGACTTCAACTTCGAGACGGGCTCCATGGTGCCTCTTACCTCCGCCTCCCCCATCTTCACAGTCTGAACGAACACGGCTAACCGAAAGAGCAAATCTCTGGGAAAGTAACTTTGAACTGTTTACTTTCACAAAACTTGTTCAGATGTTTCAGTTTCTGCTTTGGGTTTTCTTCACAAGCTCCATTGGACAATTGTCGTCTTTCCTGATTGTTAAATTACATTTATTATTCCTCAGCCTCATAACTCCAACATTCTTTGAGAAGTTTCATTCTCAAATATTTGTATTCACCTTAAAAAAAAAAAGTGCTGTTAAATGTAAACATCAGAAAACCTTTCTTTTTTAAAGGTGACCTTTAATGCTTCCAACCAGGTTAGGATTGGCCTTCGAATTATAAAAAATGCATTCATTACAATTTTTTTTGTACAAAATCATTCATAGATTTTGGGATTTTAGTCAGGTTTGTTCTACCTATTTGAGTTCCTTCTCTGAAAAGCATTAGTAGAGCCTGCTGCACAACCAACAAGAATGCAGTAACTGTTTTCTGGATGGTAAGCTAACTAAAAAACACGACTTTTCCAGCAGCCATTGTACAGTGCATAGAGCAGTAAAGCCAGCTGACCAAACATGCTGGAGCTCAGCTAGAGCAGAACAGTGCCCACTGATTGTGGCATGTTTAGATTTAGGAGTTTTTTTAAATGGCTCATTTTCCAGATACCAAAAAACGTTTTTAAGCGCTCAGGCCCAAATAAAAACATGCAAAATGTGAATTTACATTATAGGTCTCCTTTAGAAAATGTTTCTTCATGTTTGGAACAGTCCAGGCCACTTGATGCAACCAGATCCAAACCATATCTTATTTGGGCAATGATATGGGTGTCCTGATCAAGGCATTTTTGAACAATGTTGGTCAAACTCAACTCCCAACACCTGTTGTTCTTGACTGGCTGTGATTTCATGTCAGCTTGTATCCAGGATGTTAGCCAACAAGCTCTGTGGTCACGGTTTGTGCTTCAGACTTTTCAAACATGGCAGCCAATTTTTATGTGCATGACTTGCAAACTGTGTCAGTTTTTATACTTTATCATAGGCTCTGCATATTATTTTGTTGGGTATTTTCCTGACAAAGTGACTGTTTTTTGAGACTTAGATGGATGTTTGCAGAAAAAATAAAGAAATTGGCTGCTGCAGCAGCCAATTTCTTGGTAGCACAAGTTTCTTGATAACTTGTGCTATCAAGTTTTCTAGTTGACTAGAAAACTTGATAAGTTTTCTGTACTAGAAAACTTGATAAGTTTTCTAGTACAGAAACTTCTGTACTGTTGGGTTTCCACTAGCTGGAACCACTCTGAGTTATCAACAAGCCATATCACAATAGAGAGTAATGCTAACATTAGCTTAGCACCTTGGAAAACTGCTGAGCAGAAAAACATCGTTAGCAGTAGCAAGTTGAAGGATGTAGTTGTACTGAGATAACAAAATATAAATTTTTAACCAAGTTATACTTGTGTTGACAGCAAATTAAAGCTTCCAAGATCATTTTGGGACAAAATATGCAAAATAAATAATGGGATATGTGGATCGGGAAATTGAAGGACTGTTGTGTGATTGTACTCAGTTTACAAGGCATTGATTTAATTTATTTTTAATGTGAAAACCAATTTTAAAAGATTACATTTGTAGAAGCCTGAATTACTTGGACAAAACAAATCTTGATCAGAACATTCCTCACTCAGTTAACTAAGAAAAAAGTTGTTTTTTTTTTCAAAGTAAATGTCAACAAAATTGTTTAACTGTGAGCTGTAAACTATTACAATGTTGAATTGGACCAACAGAGCTTTTTTTCTATCTTATTTTAAGATTATTAAAATGATTATTTTTTTAAAATTACACTGTTACTTCATTTTATATTAATGCAAACTAGAAATAAAAAAATCCATCCATTCTGATAGAAAAATTGACTTGTTTTAGATATAGTTGCTGTTTTCTCAACAACAAAAACTGAACAATTTGCATTCGCACAAAATACAGTATTTGTCATAGTGACAGAATTATGCAAACATTTAGTTTCTCTCCAGAGTAAACAGAATAAATTACCAAGTCATTTTCTTAAATGCACCGAAAAAATCTTTATTACATCTAAGAGTTGCTATCTTGACCAGAATACGTTTTTAGATTGTTCTTGAAACAAAGATTGTTGTATTTGACAGATTTTATGTTTATGTCACTTTAAGCAGTGAACTCAAATATTTGTTGTTTTTAAATTATTCTAACGTCATCAGGATGAGGTGGAGGATCTCTGATCCAATCCGCCTTCATTAGCTCAACATGCTAATCCATCCACGGATTGTTTGCACGAGAGGTAAACTTTCTATCAACTAATCCAAATCCTGTAAAGGTTCTGCATCATCCACCATGCAGGTGGCTTCACCTTATCTGACCCACTGACAGGAGAAAGTAAATGGGAAAGATTTTCAGGAACAATAATTGTGTTTGTGGCATCATGAATGCTGTGCTGTGCAGTCACTTCCAAACAGTAACTTTAAAAATGAGGAATAAACTGTGGTTGTTTTTTTTATCATAATTTTATTGTTGTCTCAATAGTACCACAAAATATTCTGAGTCCATATGGCGTCTTGTTGATAAAGACAATCATTTCGTATACTGTTTATTCTTACATGTATCAGAACCTTCTAAAGCCATCATTTGGGCTTTATTGTGTTGTTTAAAGAAGTAATCTCAATATCTGATTTTAAAGAAAGTACAAATTTAAAAACTCTTAATCTTGCATTTGGCAAATAGATGTAATTTTAATAATCCTAAATTACCAAAAACAGAAAATGTTAAGTCTTGTCTGATCTCCGTCAGTCAGGGAAAATAATGTTATTTGTCTTTTCATACCGTTTATGAACATTTCAACAGTTTAGTTTTAATAAATTTGATAAGGGAGGTAAGATTTTAATATATGATTCTATTTCATACAATCGACATAAATCACAGAAAAAATATAAAAACAAGAATACAGCAAAATACACTAGGGAGACACTGTTTCAGGGTAACATTCACTGACTACAATAGACTAAATAAATGAGAAAAAATATAAAAAATATGACTATAAATACCTGTCATGTGTTATTCCTCTATTTGTCTGCAAACTGTTTATAGTAACAGTATATTTCTTGAATCTCCAAGAAATAAGAATCTGAGTCAAATCTTCCCTCTGCTGTTGAAACATTGTGCAGATTATGCCTGTGTTGAACAGCTGGCGGCCTCTAGTGGCTCAGTCGTCGCATTGCATCCAGGTGGATGCTGTGTCCTGAGGATACTTCTTCTCCACTACTTGATTCTTCTGGTTCACACGCCAGTGCTGGCTACCTTTAAACATGTACACATAGCCGTCCGTCCACGTCACGGCAGCATCCGTGTTGCTGGGGACCCCGTTGAAGAGATTCCCGATGGGTCTGGGGTACGAACGGAGGTCCGTGGGGCCAAATTCATCCCACGGCCAGTATCCAGAGCCCTAAAATGGAGAAAAGCGTAATTAAAAGAGAGTAAGTTGATGGAAATGCGGATTAATAGTGATGAATAGATTATTTAAATGATAATCAATTAATTTAGTACCGACTGAATTGATTGGCTAACTGAAATCTGCAGACTCCAAAAGAGTCAATTTGCTGAAAGAACAACCAACACCAGCAAGTGCAATTAGACCAAAATTGTAAAATAAATCAATAAATAAAATAAAATATTTTTTATTAACTAATTCAATAATCAATCATAAACTGCAGCATACAGACACAAAAAATGCCATTTGCTGAAAGATCAACCTTCTTAGATGAATAAACAAGACAAAAATGTATAAAAAATAAATACATTTTGCATTTAATATTAAAAAATACACATGCTTTGTAAATATGTTCTGCCCAGTTTTGGTTTCACCTTGTAGAAATTATGTAAAGCAGCTTTTGCTATCCAGTTATAAGTTGGTAAATCTAAATATTAATCAACAGATCAGCTCTATATTGGTGTGAAGTCAAGCGGAAAGGGCTGCACTTTTCTCATGTTGATTGTCAAAGGTTTTTGTTAGCTGCAGATCTATCCTTTGCTCCAAATGATGACGCATTCACTAAACAGATGGTGTTATTGTATTTTAGGTGATAAAATGTTTATATTTTATCACGTGAACTGCATCCTTCCAGATATTTCTAGTAATATGTGGCTGAATGAAAAATATGCAGAATGTGCCAGTGATTTTATCTGATTAATAGTCACAATTGATTAGAATAATTATTAGTTGCAGCCCTACTTCTGTTTCTTACTTTCAAAAAGATCAGCTTCTTGTTCTTGGGGAAGTAAAGAGCTGAGTCGATATTTCCGGGAATGCTGGTCAGACGTTTAGGGAAGCCTCTGTCGAGTTTGAAGCCAGTATACCTCCACACTTTGTCTCCTGAAAGGCAGAAAAACGTAAAAAACACTGAGAGTTTCTTCTTTTTTACGACTAAAACTTGGCCTGCAAAAGTAACTGGATCCACCTTTCAGGAAGTAAGATTTTCCAGTCCGCTGAGAATAAACAGCTGCGTCGATGCTTCCTGGCAGCTCCTTCCACAGAGCAGAAATCACAGTGGGAGTGTTGTAGCCAGAGCTGGACACCGTCCACACATACTGTCCACTGAACACATATGTCTTACTGGGTGGAGCTGAGGAGAAAACGGGAGGAAAATTACTTCCTCTGGACGAAGCAAAGTAGAACAGCGTATTACAGCCGTTGCATGTACAAAGAAAAGGAAGAGTAAATGTTGCCCAAAGAATTGAGATTAATCTTAATTTAGCAATTTGTGAGTTTGAAAAGTTGAACATTTTCTGAAAAAAAGCCCTCCAAAATTCTGAAATGTATTTCATGAATTTTCTTGAAATTTCTGAGTTTGAAAAGTCAAAAATTTGTGAGAAAAAAGTCAGAATCTCCTGGGAGATCTCCAAGTTTATTTTTCACAAATTTTTGACTTTTCAGACTCAGAAATTCTTTTCCAGAAAAATACTGAGATTAATCTCAGAATTTCAGTTTTTGTCTTGCAAATTTCAGACTTTTCAAATTGAGACATTTTCATGAAAATTTCTGAGTTACTTTGAGCTTTTTCTTGCAAATGTTAAGTTTTCCAAACTGATAAATGTCCATGGTTTTTGTTGAAAATTTCGGAGATTAATTCCAGAATTTCTGAGATTTTTCTTGCAAATTTTAAACTTTTCAAATTCAGAAATTTCCTTGTTTTCCTAGAAAATTTCTGTTATTAATTTTTTTTAGCTTTTTCTTGTAAATTTTTGACTTTTCAAACTCAAAACTATAATTTTTGATGAAATGGTAGCAGAGACATTAATGTTTTGGTAAAATATAGAGCGAACTGAGCACCAGAGTCTCCGTACCTAACATAACTGCGTCCAGTTTGGCCTTGCACGGATCTGGGGCGGCGCCTCGTGGCACCGGCTGGTGAGGAATCACAGATGGAGGACTGTTCTCTGGTTTTCCTGAAGAACAGAAACAACTGCATGTCATGTGAACTGCTGTTTAAAGAGGAAAGTCATATTTTAGAGGTAAATAAACTATAAATCTAAACATATTTTCATCAGCTTTGCTGTTGATGTTTTAAAACTATGAAATAATTTTAAAAGAACAATTATTGTAAAAACAAGAAGTGAGTATCATGTATGATATCTAGCAGGTTTTAAGATCATGACACAAAGGAAACTGATAAAAAGAAAGCATAACTAATAGAGACGGCCTTTTGGGAAGCTTTACCTGCATTTTCAGTAGAGAAGTCTATTTGGAAATCTAGTCTGAGTTGGAAAAGTTAAAAATTGGCTTGAACAAAAGTTTCCAAAAGTTTAAACTGTACATATTTTTCTAGAATATTTCTGAGACTAATCTCAAAATTTCCCAGTTTTTTGGCATAAGCGTAAACTGCAGTGAAAAAGTTGGATATAGGCCACATTTGGGAAAAAATAGTGGATTTTGGCCACATTTGCTTGCTGTGTGAACCTGATCTCTGCATGGTGATATGGCAAATCGACTGCTGTATTTTGGGGTACAGAGTGTTTTCTTTTTTTCTGAGCAGGAGAGAAAAACAAGCTAAAAGTCTGAACTGACCATATAGAAACTTCTGCGTCCTTTAATAGAGACAATTAATGTCTCGTTCATAAGATTCAAGCATTACCGTACAAAGTTTGGATCCCTTTTATATCATCCGGATGCAGCTTAAAGTCAGCGCGGTATCCGATATAAATGGGTCCCATAAGCGCGGTGTAGTACTGCGAGTGGCCCAGGCCCAGAGCGTGACCGATCTCATGAGCCGCCACAATCCTCAGGTTGGAGCCGGAGCTCTTCCCCTCTGTCCACACTTCATCTTCATCAAAGTGCACGATGCCTGACTCGGGAGCATCAGCGTGCGCTAAAACATGACCTGTGGACGAAGAAAGAATGTCATCTCCCTCTTTTTCAAATCTCACCTTAAAGGCGGCCTATTATGCTAAACACTTTGCAGATAATTGCACTTCCATTTGTGTCTCAACTGCCTCTAAAAAAAACACCCAGGCGTTTTTTTGGCAAAAAGTTCATGTTTTTTGGTGTCTGGAAAATGAGCCTTTTCAAAACCCTTATGAATGTTAAGTCACATTTGATGGGCACTGCACTGTTACCTAGCAACCCCAGCAGAGCCCAGCTTGTTACCTAGCAACACAAGTGGAGCTGAGTGTTTAGCCAACGGTTTTACCGCTATATGCACTCTACAATGGCAGCTGGAAAACTTAAGTGTTTCGTTGTTGACTTACCATTGTGCAAGAGGCTCTACTACTGCTTTTCAAAGATGTACAGTTGTATAATTGCACATTTGTTAGTAGCCACTTTCAGGTGCAGGTATAAATGCTGAGTTAGGGATTTAAAGTGACAAGGCGCCCTAAAACAGCTCAAAACAGACTGAACTGAGCAGAGTAAACCCTCATTATCTGAGAATGATTTTGTGCAAAACATCAAGTGAAGAACATGTTTGTGTAGCATAATAGGTCACCTTTAAAACAGCAGAAATGTCTACAAACTTGTGAGGCGATCTAATTTTTCTCCCACCTCGTCCATCAAAGGGCACTGGACACGACTTGTCTTTTGTGTGAAAGGAGATTTTTATATCTGCTCTTCCTTGATGCAGCTCCCTGAACTTTAAAGACGACACGTCGCTCCAGTACTTGAACGCGGTCTGGATGGCCTGCCGGGTCTTTGCTGTGCCCAGGTCCGGGGTGTAATTGTAAATGCGATACGTCAGCATCTTCTTGCGCCAGTAACCTGTTCAATAATAACCGTGGTTAATGCTTACCCTCTTCACCGGTCTGTGAATGTGCGTCACAGAGGAAAGAAACCCACCCATGATTCGATACTTGAGAGAATTGTTTGTGAAAGGGTCTTCCAGACCGCAGCGGGGCTGCCTCATCATTTCCAGTGTGGATGAATCCAGGTTTCCAGAAACTTGAAGGTTGGATACTTTCTGAAAGATTCTGACATGAAGGTTAAACTTAACTCTCATTGATCCCAATGAATAACTAATAACAAATGAGGATGTGAACCTCATTTAGCGTCACCTCAGGGCCTCCTCTATTTTTTCAGGTGGAGGGTTGAGATGTGTGTTGTCCAGTGGGATGTGCAGGTAGCCATACTTCCTTAAATATGCCTAAAAGAAAATGCAATTAGTTTAACAGCTGGATGCCAAATCAATTTATTGGACCCTGGAGGGAAAAGTTACTGCCACGTTACGATCATAATCTTCACTGTATTTGATTGTGCATGTGATTCCAGGGAAGTAAATGATGTTTTACAAGTCAGAAAGACTGGCAAGTAACAAAACTGAACCACGTTTTTTCTGAAATTACAGCCGTAAAGCTGGAATGAGGAGTTTCTACCAGCTTTTCAGATGTAGAGACTGAAATTCCTGCTTGTTTTTGTTTGCAAAATCACAAAAAGCTCAGTCTAATAGACAAGATCCATGAACAGCAACGTTCAATTTAACTCACATGACTAAACCAGTTTAAACTGGTTTTTCTATTTATTACTGCCCTCTTATGGCCAAGAGAGGCATCGCTGTGTTAATTCACTCAACTACATTTTGTTCACACAAAACTAAAGTATTTCGCATGTTATCTTTACTAGAACCAGTTAATTTGACACAACAAACTTGAAATGAAATACTAGTATTTTATTTCAATACTAATTTAATATGAATATTAATTCCCTGTTTCACATCTTTGAGGGCAAATTTGTAGTTGTCCAATTAATCCCAATTGATGGGGTCATGCTAACACACTGCAAAAAAACAAAACCTTGTCAAGTATTTTTGGTCTAGTTTCTAGAACAAATATCTTACCGAGACATTTTCCCCAATGTTATGAGCAAAATAATCAGCCAGTGGAACTTGTATTTTTAAATATTTAAAATAGTATTTTCGAAATCAATGTTATTCATTTAAAACAAGTTTCTATGTTGCTGAAAAAAACAATGTAAGTTAGTTTTTCCATATTTCAAATTGGTAAAATCATCAGAAAACATGGGATAAATGTTCACTGTTATGCTGATGATACTCAACTGTATTTATCAATAAATGTTGATGTGTCAGTTGGGCATAGAAACAGAAACTGATTAGTCAATCTTTTGATCTGGATAGTTTTGCATTGGCCTCCAAGAGTAAAGTAAAGAATCTTTGTAATCTCTGGGATATTGCCTAAATTAGAAATATCTTGTCCAGGGGTGACGCTGAAAAACTGGTTCATGCATTTGTTACTTCAAAGCTGAAGTTTTCTTTCCTTTCACAAAATGGAGTTAAAAGCTTCATCTGATCCAAAATGCTGCAGCAGGAGTTCAAAGAGAAAGATCTCCTCTTTCAGCTTCCCTCCGTCGGCTCCTTGTTAAATCCAGAATATGATTTAAGGTTAATTAATAATCAAACTCTTATTGCATATCAAAGACCTGAGATCTTCACTGAAACTCTAGAGGTTGAATGTAAGGCAGATATTTTAGTAATCAGTGTAAAATTATCAAGATGAAATTACCCAGGAGCAACTTTGGGATATTGCTGATAATGACTCAATGTGATTTCATCAGGTAGAAAAAAAAGTGAACTTTTTTAAATATTTAACTTATTATCTTATGATCGGTGTATTGTTTGATAAGCATGTAAAGTAATCTTAGTTCAAATTGCCTTGACATTTATCCTGAATTAGTGCTAAATAAATAAATAAACTGAATTTCCTTTCCCTGCCAGTGAATGACAGACTGAAAAACCCTCTATAAGGTCTTCAAAACTCAGGATACTACTATATAAACTTATTACATTTTAAATTTTTCACAACTTTATTTTTGATCTGTTTCCATTTGGAGCTTATAACTGAAGCATTATGAAAAAAAATCCAGTTCATGTTAAATTTATGTCATTAAATTGACAAAATGTTTACAACTTCAAGGGGTATAAATACTGTGTAATACACAGAATATACTCTACAAACTTTTAAAAAGTATTTATCCAATTAATGACGATAATAAAATCCTAATAAACACTTAAATAATTGAGTATTACACTGAGTTTTATTTATAGCTGTTAAATTCCCTGCGTCTGCAGTAAAACCCGGTTCGGTTTGTTCTTACCACAGCTTCAGTGAGATCCTCTCTGCTCAGAGCAATAGATGAAGCTGCTGTCAGCAAAACAAGAAGCACCATTAGCTCCAGTCTGCAGAACATTTTCTGCTTTGGCTCCTTTCCCATCAGATGAAAAGAAAAACTGGCTAGAATAAAGTCTGCTGATTTCGTTTATAACCTAATGCATGCATTAATGCTCTATCTTCCTCGCTGTGGCCACAGTCATCCTCTGTAAATTTGCCCGTTTACATCTGTGCTGAATCTGGTTCGTTTTTATAGCGAGTATTTGCCCAGACATGCCTCCTAACCACACAATAAAACCTTGACAAGGAATGTGAAGTGTGGAGTATAGAAAAAAAACATGCTAATTTCAGGCACAAACTGCATGATCAAGTCTTTGCACACCATCATTTTGAGCCCCTTGAAGTGTGCAAAAATAACTCAGACATGTTGTTTGCTTCAAAGCGAGCAAATTCAGGGATTAGGGCTGTTGAGAAAAGGGGGATAGCTTCCTGCCAGTAATGAAAGGTGCTGACTGTGAACAGATAAACATTTAAGCATAAAGCAAGAAACATTACTGGTAAGCTGAGGTAGCTTGAATCATCCCGAACGTGTGCGAACGAGGAATTGTTTCATATTTGCATGTCTTGCAGCTTCTCCAGATGATTCTATTTTTCTGTTGCTTCATTGTTTCCAGTTTGTGAAAAAACAAGGGACCACATTTTCCCTGGAGGGACAAGAGGAACCGCTTGTTATTTAGCTTCTTAACGTAGGATCACATTCAAGAGAAACCAGCGACGCCTCCAAGTAACCATTGCAACAAATCAGTGACAGAGAACGTCTCGTTTTCAGACTCATTGAGAAACAATGGCTCATAAAAACTGAGTGGAGACAAAAAGTTACTTCTGTAAACTCCAACCGTGTTTAAAAAGAATGGCTAATATTAATGATAACGCAAAATGTAGTCATTCTGAGAAAGGTAAAAGATTTTTTTCTAGTCCCGTAAGTATTTTCTTTCTCCTCCATTAGATTAAGCCAAGTTCCAGATGGCTAATGAAAGTTTAATTTGATGCACATTACAAAAACACAAAGTCTTACCAAGTATTGATGCTTTGTTTCTCGTGCAAATATCTCACTTAACATGAGACAAAACAAACTCAAAAGTAACTTTTTAGTAAGATAAACAATCTTGTTTTAAGTAAATAATTCTTGAATATAGATCAATTAAGCACTTCTTTCACTTTTAGGTTATTTCACTTATAAAATGGGGAAAATGTGCAACAATATCAAAAGAAGTTCCTATATGTTGCTGAAAAGTTACTGTTTAGTTAGTTTTGTAATAAAATATTTGCAGCAGAAACTGTACGATAAATACTAGGTATGTTTATGTTTTTCAGTGTACTTAGAAACCACTGTCTCAAATTGATTTAAGAGGTTTAATAAATTCTCTTTACAAGTATTACAAGTTTCGTAATCTGTGAACTTTTTATTTGTTTATTTCAAGCACAACAGAAATATAATATGGATCCAAATGAGCAATATGTAACACAGTTATGGAAAATATAACGAGTTGTTCACTGAGAATGATCACCTGATCTTCGATTGTCTGCAGCTTATATTCTGGTAATGAACTTAATTTTCATTGTATCAAAGTCAAGACGCTGAGAAGGTCAGGTAAGATACTGACTGCTCTTATTGAGCTGTCCCTTTAAGTTAACCACATTCATCAGAGAGAAAGAAATGGCTGCATTCATATAATGCCTTTCTATTCTTGTTGACCACTCGATGCTTTACAACACAAACCACAACCCCAATGGCTCACATATGAATACATCGCTTTTTACTCAATGCACCATGTACATTTCTGTTCCAACGCTCAGCGGCCGCATAAGAAGCAACGTGGAGACGGGAAAGATTGGGCCGCATCTTTAAGTTTTAATTTCTAAATTGAATTATAACTGCATGCAATAGGATATAAAACCATTGAGTAACTTCTAGTGTTATTCGGGTCTCCCTATTTTTTAATCAGGATAATAAGACATTGGAATAATTTAGCAAATACGTCAGGACCCGACTGCAGACTTTGCATCTGGAGGATATGAAACTATTTTCTTTTGTTTCACTTTTTTGAGTAAAGTGTTTTTGACTGACACTTTACTCAAAATCACTGATTAATTATACAGCACTTGTATCAATCAGTGGCTAATTAAACTAATTACACCATCATTTTTTTTCTTTTTAATTTTTGACAACCAAAATTCTGACAATTTTCTTGGTTTTAATAAGATTTTGCCTGTTTAGGTTATAATTGAGCAGATAAAAATGTTTAAAAAAAGACACAATACATTTATTTAAATTTATTATTACTATTATTAGTTGATGTTGTTCTTGCATCTCATTTTATATCTCTGTTGTTCTTTGCACAATCATTTGCACATTCTTTTGTAAATAGGGTTTTGTAAAATCAGGCATATTTTGTACATTTTTAAAATGATCATGTTGAAAAGAAAACTAGAAAAAATAGGAACATTATTCGACTCAGTTGCAAATTTCTTTGAAACATTTTTCAGTATCTGCACAGTATTTGCCCCTCATGTTGCAACTTTAACCTCCCAATACAGTGATTGTTTTCTCTTTCATATTTTACCTTTGTGTGAATCAGCATCTGATTCGTCCACTGAGAGATAATAAAGGATGTCTCTATTCTATCCTCAAATGTCAAAGGTTAAATTTGAAGCTCTGTCCTCCCAGAGGTTTCCTTTGAAGTCTAAATGTGGACAAAGAGATCCGTTTCGGTTTAAGCTGATTAAAATAGACAACCAAAGGCTGAATTAGAACATTTCTTTAGGTCAAGTTGTGATGGAGAATGTGAGCTAAAAAAGTCACGTTTTATTGAATCTTTTGGAGCAAAATGAGGGAAACGACTGGCTGACCTGACAAGAGCAAAAAATGAAAAAAAGTGTTTGGAGAGCAATTCAACAATGCAATGAAAAGCTCACAGGCTTCTGGGAATAACTTTTATTGTCTGGATAATGACATGCACATATCAAGGCTTTGTTTAAAAAATATGAAACCAAAGCAGAAATTTCATTTTTAGGAAGAAGCTTGAGCTGAAGGGAAATACTACATTCTAGCATGAAACCCATTCGGTTTGGTGATGAAGAATTAACTGGTTCAACTTAGTTGTTGCAGCATCGGTGCCAGGAAATATATAATAAATAATATAATAATAATAATAATAATTTATGATAACTAGATTTTATTTAGAAAAGAAACAAGAGCTGTGAGCTTAAATTGGTGCAAAAATCATGTTTTTTTGCAATACATTTCGTAAATAAACTGCAACAACAATATCTGAGAACAGGAGGAGGCAAACAATTAATCAACTTATTAGTAGTTCATTAGATTAAAATTAATTCCAATTGATTAATAAATTGTCACCACAATACAGCTGACTCACAAAATATAAGTTGCTAATTAAAGTTTATTAATTAGCTTTAATTGTAACCATCAAAGTGAACAAAATTAAACACCTGAAAATATAAAAATCAGTCTCAGTTTTCCAATGTAATTGATTAAATCTTTGATAACAGAGTAAATGTTTCCAGGTTTTGGTGGTAAAGAATGTCATCTGAATATATTTGTTTTTGTAAAATACAAAACAGAAACCAGATTATTTTTCTCATTAAAAAAAAAAAAAAAATTTACACAAAATATTTGGAAATTCCTTGTTGGATCATTGATGGTGTTAAGGAAGAAAGAAGAACCAAAACTTTATTCTGCTGAATGTTTTTAATAAGTTTTGACCAACAATTGAGCTCCAAGACAGAAAAATAAAATCTATAAGTCTTTAGCTACACATGTAATACTCCTCACTTTTATTTGCTTAATTATGGGATTTATTAGCAAAAAGAAAAGTACAGCCGCACCTTCCTCTCAACAAACACATACAGTTTTCCAGGGTCTCTGTCCTGCTGGCCACAGTAACATCCAGGTTACTTAGAGTAAAACTTACTGAAACAAGAAGACAAATACATAATTTATTTACTGTACTGACTGTGGAGATGTGGCATAAGTGAGACAATAATAAATCATTTCATCAACCACTGCAACAACAGAAAAAAATACTTTTGTCTAGTTTGTAATGCAAATAACTGAAATAAGAACTTAAAACTTTTCAGCTAAATATAAGCTTGTTTTAAGTCAGTATTTCATTAATATTGTTAAGAAGTGCTATTTCCACTGGCAGATTATTTCACTTATTACCTGGAAGAATAAGTGAAATAATCTGTTAGTGGAACTAGCACTTTTTGAAATAGATATTAAAGAATTATTGACCTAAAACAAACTCTTATAACTTGCTGGAAATTTACTTTCAAGTTTGTTCTGTCTTATTTCAAGTGTTTTAAGATGTTTGGTAAGACTTTTTGTTTTTGCAGTGTTGCTATTGTTTAAAGCAGAAAGTGGGACACAAACTAAACCCTCTTTCACAAAGTTTTGTGTTTTTATTTCCTGTGGTTCCAGATGGGATTAAAAATACAAAAATGGAAACAACGTAGAAGCACAAAACAAGCCACAAAGATCTGTTTAAAAGATAGTTAAAAGTATATTTGGGTCACAAACTAGAACTAAAGAAAACAGGTGCGATGTCTGCCACACAGACATGCTGTCCTTAGAGCTGCGCTTCCTGCCATCATTCACGATGGATGTCAAATAGGGAAACTGTTTCTGGAAGTTGCAAAGGTCCCTTCCGGTTTGCAATTTGCATGATTAGTCTGACTCTCGCGTTTTTTTCCGGTTCAGGAGTCGCGTTCCAGCTGCTCCAGCTCTTCTCGTAGGGTCTCGGCGCGGCCAAGCTTTTCCAGCTGATCCTTCGTCGGCTGCTTTATTTCCCCTGAGTCCACCTTCTGCTGCAGCTCCTCCACCTGCCGCAGCTTCTTTTTCAGGTTTTTGATCTTCTTGGCCTTTTCAGCTGCCGCTGCTGCAGCCGCTGAGGACTCATCTGGTGTTGAAGCCGACGTGGTTCCCTGGGTCTTGGTGGCAGATTCGCCTCTCTCTGAGATGGACACGCTCTCCACGCCGCTGCTCACCGCATCCACCTCCGCCTCGCCGTCCTGATCCTGGAGCTGCTGCTGTTTTCGTTTTTCCTTGCGTTTCATGTTGCGTTTCGCCGACTTTGACAGACTGGCTGTCTCGCTGTCCGCACAGCCGGGTATCTTTTGCTGCTGCTGTTTTGGTGGAGCTGCTTCTGCTGGGCTCATGCCAGGAGGCAGGTCGGGTTTGCTCTTGAAAAACTTGACGTATTTGTTTTCATACCTGGGAAAAACAACAAAAAAAAACACAATTTATGTAAGGACAGTTGTTCTGACCATCTCTCAGTATGAAGAACTAAGTTGATCCAAACTAGGGTTGAAATGACTAATCAGATTGATCATAATGAATCGATTATAAGCCTGGCGGGCCACCAGGCTTTACTTACATCCCCACCAGGCTAAGTGTTGTTTATTTATTTCAGATCTTTTTTAAATGTTTGTCTGTTTTAATTTCTTCCAATAACGTTTGTTTTAAAATTTCTATCAACATGAAACATTTTTTTAACTCAGAACCTATAGAGCAAATGTGTTTTATCCAGAACTCCTCAAGTAGCATAGCTTTAGCTTCGTGTGGTTCAAATGAGGTGACCACCTTTTACTGTCCAATTACCAAAAGGTTATTCCAATAAATAATCACCAGATTAATCATATGTTATATTTATAACAAGTCAAGCAGAAAGGACTGAGATTTTCATATGTTTATGTTAGAAGTTAGTTTTAGCTGCAGATTCATCCTTTGCTACAAATGATCAAGAAGCTGTTATTGAATTTTAGGCAATAAAATTGTATTTTTTCTATTTAAAAAAGGAACTGAATACATTTTATTTGCCTCATTTAATGCATTTCTAATATAGTATTTGAAAAAGGACAAAGTAGGTAAATAAAAAATCTGTAGTTGTTGCCACGCTAATCCAAACTACTTTCAAAATCATAAACAAGATCAGTTATCAGATTTGATGTCTCGTAACTCTACAAAAAATATCTCCTCTAAAAGGTTGGATAAAAGAGGCACTTTGGACACAGGCCTAAATGGCACTGTGAAAAGATAAAACAGTCAATTCCTTTCATGAGGCCAAACTTACAGAAAACTTCAAGGAAAAGCTGGTTGTTTATAGGAGGTCTCTGAGCCGCATCCTGCCTCATTCCTCATTCATAACCAACTGAGTAATTCTGGAGCTGAGACGCTGTCTGGCATCGACTCACGTGTAAGAAAACCAAGATATAATTACTGTGTGCGTGTAAAGCAGGGAGAGGGAGGACTTGCACTTACACGGGGACCTCCTCCTGGGGGACATAACCATCCTTCACCCGTCTCGGCTTCCTCCATGTCCCATCGGGTCGCTGAGTTGCAGCTATGTATTTCCCTGAGGGGAAAAAAAGGATTTAAAGCAGGCTTTGGTTGGCCCTCTAGTGGTGCTGTAAAACTATTAACTCATTATTTTTATTGGTCTGTGAAAAAGTATTTGTTCAGATCAAATTCTACTTAATAGCCCAAGTAAATGTGAAATTAAATATCTACTTAGAACATTTTGTCTTGTTTTAAGGTTTTATTTATCCAAAATATTAAAAAATCTTTGATCTTTTATTAATTTATCCTATGAATTATTATTGTATTTATAAGGGGAAAAGCCTATCCAAACCTCTTCTACTTATAAAATCATCTATGAAGTGAGTAATGACACTTTTTGGAAATAATCCTCTACTAATTTAAAAATCAAGTTATCGCTGAATCGCGCATACAGACTTTAAAAATGCGCGTTTGGTGAAAAAACAACATTATCAGAGCAGCGATTATTAAACGGTTTCCATAAACCACTTGTAGTTCACACTCTGACCACTAGGTGGAACCGAAGTAATTCTGATAGTATTCTGAGAGCAAGAATATTAACCAACGAGCTATTCATACACCCACTTGGCTGTTTTCACAATGAAACAGGTATAAAGCTAACTAGCTTCATTAGCCAATAAGGGGTTACTAGAATTGAAGTTAAATAAAATCTAATGAAGTCAGAAAATATCGTTTCAATTGAAATATAATCCTTTACGACAGCGGAGGGTAGTACACCGGATGCTAACTTACGCTAGCAGGCTGCTAAATCGGCTTCCATGTACGTTATAAGCTCATCATTACATGGAGTTTCACTGTGAGCGGGTCTATGTGTTCCTGGTAAGAGGAGGTTACTATTCACTGTAATGTTTACATGTGTAAATTACACAGAGCGATAGCAAAAAGCTAACTAGCTCTGCAGCTAGCGTGTTAGCTAGCAGGCTAAGTTAACATCAAAACCCAATATGCGAGTTAAATGGTTTGACTGAAATCGAAAACTCTGAGAACTGCAGATAGAAAACACAACTCCATGAGAGACTGTGGGTATGCTAAATGATTTCAGTTGGACAAATGTCCACCACATGCACAGCCTTACCAGATTCATCTGTCACATAGGGGGTTGCCATTTTGATGGAATACGCTTCTCCGCTTTCCTCAGTCTGGCTTTCAGAACCTTTTATTTTATCCCCCAGAACTTCCCTTCACTCGGCTCGATCCCACGCTACAGCAGCTCGACTACCGTCGTTTTAACATTTGCCTAAAAGTTGTTATTTCAGTCGATGTGAGAGCGGTCATGGCAACTGCAGCAGACATGTACTACAAGCTCAGGCGGGCGGTGCAAGGTCACGAACCGAGCGAACCCTATTCTTCGGCTTCGGAAATGACGACGTGGACGGTGTGGTTGCCAGATTTGGACTCTCGAACCAGTTGTTATATGACAACTTACAAGAGAACTTGCATTTATTAAAATATATTATTTACACATTGGTATTGGGCTTTTGGATTGTTGCAAAATTTAGCAACCAAAAATGTTACTGATGAACGTTTTCATAGTAAGTAGTATTTTTAAAATCATTCTTACTAGCTTTCTAATAATTTTAATGTACTTTTTTTTCTCTTTGCAAAACAAATTTGGCTGCACTTCAAAGTTCTTTGTTTTTTGCTTTCAGACAAATCATGCTGTTTCTTCTGGTTTTGGATGCAGTACAGCTGAAAGGATAATTGGTCCTACTTTTTTACTTCCAGATTGATGTTATGATGCTTAACCGTGGCAACAGCATATTGTTTTCAGGCTGGGAGCAGCTAATTAGCATATTAAAACCTCAAATAATACTTGAACTGCAGCAGCAAATTCCAGAGCAGTTGAAAAGGAAGCTTCATTGATGCCTAGCATCACCAAAGAACAGAGGAAGAAGGAAATGAAAACAACTTCTTCTTTACACAGAGATCCAGGTCATGTTATTGTAAAATATCTCTGCAAACCAGAATTTGAGCTGTTGGTTTGTAATGTCTGTCATGAAACTATCATAGAACATTCTTCAGTCAGAGGCCTCTTCATATTTTATGTAAGACTGACAGCGACCCACAGTGTCACCATAAAAAAGTCTTTGAAGACATTTAGATGATTTGTTGCAACATTTAATCCCCCCTTTTACATAATTGGATCAATTTTATTTTATATTTCTGTATATGAATTGGACCCGCTTGCTTTGTAAATTTGCAATTTTAACATGTATTTATTTGTATTTTTTTTCTTTGAAAGGCATATCATATTATAGACAAACGTAATTACTTAGTAGAGTTGATTTATTACATCTACTAATTTCCATACCTTTAGTGATTTCATTATGAAGTATAGGTACTCTGAGTATAATTTCTAAATATTAAATGATTAATGTTTTGACCATTTAGTCAGTACTTTTTCCAAATACTTTTTATTTTTTTAATCTTACTCCAGTCATTTCTTTTTACTTTTTACTTTTACTTGAGTAAAAATATGTTCAGATTGTGCTACTTTTACCTAGTACCAGACACACCTCCGCCACTCCTCAGAGTATTAAAAGGGGATTGTCTGCCTCCAACCTGGCAACCGCGAAGCCTCGCTGGAGGAAAATATTGGCCACAGCAGCAGACTGCTTGGCTTTACAGACGCCTGGCTGCTGTGGGAACCGCAGTAAGCTCTTTCCAGAAGCTACCGTCCTCTTCGCTCCCAATACTAGGTACGTGTTCAGTATCTTTGAGCTCTTAACATAGTTTGCTTTTTTTTTTTTATTATTTCACTAAAGCAGACAAATACTTAGCTTAGCAGCCGCGTCTCTGTCTCTTTTTTCGTAACGGCAGAATTGATCGTTAGCCTTTCAGCACAGACTGCTAGCTGCGAGCTAATATTAGCTAACGCTCCGTGGAAAGGTGAAATAAATCATTTCTGTCGAGTGCTGCGAGTTGCAGTCAGTGGTTGTTTGTCCTGTAGAGCTTACAGTGGTATAAATTACCAGTCGGGTGATATTGGGTTTCACCCAGCTCGTCATAAAGCGTTAGGTAATATTTGCAGGCTAACGGTAACCGAGGCTCTGGAATAAAGGCACCCTGCAGTTGTCCAAGTTAAATCCGTCAAATTCAGGTAAAAATGAAACGAAACCTTCAGCGTTGGGGAGGATTATAGAGGCTGGTGTAAACTGGGTGATTTCACGCATCCCAGCAGACAGGCTGTGTGGTTGGAGGTGGTCAGGCTTTGTCGCCACAAAAGATGATTTCTGTGTTTCTGCGTTTCAGTGCAGAAAAGCTAGAAAACATCTGGAGGAAAGAGTCTTAATAAAAGCATTGCTTTAAATGTTTGGAGCTGCAGAATATTTTTTATTGACTTGATAGATTACCTACCTGGACTGGACCCATCAGATGCATTAATTTGAATAGTTAATGACTCTGCAATGAGGGGTAGTTCTGGTTTCTGTTGTGTAATCTCTCAGACTTGACTGAAGAAGTGATTTCCTTTCATTCTTTTGAGATCCACTGATCAGGCGTTGCAACCTCGTTTTAATTTTTCTGAACAGCTGATTCTAATATTAGCCAGAATTTTCTTTCTAAAATCTGTAACAAATTAAAAGGAAAACTTGCAGTAGTTCTGAATACTATAGGAAATTTAAATAACTAATACCCTCAACAGTTATCTGGTCATTAATTAAAATGTGCATTCTGTTTTTTTTTGTTTTTGTTTTTAGGTGTTTATAGATTTAATACAACTGATAAATTAGGAAAAAACAGTTTGAATTTTCCCAAATCATATAAAGGGAAAATATTCCAGTTCTTATTTCCAGTTAAGTGTATTTTTTCTCTTGAGTTTATTCAATCTAAATATTCATATTTTTAAAATGTATATTATTATTTTTTAACCAATTTTGAAAGCTTATGAGTGTCCATTTAAATTGGGCACCCATAACCAGAATTTAAAAGATTTAAATGTATAACTTCATATAATTATTGTTTAAAAATTACAAATTAGAGTTGCCAATAAAGACAAAATTCCTCCTATTATAGAGGTGCTCGTTTAAAATGGGGCCAAATAAAGGCAGCCAATATAGATTTATTTTATTTTTTAAAATAAAAATGGAAAAGAAATACAGCAAATGTAAATTATTTTTCCTTTTGAGAATTTAATATAAATTTGCAATGTTAATATATTTTTTTTAAAAAATGTAATAGCATCATTGGGTTGTTTCAATATCATAATGTATAGATTTGTTGGTGGAGAAATGTAAGTAGCATTTTATCATCAAATAAATCAGCCAACAAACTCTGAAGTCTGATTTATGTGAGGGTGTAGTTAAGTTTCATTTATAAAGTTTTACAGTTTCCTCCATGCAGCCGATACCTGCCAGTTACTCATTAAAAAAACATGTTTAAAATGTCAACATTACGTCCAGAACTGGCTCAAACTGCAACATATAAACAATGTTGTCATGCAAACGATCTCATTGGTTTTTAAACAGTTTTTATTTCCTCAAATCTGCATATCACTCACTCTTAAAGCCTTTTGTTTATTTTGTTTTTGTTTAATTCGAACGTTTCCTTTTTTTTACTTTTTAAACGCATGCAAGTGCACCTGGTTTGCTTGAATATTCAAGCACCATCCCTCTTGATAAACAGGATGCATCCTAGTGCTGGCATGAGCGGCGGCTGCTGTGTCATATGTTGCTCGTGCTTACGTGGGTCTGACGTCTGAGGGTGTGGTGGAACCGGGGCCGTGGCATGCCAGGTCCTCGTGAAGAAGGTGCTGGTTTGCTCCGACCTTTTGAAAGGTTTCCCTTTCAAGAGAAAAAGAAACCTAAAGAGGGGAAACGGCTGGCCTGCAATCTGGTTCCAGATGTCTGGTGAGAGCGTCGGAAAGGCCAGGATGGACTTTAAGTTTAAAAGTGGAAAATAATCTTCTTCCTTTTCTTTCTTTTTATCCCCTCGAAATTAAATAACACTTTATTAGTTTCTGGTCTCTCCTAATCTAACCAGCTGTTTCACCTGCTGTGAAACAGTTGTAAAAAGGTCCAAAGGTCAAAAAGCATTTTTCTTTTTTCGTTTAGATAGCAGTCCTCTTGGTTCGACATTTCTGAACTCCTAGAGCTGGTTTATTACATTTTTTGATCAGCTGCTAATTTCCTAGATGTGTTAAACGGATCAAACATCCGGGGCTTTAAAGGTGAGGGTTCTGACCCGATGGGTCGTCTTTGTTATCATGAATCCTGCAGTGAACAGGGGGGAGAAATCCTTAAAAGATTTGATTCTACTGACTCTTCTCTTGAAATGAAATGCAGCGGTTCTGCCAAGGACGTTATTAAGGACAGACTTTCTCAAGACAGACAATAATTCATTGAAATCTGGTTTTCATTTATGCGTCATTGCCAGAGGAAATGGATTTCTATTTATTTTTTTAAGTTGCATTCAGTTTGCAGATCCTACAGAAGTGGTTATTCCTGCTGCATTTATATTTATGTATTAATCAGATTAACTTTCTTTTCTTGGATTTTTTTTTTCTTTCCAACAGGTTGGATCAAGTCGACTGCTGGAAGGGAAAATCTGTCTTTGCCCAAGTGGAGATGGTCTGGATGTGAACCTTGTTCTTCCACTTCGCCTGCCAGCTAGAAACCTTATTTGGGATCTCCTTTTATCAAGAGCTACCCTCAGTCTGAACACTTAAGATAAATTTTCTACTACAAGGGTTAAATTTGGGTTTTACTCTGATTCTTCTGCATGACGACGATGGCGAAGAAAAACAGTCTGAAGGGTACGTACCGGCGTTTGTCTCGTAAATGTCTTTCTGGTGAAACTTTAACTTTCAAGTTCAGCAGTTCGGTTGTGTTTGTGAATTTCCTTGGAGTCAAATGATGCAGCTCCGCTCCTTTCGGAGAATCTGAGCTTTGAGTTTTTCAACGCACTTTCATCGCATGAGGAAGACGGCTTGACTGCGACTCAGCAGTTTCCATCTTTTAATGGTCGTAGATTAACTTTGGACTTTGCTAGTCAGTCTTAATTCTCTGCTCGCATCTTTGTAGGATTTCTTTTCTTCGACTCACCGCTTTGTGGGTTTTATAAGCTGATACTGCAGAACTCGAAGTTGGTCTTCTCTAGCTCCATTTATGTATTTCTTTGAGTCATTTGAATCAGACTCTGATTCCAAACCAATCACGCACAAAAGCGCTGAAGTGCTTGCTGCTTGTGCTGCTTGCTCAAGTGTTTGTGCTTAAATGCCTCAACAAAAAGTCCTTCCACCTCCGCAGTTCAGAGTTTTGCATCCTTATTTTACAGAAATTGTATGCACATAAAAACAAACAGATTTTCAAAAAAATCTGCAGCTGTGATGTGATTAGGATTTATGTGTAATATAATTTTTTCAGGATGTCTCTGCAAAGATAGCTGGGGCTTCTTTTGTTTTGCAAATGATGTTCTTCTGTGGTTTGCAAATGTGGGTCAAGGCCTGGACTGATTGCGTTGTTTTTCTTTTCTTCTTTTTAGATACATCTGGTGTGGTGTTTGATACTCGCTCAAAAATGGTCATGTCCCAGGGAGGAATGACGGAGAGGATGAAGGACAAGGTAAGATGCAAATCTCAATAAGTTAATCCAGTAAATCTATTCAGTATGTGAAACCGTAAGTGTTCGTAAATCTAGGGCTTACGGCTGATTTATGAGACAATTTAAATAAGAATCATTTCATTTATTTATGTCTGAACACTCAGACACTTTACAGGAATCAAGAAAATTACAAACAGAACACCAAGTACATCAAGAAAATGCCAACCCAAAGCACATTTAACAACAAAAAAAAAAGTAAAACAGTATTACATAAGTTTGACCAAAAGGGTTTTTAAATACAGGAAGTATGTTCTCCACAATAAGCGAAGTCTGTGTACTATGAGATTAAACTATAAAGGAATTAGTGGTGTGTCGTGGTATATTAATAGAAAGTTGAGTGAAAGGAAAAAGTATGGTCGCCTCATGCTGCCTTGAGAGTTAGGATTGTGAAGCAAAGTCCATCCAACGTTAATAAACCAACAAAACAAAATGCAATAAATCAGAATAAACATAGAAACTAAAGTGTTGCACTCCATAAACATAACAGTAATTTATTTATAAATGTTCGTAACTGATCAGAAAACTCGTCTGATCTCAACATTTTAGTGAATCTGTAAAGTTTTGTCTACAATTTCTGGAAAATAAGAATTAATTGACATGAATTCTGCATGTCATGTTTTATTTCTTCAGATATGAAAACCTTTTTATCAACTACCATTATTTTTATTACTCTTAATAAAATAGAGTAACATTTTGTTATGTTTTAATTGTGATATTTTTGTTTGGGATAGGGATTTCTTGAATTTAGTTTTTTTTTTTTTTTTAATGCCACTTCTATCAGAGCCTGTGTCAAAATTGTAAAAAAAAAGTTGAATCAATTAAGTATTGACTGCATGAATATATGAACATTTGCTTCTACAGGCTTTTATTTTTGTTTTATTTGACAATTTTCAGAGAAATACAGGGTTACTTTTTCCTTCCACTAAACTTTCCATTAATGTGGTTTTTTCAACTTATATTTTTTATGTGGGGTTTATATACGATTCATATTTTTGTTTTTCAGCTGTTCCTCATAATAATTAAACTTGGAAGCTTTTTCTTTAAAAAGAGAAACTTTTAAATAAGTTTCTCTTCTCCAATTAAGTTACTCATATGAATTGACTTCTGTGTCGAGATGCACCTGTATTTGTGGTTAAATACACTTGAAAGTTCTCAGACCTGCACATGTCGAGTCATGTTTGCATTTAGTTTCACTCTGTACTTTTTTTCCAAGCAGCAGAGCTGCTACAGTTTAGCTATAAATGTTGCAAAAAAAAAAAAATAGGAAGCGGCATGATCTTTTTCAATAAGAGCTGCCGCACCCGTCATCTGGGAATATTTTTGAGTTATTCAACATCCAGATATTCTGGATATTCAGCGTGAGATATAAGAGTTGGAGCTACAGCTAATGCATTCATAACAGCTTCTGTTATGGACAGAAAGAAAACTTTTGGTTTGCTCTGCTGGTGTATTTATTTCCTCATTGTGAAGCATTTCAGGAAGTTGGACAAATATAGTCGACGCAAATGACACAAATGTCCAGTATTGTAGTGCAAGTTGAATTAAATATTTATTAATTTTGCTGTAAAATCTGAGTAGCGGGACCCAAGTTGTGTTTTTCTTCCTTCACAGATCAGTGCGGTGAGGGCAGTTGTCCCCAACAAAAGCAACAATGAGATTGTGCTGGTGCTGCAGCACTTTGAGAACTGCGTCGACAAGGCTGTGCAGGCGTTCCTGGAAGGTATGAGGATGTTGCTGCTGATCTCAGAGTTCGCATGACTAAAGGATCGTCACATAAGTGGCTTTACTTTGTTTCTAAACATCAAGCAATCCCGCTTGCATGTTTTCTTCTTCTTTTTTCCCCTCTCTTACCGACGGATGTCTGTTGCCAGCTTGTGCTGACATGTCGCCCTAATGCCTGTGAGCTGAAGCAGCTCATTTTTCTGCTTTCATCAGGCGAACCATGTTTTGAATTCAGCTGTTGAGCGTCATTTGCATGCCTTCAGTTTCACAGGGTTAAATTTAGAAACAGGGCTGTCCTGAACGTCACACTGCTTTGTTCCTCACTGGCATCCAGTAAAATTCTCAGGGCGTTTGTATTTTAAGGCGGTATTGCAAGACTTTGAAGCTCTGACGTGGAACTGAATGAACTAGTTGTGACCTTGGTGTTCTGCTTTTTTTTTTTTTTTTTTTATCTCCGTAGGGAGTGCAGCCGAAATCCTGAAAGAGTGGAATGTGACGAGCAAAAAGAAGGTGAGAGCTATAAAGCATGCAATTAAAATTCCTCTGAGTCAGCATCTTCATCTACCTCACAGACGCTGGTTTACATTCTAAGGTTACATGCCAACTTGTAAAATGCACTTAACTGCAGAGTTCTGTCTCTACTTCATGCTCCGATTTGATCACAAGCTTCATATGAATTTCTTGAAAGTGTCTGATACTCAAACGACAGCGTTTTGATAAAATGCAATCTACAGGGGGTTCGCGCTTCCTTAAAAAGTTAAAATTAAGGCTTAAATTCATGTTTAAAGAAAGTTGGTCATATATTTACTCTTTTTGTCTTGTGGTATTTTCCTGTCTGGCAAAAGTTTAAGTTGCATTCAAACATCTTTGTTGCGTTTTTGAGACCGTAAATCACTGCTAATGTACCTTAGCTAGCTTTTTTTCCCTCCAACGTGAAAATTTATCAGCAGTTCGTACATTTCTATTGATCATATTAGTGAACAAATTGGAATTATGAAAATAAATTTGCTTAATGGAAACATGGTGATTACAAAAACTCACTTTTTTTGATAAGTTGAGTAGAAATTTGTTTATTTGTCAAACCTGCAATGAAAACACTTTTTAGCAGAAGATCATGTGATCAATAACCTGACGCTACTACTACTGGAAAAGACAAAGAAGTGACTTATTCACGTGTTTTATTTTTAAACTGCGTTTTGTATTTAATAATAGCAATTGTAAAATAGTTTTTATGACATTAGAAGAATATTTTTGCGCACATTTGCTCAGCTGACGTCTGAAGTTGAGAGACTGAACTTCTCTTGATCTGGATGAGTTGGAAATACCAAACATATTTCATGTGAGAGATGAAACTTATTTTGTTCCTGCTGCAGAATGCTATCACAATATTAACTTATCGTAATATGGTGAATCGAAACTGTCTTCTTCCGCTCATTTGTATTGTTTTTATCTCCAACGTGGTCCTGGAAAAGTTTGAAAATTCACCCTGAAAGTGCTTCAATGTTACTGTTGGGGAAAACTGCACAAACCCAACATTTAGAGTTGGATTAAACGTGTGTGACGTGAATATTCTCACTTCCAGCCCAAGAAGAAAAAGAAGCCCAAGCCTCAGCAGGAGGTTTCCACAGAGGCGCCTCAGCCGGAGGCGGCGTCGCCCGACGAGAGCAAGGATGACGAGATGAACGGCTTCCACGCCAACGGGTCGGTAATGGACGGAGAGTCTCTGGATTCGCTGAGCGAGCAGCTGGACTCTGCCTCCCTGGATGCAGCCGAGCTGGACTCTGAACCCCCTACACCCCTACACAAGCCGGGTAAGCACGGCTTGTTGTTTTCCTCTGAGATCCGATGGGGGGGGAAAAGGAAATCAAAGGATTTGTTGATGTGAAGGGAAAATTTTAACTTTATTGAACAAAAACCACTTGATGGTTTCCATAGTTCAGAGAACCACAATGTCTTTTTGTTTTACAGCTTCTATTTATCTCAACTGACAGAAGGAATGACTAATAAAAACCTTTTTTTTTCTTTTCTTTTTTTTTATTAAGGGAAAAAGTAAGAGGAAAAATCATTTAAAATTTGAATTTTGGATAAATTCACAGATTTTATTTTTAAACTATATTGCCCAGATGAACTGAAACTTATTTCTCAATAATAAAACAAAAACATTTAATTGAATTAAACTATCATGTTGTAGTTGAAAATGTGTTTTTCTTATATTTAAGAAAACTTTTTCTACCTGCATTTTTTATTTATTTTTTTTTTATTCTGAGTTTTTAAGTGTTCATTTCCTTAAAAATGCACAACATTTAAAGTGTCCACACAGTGTTTACCAGACATTTTTCAAATTAAAAAACACCCAGTAATTAAACCGGACTAAAATCAGAAGTTGTTTTTAAATTCTCTGCTTTTTGCTTCAGTCAAATATTGTATGTTTCTATTTAATTCTGATTAGGTGACAAGATAGAAACTGACAATGAAATTTAGCATTTTATGTTGCAACATCAAGTACTTTCTACTTTCTGTACTTGAAACAAATTGTTTATTTGTTACAATTGGGTTATTTTTAAGTTTACTTAAAGCAAAATCTTAATGCGAAGGATTCATTTCCTCAATTGTGCTTAAATCACACTTTGTAATTCAGACACTTGCTTTTAATTTTTTGTTTTTATCTGTGAACTAAAAGCTTAGTTTGTGTCACGGAGTGATTTTCTCACTCTGAAGACGTGTTGAACTTCTGTATCTGGCTGCTCACCCACACATCGCAGAATCAGACTTCACCCACATTTCAGCAGAAATCTGATTTTGAAAGACACAAAACGCAACAGAAACCACAACAAGCATCTGAAGGATTTAACCATCGGCGTGTCCTTTCACAGGTGTCGAGGCAGAAAGTAACGTTAGCGCTCCAAGTCCTGCTCCCCAGCAGGGAGGAAGGAATCACCACCAGGTTTCCAGAGGCAACAAGCCTCGGCACAGGACAGGCTCAAACCTTCATCCCTCCTCATCCTCGTTAGCAGCCGCCTTTGACGAGCAGGGATCATCAGGAGGGAAAAAGATGGGTGAGTAACTTAAACTAGAGATGCATCGATCCGATATTGATATCTGTATCGGTCCCAATATTGAAATAAATTCTAGGTTGGGTATCATGACGATGGCAGATCTATTCAGTCTCAGGGTTTCCCCCAGAAACCTTTCTGAGCCCGGTGCTCCGGGCGCTACAGCCGTCATCCACTAATAAATTAACAAGGCGAAGCCTGGTGGGGGCACAAGTAAAGCCTGGAGGCCGCCAGGCTTACAGTACCCAGAGGGAAACCCTGGCTGGGCTTTGTTCTCTGAGCTCATGCTTTGAGTTCATAATTGCACTTTCTGAACCATTTCAAAGGTTCCTTGCAATTTATTTTTACCTTTGACTAAGATAGTCGACCTCTTGTTTTAGTAAAGTTGAATTATTTTATTTTTTATTCAATATTGGCCATTAATCTCCTAATTAGACGGACTGAACAGATTGAAGCTGTGTTGTTTTGACCAAACCTGTGAAGCTACTGGTGTATTTAAGGTGCAAAGTTATCAAATAAATTTATATTTCCCCTTCGAAGGACAGTAAAGGTTGTTTTTATTCTAATTCAGCACATTTATGTCTTATCTATTTAAAAAAAAAGAGTAATTGGATCGTTTTCATCCGATACTAAACCTCAGATATCATTAACATTTAGATTTCTTAACTTAAATCTAAATGAAATTAATCAACCTTCAATTGAAGTGAACCTAAGTCGGAGAACATCAAATGTTTAAGAATAATCTGTTTCTCCTCCTCAGCTCCCAACATCGACCGCTCGGTGAAAGACCTGCAGAGATGCAGCGTCTCCCTGACGCGCTACAGGATGGTGGTGAAGGAGGAGATGGACTCCTCCATCAAGAGGATGAAACAGACGTTTGCTGAACTCCAGAGCTGGTACGTCCTGTGAAGCCTTCACATCTGCTTTCTGACTCTGCTGGAAAAGAACGTCGTCCTACTGAGGGTTTTAATGGCGTCTGAGATGGAAGTGATTCAGAAGAGCCCAGCTGGCTCTGAACCCGCGTCGCAATTACAGCCGTCTGAAAAACGCATCAAGATTGAGCTCCTGCAAAGTTTAATCATTTGGATTTATTCCGCCGGTGCTCAATGACTAAATATGTCAAAATTTCTTAGCTGAAAACAAGTTTATTTCCTCAGAGCTTTGGAGGGTGGATTGAATTGGGATAGTTAAGAGGAGAGCAATAATTTTCGTTCTGACTCATTTCAAAGAGCAATTTTGTTTACAGCGACTGAAAATATATTTTTATTGTTTTGGTTGTTACTAGAGCTGCAACTAACGATTCTAAATTTATTATTATATCAATCATTCTGTCAAAAATGGTCACATTCTGTTATTTATTTATTTTTTTTATTTAACAAATTAAGCCTTTTTGTACAATACAAAAAATCAATTCTTTTTAAAATAAGTAAATGTACATATTTTAGTATAGTTTTGACTTAATTGCTGTTATGTTTCTGCAATGGCCTTTTTTGAGTTTGTATAGTGCAGTCAATGATTAATTACTGAATTAGATGAGTTCTTTCTATAATCGATTAATCTGATTAATCGTTTCAGCCCTACTGGCTGCAAGAGATTTTTACTTTTTTTTTTCTGTCTTTTTATTTTGGATATTTAAAAATCTTTCAGTTCCAGTTTTAAGTCTTTACAAAAAGTTAAAGTTCGTTTGTGTTTGAGAGGATAAATTGTATCATTATGCCATTATCAATAGATTACTTAAAAATGATCTCAAAACAATAATTTTATCGTAATAATTACTGGTGCAATTTATCATCCAACAAAACGTATCTTAACAGGCCTAATTATAGGTTGTAGTAAATTTGAGTAAATATCTTTTTTTATGTTATCACACTCAAAAGTTTCACTTTTATTACATTAAGTCAACAAACTTCTTTTTGTTTGTTTGTTCCTGTGATGATGTCAGCAAACTGATGGGAACAACAAACAGATGAAGAGTAATCTGATCACAGATTTCAGACTGGAAAACAATCCTATCAGCCTAAACATGACTTGTAACTATTGCTATGAAGTGTCGCCCTGCAGCGTTTTCCAACGCAGTAAAATGCGTTTCGTTTTTGTTTTCCCACTTTGGTGATTTTTTTATGACTAGTTTTTATACAGCTAAAAAAAACTGGTCTCAAAACAACAATATTATCATTTATTGGGACAATTTGTCAACCAGAAAATGTTATTGTGACAGGCCTGGCCTTAATGGATGCATAAATGTTTTCTAAAACAAACCTAAGTGATCTAAAATTTTAAAGGTGCAAAGATTTATTTCCCCCCTTAATTAGATTTAGACAGTTTTTAAATAGTGGCAGCATTCCTGCTCCACACTGTTGTGCTCTTGTAATAGGTAAAAGTTGTGTTTTTTTTCCAGTGAGTTACTCGTTGTCGTCTTGTTTTCTTTCCAGCTTGATGGACAGAGAAGTGACTCTTTTGGGAGAGATGGACAAAGTGAAAGCCGAGGCCAGTAAGTGCTGCGTTTTTAAGTGTTTTTACGCTGCGCTCAGCTCGTCACTGATGACCAGAGCTGCTGGTATTCTTCCATCATATGATCACCTGACTGAAAGCCCAGAAGAATTTGACCCAAATCATTCCCAGAAGGAGAAACGGAGATTGTTGTGGAACAGCAAGTCCCAGTTTCCTGAAAAGTGCAGCGCACCCTGAGGCTGCTGATCTACCTGCAGTGTGTGCGTGTGTAACATGACAGAGCAGGACTTCATATTTGTATAAGTAGGCCAATTTCTCTTCCGCTGTCCTCTCAGCGTGGAGTGTTGTGTGTTTGAGGCCTGGAAACGCTGAATAGTGTCAGGTGTCGAGGGAGACTCAATGCTGCCTTTGTGCAAGGTGTGCAGTGAATTGAGTGGAAACTTGAGTTCCTCCTCAACAGAGCCAAAGCGGTTTCTTGAAAATTTACCCCTTAATGTTGCGCTGTGTTTGTGTTGTTCTAAAAATGTTTATTCTGATGGGAAGTTATTACTTTTTTACATTTTTAATCAATGCCTCACTATCTGGTTTCAGAAAGCAGCAGGAAAGGTGAAGTTCATCCTTTAAAAACATCTATAATCTGTAATTTGCTCAATTTAATGATGTCCTACAAGCTTTCTGGGAAATCGGATATTTTTCCCAAATCAGGACAAAAAGAAGTGCCTTGTTATGCACATATTTATTCCTGCATACATCTTTATCTATCCTCTGTCTTTTTCTCTTCTTGCCCTACGTTCAGCTTGCATTTTTGTATTTATAGAAAATTAGGAAATATCTAGAACAAAAACTGGGATGTCTAAAGATGTCGTGACTATTTTGACATGGAAATAAGCTATTGCTGTTTTTATACAAATCCTTCTGTCAGGAGTGATTAAAACACGTCCCGTTTCTTCACTAACACCAAATAGTAGCTGTAACATTAAAATACAAGAGGAAATTTGTTTGAAGTTGCTGCGCTTGAAGAAATGTTAAGATTTGAGCAACTTTTAACCAATCACGATCCATAACGGCTGCTGCTGCTTTTGGAGGTTGTTGCTGTTCTGCAGCGGCCAGAACCTGCCACTAGGGGGCCACAGAGGGCAAAAGCGGTGAATGCCAGCCGGGGTTGATTTAATTCACATGAAGACTAGAAAACCTTCTGCAGCTCCCATTTCTGAGAAAAGGCATCAGTTTGAAGCAGAGCTGAAGGTCAGGACCTCCGTCTATTGACAAGACGGGGATGTAAGCAGCAGGAAAAGGCAGCAGAGTTAATAAAACTTTTATATATACCTGGCTCCGTCTATCACCAAGAGAACAAATCACTGCAAAAACACAAAATCTTACCAAGTATTTCTGTCTAGTTTTAATGCAAATATCTTTGTCCACCTGAAATAAGACAAAACTATTTTACAAGCAGCTTTTCAGCTAAATTTAGCAGCTTGAAATAAGTCAATAATTCCTTTATATTAATAAAAGAAGATGCTAGTTCCACTGAAAGATTATTCCACCTTTAACAAGACATGTTTCCCATGTCAAGTGAAATAATTTGCGAGTGAAGCTAGCTCTATTTATCAGAACGAAGGTTTTATTGATTTGAAATGAGCTTGTATTTGCTGCTGAAAAGTTACAGATAATTTATAATAAGCTTTAAGACAAAAACTAAGATATTTCTTGTAGAAACTGGACCAAAAATACTTGGTAAGGTTTTGTGTTTTTGCAGTGAAGGGAGCATTTCTTCCTTATTGCTTTGTGTTAGAAACCTCACAGGCCTCAGAGGTTCAGTTGAATTTATTCTTTGATGATATTTTCTTGTTTTCTGCAGGAAAGAGACTTTACTCCAACATTTCTAAACTGAACCCCTCTTTGAAATTTGTTGTTTGTTTGTTGTTTCCGGTGTAATCTGTGAAACTGACCCAGTCCTATAATTAAACCTGTTTCTGTGTCTGAGTTTCTGTTTCTGTGTTGCAGTGATGATCCTGGACGCTCGGCAGAAGAGAGCGGAGGAGCTGAAGCGGCTGACGGACCGGTCCGGTTCCATGTCTGAGGAGCAGCTGACTGAGCTTCGCGCCGACATCAAGGTGCCGTAGATTTTCACTCTGCTTTATTTAAATTAACTTTTATTTATGGGATAACGCAAGATAAACAAGACTTTTAACTTTCTGGGTTGAAATAAGCAGAGAATTTTATTTATCTTTTGTTTTTTCAGCATTTTGTGAGCGAACGTAAATACGACGAGGACCTTGGGAAAGCTTTAAGATTTACATTTGACCTTGAGCCGCTGAAGACGAGCATCTCTAGGTTTGGATCAGGTACAGAACTTTAGTTTATTTTTCTCTTTATTTATATCAAAATATGAACGAAAGTCCAGTTTCGTCTCTCTTATCCTCATGTAGACACTTCCAACTCTTTGGTTATCCAAAAATGCAATAGTTGAGGCAGCAGGCGTTTTGAAAACGATCAGATATTTATCGGAATTAGAACGACATGGACGTGGCATAAATCGGATTTATCTTATTTTTTTTAGGGTGAAAACATTGTAATCGTGCCATTTGCTGCATGTTTTCCTCTCTTTCTTTGCCCAGTTTTCTCTCCTTTTACTGCTCAGTTAAGGCAACTAATCCAAAATCAGTCGCATTAGACGCTCACACCCGTCTGATCATGATGCTAAACTTCAATGTGGTGGAAAATGTGTTTATAGCAACTGATGATGAGGAAATGTTAAAGTACAACCTTCAAAATCAAGTGATTACTTATCGTCTTGCTGCTTCTTCACACACGTCGGCTGACAAACACTCAGCTTCATCTTGAGCAAAATGTTAATTTATTCTTAACCTACAAAGACTTTGTGGCTCTTGAAACCCTTAATCCTCAAAGAATAACTGTTTGTGGTTAAATTGAGCTTCTTTAAATCAGTTTTGTTAATGAGGCAGGAATCGTGTTTTACTGTTTCTGACTCGCTGTGTTTCTTCTAGTGTACCATCCTCGTACGGGCTACTCGGACCGGTCCCGCTGCAGCTCCACGTCCTCCTCTGTCGCCAGCCCGGTCCAAACGGAGACTCCTCCGCCCACCCAGACCCAAACCGCCCCTGCTGAAAACCGCCCACCTCCAGTCAAACAGGTGAGAAAGAAATGAACTTTATTTATCATCTTTATCACATTTGCACTTCAGATTATTGGTTCATGATTAGGCTTTGAAATCAACTCCAAAGTTCTGGGTTTTCAGTCTAGATTTAAAGGAAGTCAGTGTTTCAGCTCATGTGCAGTTTTCTGGAGGTTTGTTCCAGATTTGTGGTGATGGAAGCTGCTTCTACTGCTTTGGTTCTGGGGACACAGAGCAGAACCAGAACCAGTGGAGTATTGTGGCGCTAAACCGTTAGTCAGAACGCAGCAGCAGCAGCAGCTTCTGGATCAGCTGCAGCTGTTTGATTGATTTATTGGACGCTGTTGCAATAATCAACGCGACTGAAGATAAACGCATGGATGAGTTCCTCTAGTCCTCTAATCCTGGAGATGTGATAAAAGCCGACTTTCTATCCAATTAAAAATGTGTAAAGATTTGGAAATTTGACTGCAACTGCAGCAAAAGAGTCATTTGATTGGAGTTGAACGCAGATGAACGTGACTATTTTCAGATGTTTATTTGTAATAATTAAATAGTGCAGTCAGTCGATTAAAACATGTAATCCGATTATTCAATCTCTGGCGTTGGTTTTATTCACTGTATTTTTTTGTAAACTTGAAATGTAAATATCCACATTTTAAAAACATTTTATTGTCTCAAACCAAACGTCTCAGTGTTCCACGTTTTTATATTCAGGATATTTTTTAAAAGTTATTTTGTTTAATGTTAATTATAGAAGGATAAGTTATCATTGCAATATCTCCTGCCTTGATTTAGCGTAAACTTTTGTTTTGATAAAACTAAACTTCGACTCTCCTCGCTCATCGTTTCACTCACATTTGTGACTCTGCATTGTTGACTGCAGTGCAAACGCGCCACTTTGAACCAACTAACCTTCTCTGTGTAAAAGGAGTTGAGGTGAAATGAAGTGTAATTAATCTGTGTTATATAATATTATCGCGTCAAACAATTTTGACTTATTGGTTAATGTGGAAAGCCCTGCTAATAGATTTATTCCATCACAAAAATTCCCAACAAAACTCTAAACATTTTGGATGTTTTTGTGCTTCCATTTGGGTCTCAACTGCTTCTAAAAACAACTTCAGCACTTGAGAGAGAAAAACAAAACACTCAGCTGTTTTTAACAATCAGTTCATGCTTCAGACGTCCTGGTTAGTCACAATCAATGGCCACTGTGTTGTTACTTAGCAAACCAAACGGAGCTCCAGCATGTTTGGTCAGCTGGCTTTACCACTGTACGTGCTGTACAATGGCTGCTGAAAAAGAAAAGTGTTTTGTCATTGACTTAACATTCAGAAACCACTTGCTGCATTCTGGTTGGTTGTGCAGGAGCCTCTACTAATGCTTTTCAAAGATGTACGGTTGTATAATGGCGCATCTGTTTGAAGCCATTTTTTTTTTCCATGCGAGTGTAAATGTTGATTTTCACGTCTCGTCATTCTACAGGCACAAACTTTAAGAGTTTTAAAAACTCAATTTATTCACTTTTCCGTTTTAATTTCGTCCTCAGATTTTCCAGGGAAACAGGCGAACCTTCCAGGGACCCGGCTACCACTCGGGCGGCCAGAGGTTCAACGGCAGCTCCCACCACGACAGGAGCGCCGGGCGCGGGAGCCACCGTTACCAGGGCGACGCCGGCTCCTCCGGCCCGTCCTCGCAGCAGCCCCACAGCTCCAGGGGCCCCTCCCACCCCCCCCACAACCCGGACCGGCCCGCCCACAACGGGCTGCCCCAGCGGCTCCCTCGAACGCACTGCCCTTGACACCGGAAACCGTCTCACTCAAACAAACCCACCCACTACCCGCCCCATCCCCCCTCCACCCCGACGCCCTTCAATGAAGAATAGTATACAAGTTTACATATTTCAGTCAGTTGAGCTGTAGTGCCGCCGCCGCTCTGCATCACTCTGTTCGATCTTTGAACTTGAAAAGCTCCGACTGTCTCTTTCCTCGTTTCATTTCTCTCGGTTTTCGTGACACTTTCTATCTTTAGCCTCTGCTGCTGTGGCTCTCCGTCGTTTGTCGTTACCGAGACTCGCGATTTACCTGCAACAATCCGTGCACTATTGAAGTTGAACTCTTAGTACTTTCCTCTTATTCTTTTTTTTTTTTTTTTTTTTTTTTGCGCCATCAGCTCTCTGATTTGAAGTTTCTTTTTTTTTTTGTCTTTGTTTTTTCGTCTCCAAGAACCATTTCAATGCCTTCGCTGTTTGGGGGTTAACAAAGTGTTGTGGAAGTGAAGAAGTAGTTGTAGCTTCGACGGGGCTTTCCGACACGCAATCAACACTACAGACTCCCGTCTGTCTTCGCTGGGTGGAAACGAGACATATCAAACTGTAAATCAGAGCTTAATGTTCGGCTGCTACAAACTGTAGGGGAAACTTAATGTGTGGAAACAAAAGGAGTAGTTTAACTTTTATTAAAAAAAATAATAATGATGATTAAAAAAAAAAAAAAAAGGTTCTCGCTCCTTTTCTCTGCTGGATGGCTGTTTGCTCTCCATGTCTGTAGGGAGTTGAGACTATTCCTGTTAATTTCGCCTGAAGTGGGATCCATTGTTTTCTGACTGAGAGGGCTCATTAGCTTCTTTTTGTTTTCCTTTCTTTCTTTTTGTAAACTATTAATGAAGGAGGCTTTGGTGTACACATGCTGTTTCATAAACCAGAGCATTTATTCAGCTGGATGTTCTCCTGCACGCCCAGTTCCTTGCTTTATTCTGTTTTTCTCTTTATCCACATGAGTGGCATAATAATGTCCTGCTTGCCTTTAGTCGCAGACTTCACATTTGCCTTTCTGCAAACACAGATGTCTCCGTCAGAACCTGGATTTCAGGATCCATATTTTTGTTTTTTTTGCTTATCGTCCGACTGCAGAAGTAAAGTTCTCGTAGGATGATTGAACGCACCAGGCGGGTGTTGATTTCATCTTTCCGCCTTGGCTGCCAAGAAGTTGCTTCAAGCAGCTTTTTAGGGTTAAATTTCCCTCTTTGTGTCCAGTTTGAGAACAAAACGCTGGTGAATACCTCATCGCCGATCCCCTGTCGCGACCTGTTTTCTTAAGAGACGGTGATTCCTCACCATCTACGTTGATGTAGTTATGTACAGAGAACGAGCTGCAGAGCCGTAGTGGGAAACCAGTCGTGTTACTTTATTGCTTCATCTTGTTATCATGTCGTCTTCCTTCAAGCTGGAAGGGAAAAATTCATCTTTAAGCTTAATTTTTCTTTTTACTCATTAGTTTTTTGGAGTTTAAGGTAAAACAAGATGTACTTTACGAGTTGAATTAGTGATTATTGTGGAGGAAATAGAAATGGGGATGAATAAATGGTGATTAGGCTTGACTGAAAGTAGTTTTTTGTTTTTTTTGGGAGAATGATTGTTGGCTTTCTCATAAGATTTTAGAGCATATATGATGGTATTGTGAGCAGCCAGTTAGCTTATGATAATGTAGCTAACTGGAGGGTTCTGGATGTGATCCACTGACGCTCAGATGTTGCAGTTTGTGCTCAAATTGTTTCGATTTAGAGCTTAAAACTCGCTGTATTTATCCGCCGGAGCTGATGCAGCTTTACTGGCAACTCTGAGCAGACTTAAAAATCATGAAAATGATCACAAAAGTAGGGAGATACTTTGTTTTGTTTTTTGCATGGAGTAAAAAAAAACAAAAAACAACTCACCCAGGTTTCTTTTCTTGTTTTTTTTTTTATTTTTTTTTAATCACAAAAGATGCATATTTACTGAAGTTGTACAAGTGCTACAACCTTCCTCACCTGCTCCTCCTCAGCTCTTTGCCTGAGAACGGGCCGCACTGTGTACTGAATCAAACTGCAGGACACATCGAACACAAATCCTCTGACCTGTGACAAACGCTGGATTCTCTCCCTCATCCACATGTTGCGTTTTACATTCCAGGCTGCAGAAACATTTGGGGTTTTTGCAACAACTATGACAAAATAATACAAAAAAATCTACCGCGGATGAATTTAACTCTTTTTTTTTTTTTTTTTTTTTTTTTTTTTTTTAACTTCGTCCTCCGGCCCTGCTTTAGTTCTGACTCTTTCCTTGTACATACATGTATGTAGCTATATGATTCTGTGCTCACACCGGGCATTTTGTATGTGATATTCATACTAGGCATATTTGCAGTCAGAAACATCCGGTTTGTTCATTCTTCCAACTGTAAACTCAAGTGCCTTTTCTTGTCCCTTCCTCTCCCTCCGATATTTTCTCCTTCACCACAGTACGGACCAAAGACATCGACCGTCCCCGACAGTCCAGCCCCGTCTCTCTCCCTCTCACTGAATGGCACATTTTTCATTTACTACAAATAAAACTGTTTGCAATACCAAACGTGTGTCCTGGAGTTTTGTATTTGACAAAATGGCAAAACAAAACAAGCAAGGCTGACCTTTGTAAGTATGAAAAAAAAACCTCAAATGAGTAATTTATTAAGAGGTAAAAATGGATACATTAAATCAGATATACTAGAACTGTATGTTAATTTTACTTTACCATGTGAATAAAGATGCAGAATAAATTCAAAGTTCAAATTAGTCAGTTCTTGTTTTTAAAGGCCATTTTTTTGTAACCTTACAATTTATTAGATTACATCACAAATTTACTGCTAGTAAATTTAAATCTCACAAGAGCAAAGCTAAAAAAGAGACTTTATTCATTAAATAAAAGTATTATGAGAATATTTATATTACAGCAGGTCAAAATAATACAAGAATAAAATCGTTACATTACCAGAGGAGTCATTATTACGACTTCATTTATTCTCCGCTCATTATCAGGCCTGTTTTCATACTGTTTATTTGAGTTTATTCTCATTTTCTTAGCGTAGCCCTAAAATGGCGTCATAAAACTGGGCCATCAGAATATTAAATTAGCTTTTTTTTTTTTTTAAATACCTAGAAAAATTAAGTGTTTCTGGTCCAAAATAAGTTGGTTTTGGACATACACATACACTTTTTAATAAGTGGAGAAACTCAAGTTCTGAAAGATGAGCAATCCCACATCCAGCCAGCAGATGGCGGTGTTGTACCGAGGAACTAGAAGCTGGAGCAGAAAGTCTGCCAACTTCCTGCCTTATCAGGATCCCAACCAAAATGTCTGAGTTAATAAAGTTGGCTGGGAAAAAATACTTTCTAATTCTAGTTTATAAGCTTAAACAATCTTTGAGTTTATTTTTGCCTCTTTTTTGTTGACAATTAAAACTAAATGTCATAAAATTAGTTTTAGGAAATGTGAAAAAAATGAACTAATGGGAGAAACGTTCACCTTGCTGTACTGTATGTGAAATAATCTCGTGCTTTTAAAAATCAATATTAAGGAATTATTGACTTCAGCGTATATATCTTGCTGAAGAGTTGTTAGTTTTGTCTTATTTCTAGTGATTTTTGCACTAAAATCTAAAAAATATGGAAAAAAAATACTACTAGGAATTCAATTATTTAACTTAGCACTTTTATTTTGAAATACAAAACAAAACAAGTGAAACTGTTTGGTCACTGATTCAATAATGAAGCTTCTCCAGTTGAAATGAACTGTACAAACATTCAATATTGCTCAACATAATGCAAAAAGAAAAGTATAAAACGAGTGGATTGGTGACAGCGGCTCCAGTGTGGCAGTGAGGTCAGAGGTCAGATCACAGCCCCATCACTGAGGGAAACACAGCAGCGCCTGTTGAAGGTAGCAGAAATTCAGTTCAGAGAATTTTCTTATAAACTGCTCATCTCTCTCTGGTACCATTTTGTTCTACCTTGACCGTCTCCAGTATCCGAATCCGGGACTTTCCAGTCCAGCTGGCGGCCTTTTTCGTAGAGTCCCTTCAGGACCTTCCTTACTTCGTCGCTCCCGCCGCCGCGGCTGAGCTCCAGGTACTTCCTGTAGAGCTGCAGGGCGGTGCGTGCGTCCTCTATGCTGTCGTGGGTTTCCCCCTGGATGTTGAGATCTGGCGGCACAACAAAGACAACAATCTGGAACGACCGGTTTTCACAATTCCCACTCCAGCATTCCAGATTTTTCCCGTTATTCATTTCCACTTTGGATATTCCAGAAATGCAGGAGCGTGAGATTAGAGGGTGGCTGAGAAGGAGGAGCAGGTGCAATTCACTGCAAAAATAAAATATTTTTTGGTCTGTTATAAATCGCACTTATCTGCAGAGGAGAATAAACCACTCTGAAGAAAATAATTCAGTTTTTCTTCTCACAATTCTGACTATTTGATCTCAAAATCTTTACTTTAATCTCAGAATTTTTACTTCAGTATCAGTTTCCTCTTTTCAGATTTCGACCTTTTAATCTAAGAATTTTGAAATTAATTTCACGTTTCTGATTTTAATCTCAGAATTCAGATTTTTTTTCCCTCAGATTTTGACTTTAAGCTGAATTTTAATTCTGTGTCGACCTCTGTGTGAATCGAAATCCAAACATTCAACAATGTTGTTAGTATATGAAAATAATCACAGTACTAAATTTAAAACCATGCAGATCTTTGTTTTCCTCCAACATGAAACCATTTTCTTCAGGCAGTTTTCAACGTGGCATTTGGATAAATTAGAATCAGATTAAATGTTTATGTCTGTCACGTCGGCTCTGTGGCGTTTATAAATGCTGCATCGTCTCACCTAAATAATACCAAGCGAGGAATCTTAAAGAAATCATTCTCTTCCGGGGCAAATGGAAAAGATAGACCGTGTCGATGACTTGATCCTTGGGGACCTTAAAGACACCAAATATTCAGAGTTTACATAATAAAAGGTTTTACATGAATCTTAATATAATTAAATTCCTCAACCTACCAGGAGATTAATGACCCGAAAGTCTTTCTGCAAACCATGGCCGACGAAGCGGACGCCGGTGTCGATGAGGAAGCGAAGCTTCAGGTATGTGGACTTCAGTGTGGTCAAATGTTTAGAGGAAATTTTAGCATCCAGATCTCCTGGTTTGATGCCGGAGTACTGCGTCAAATAGTCGACCACCTAAAGAAAAAGACGACACCTTAAAACCAGCTTCTCCGTGTTTTCTGTTCTACGATTGAGTGTGAAAAGCTTAGAAAACAAAATGTGCTGCAGTTCACTTAATGCAGGACGTAGTTTTGAATTCAGCAGTTTAATGCAGTTATTTGATGCATTTACAGACCAAATAATATGGGAATTTTCAGTTTTGATGCATGTAATTGACAAGAAATATTAATATTTTATTTCAGTGATGGACCAGACCAAAGCAACATCGTGCTGCACGTTACTGGAAAAGTATTTAAAGTGCAGACACAAGCATAAAAGTAAAAATGTTCACTCCTCAGATCATAAATTTATGTTTTTCATAATTTCAGGATGGCGGCCATTTCTCAAGATGGCCGCCAAAACAGAGGACATTGCAAGTTTTAGACCAGTCATCAACTGGAAGTAGATTAAGACGTGTGAGACATTCGCCTAAATAGTTAGCTTTAGCTTCTGCTAATATTTTATCTATTTAGCAGTGTGGCATTAGCTTTCACTCATATATTATGTCTTCAGTGGATTAGCATTAGCATCTGCTAATATTTTTGTGTAGCGGTTTGGCTTTGGGTTTCACTAATGTTTTTGAATTTATCAGTTTAGCATTAGCAAATTTGTGCCCAAATTAGCAACTGTCAATTTTAGTGCTAACATACATTCATTTTGAAAAATGTCATCACAACAGTGATAAAAATATTGGCCCATTTAGAATAAATTTTCCATGAAGAGAATGGCGGCCATCTTGAATTTGTCATTGGCTAATATTGACTTTTTTCCAAATAGCAGTTCCTTGTAAAATATTTTGCTAAAATATTCAGTTGTCAGCCGCACTAATAGGAAACATATTCATGCAGACGAAGGGACGAGGGTGTTGTTCACCTGCTCCTGAGTGGAGATGTAATCGTCGATGAAGGGGACGCCCTCATTGGGCCCCTGGCCCCTCACACAGGTGATCCTGGCTACAGACATCTGACTGGGTTTGATGGTGGACTTGGTGCCGTCACTCCGCAGCTCTGCCTCTTCCTGCAGACAAAGTCAGATCCTTCAGTTCATTTATGATGGAATATTCTAGCATTTTTCTCTAAAGAAGAAAACCTTAGAGGATAATGTTTAGTTTTATGCCGTAAGGATTAAAAAATGCAAAGTTCATCCGTCCCTCCATCCCACCTGGTTGAGCGTAACGAACTCGGCGTCCAGCCCCACCAGGTCTCCCGCCTGCGGCATCTCGCTGACCATGAGGGGGATGAAGGTGGCGTGACTCTTCCTCTGTTTCCGAGCCAGCGACGCCTCCGTCAGCAGAACGCTGGCGTCGATGGGATTTTTGACTGGAAACCAAACGGTGATCGGATCTGAACCACTGTAAGGTCGGCAGAACTCCTCCAGATCAAACGGCTGACTTACTGCGGAGGTCGTATCTGGAGTGGTAGTTCCTCTTGGCGTAGTAGAGGATGGCTGGAACTTTCCAGCTGACGTCAAACTGAGCAGCTTCAGTCTTCAGTCGACAAAAACACAGAACATTTACTCTGACAGCAAGCAAGATGCATAACAATCTAAACAAGTGGTAAAGATCCTACCTTATCAATGGGTTCGATTAGAAAATCATTGAAGAGGTACCACTGCTGGTGTGTGACTCCCTGAAATACAAACATCATTTAAAACCAGAACGTTTTCTTTTTTTAGTTTCTTTCTTTTTGTTCTTTGGACTCCAGGATTCTTTTTTTTGTCTTAACATTTTATTTTTAGGCAATACAATTTGCAATATTTAAAAAAGAAATTTAGACATCCTTACAAAGTCTTAATTTCATATATCTAAAATTAAGGCCTTAAAATGTCTTCAATACATTAGAAAATATGTAAATTGGCTTTAAAATGTCTTAAAATTTTGCTAATCTTTTTTTCTCATGATGCAGGTTTTAAATGTCATTCATAATGGTCTTAAAAAGTCTTAAATTTTTTTTTTAAAAGTGCATTCAATCAGCAGTTTATGCTAATTTTCTTATTTGATTCATTGATTGTCAGAATAACTGGTTACTAAAATAATTGTCAGTTGTCACATAATCAAATAAAACTAATCTGTTTTTGATTATATCCTGTTAAAATATGTCTGCTAATCTTTAAGAGGCACCGTCTAACTTTTTTGTTTTTTTATGTTTCAGCTTACCTCTTTTCTTTGATGGTACGTCTCGCCCACTTTGATGTGTGCGACCAGGTTTCCGCCGGTGCGGGCGTCCTGGATGTGCGGCACGGTGACCACAAGGTCGTACAGGGAAACCCCGTCCGCCTCCTCAGCAGCGCTGATCTACCCACAGACGTCATAAAGACTTTGAGCCGCCACAGAAATCTGAACGGCGCGCCAGAAATCGTTTCTACCCTCACTTCGTCTCCTTCGGACCAGCTGACGATCTCCAGCCCGTGGCTCTTGCTGATGGACATCTTGAGGGTGGCGGGGATCCAGACGTGCCGCAGATCCTCGGCCCGGGTGTCAAAGGTGAAACCCTCCGTGTTGCAGATCTCCTCCCCGCTGCGCAAACACGGGACCCAGAATGAGTGGAATCAACTCACTGATCCAAACAGAGTTGAGTCTCTTTGCTTGCAGCCCAGCAGTAACTATAGTAACTATAAAACAAATGCTGAGTTAAGCAGTTTTGTTTTTATGTAATGAATGATTTTTTATGACAAATGGCAATAAAAATAAAGAGATATTGTTGTAGATCTATTTTTGTTGGAATTATGTCAAATGGGTAAATATACTTTACAACTGCTCTTCTTTTGTTTGCTCTTCTTTTAAATTTATTTTGTTTTTTATTACACCACGTTTGATAAAGTTTAACAAAATTTTAACATCCCTTCTTCTTTTCTGCAAAGGTTTTGCGTTTACCTGTGTTTTAAAAACCTAAAAATAAAAATAAATTGCGGTTCTGTAAAAATGACAACAAATTTATCAAAAATTTAAAGTGTTTTAAAGCTAAATTAATATTTGCGGCTCTAAACAGCTGGACTGACGGTGAATGTGGATTACAAACCTCTGGTTCCAGTTCTAGTATTTCAGTATTTCAGTCCATTTCTTTTGCTGTGTCTTTTTTAGATTTTTAAAACCAAACTGATACGTTTTCATTTTAAAACTTTGTTTTCAACTCACTTCATGTACCATTATTACAACTCACCTTGTTTCAGCTAACAGCTCTTTTATTGCAATTCGATTCAAAGTCAAAAATACTTTATTGATCCCAAAGGGAAATTGAATTAAATTGGGATTTTGTTTTCAGGTGCAACAGCTCAACTGGGTTTACAATTAGACTTGCTAAAAAACGATTTTATTTATCTTTTTGTTTTGTTTTTGCTGTTATAAAGTCTGAACATTCCCTCCAGTAAGTCACTGTGAGAGAAAAATAAAAAGAGCAATCAAAGGTGTCGTACTCTAAGCACCACTCTGTAGGCATGGGTGGCGGCTCAGTTCGCTTTGCAGGCTCCATGGCCTCTTTCTGCATGGCCTTATTGTAAGCACACTGCAAAGATAAACAAAAAAAATCCCCATTATGGAAGTGTAAATAAAACTCCCTGATGAATCACCAAGGAAAACAAGCTAAGATTTGTTCACCTCTGCCTGAACTTTCCAGAACTCGGCCTCTTTAGCGCTGTTTACTTCACAGTTTATGACCAGGACATCCGGCAGACACCTGATGTTGCGTGTTTGAACCTGCAAAGCAGAACAAAAACATCGTAACGCCACAGAGTCGACTATAGACGCAACTTCATTTCATGCACTGAGATTTGACTCACTGTGGGCTGGTACTTCTCACAGTTTTCACACCATGCTTGAGTGTTTTGCTCCAAACAGATGCTTCTCTTCAGAATCTCAGCAAAGTCATACTCCTTTATTGTTTTATCTACAAAATCACAGTGAAATTAAGACTCCTTGCAAGATCTCGCTAAAAGATTCTGACACTAGGGATGCAAAAAATTAATCAATTTAAGTTTAACTGTCGATAAATAGTTTATTACGTTGGAATTAGTTCCAATCTATTAACTAATAACGTCCGCTTAGACCTTCTTTAAGTCCAGCAGAGGGCGCCGCTGGTCATTTTAAGCGGAGGCAGGACGAAACATGGCGCCAAACAGAGTTCGATGCACAAAACGCACTTTATGTCATTCTGTTTTGAAATGCAAACACACAAGCTCCATAAATGACCGACTTAATGGCGTTCAATCAGCCGAACTCAAACAAAAGTTATTGACGTGCTAACGCTACGAAGGCGAGATAAAATATAAGCGGATGACGCAACGCAGAAAAATGATTACTAGTTTTATAATTAGCTTTTTGCTGAGGTGGGGAGAGTGGGCAAAGATAGTCCAGTGAGAAAAGCGGTGCAAGAAATCAGTAAAAAAGTATTGGGTAAAACGGCCATTTAATAATTAAAAATGACATCATCACAAGGACTAAAATATAATTAGATAATTTTGGTCTTTTAAAAATCTAAATTAAAATAATTTGTACAACAATCACAAAATAATAAACATTTCTCCAAATTAATTTCTTTCGATATAATAAAGCTTCAACAAAAACTGCAGGTCTGTGTCTCCTGAATTGTTGGTTAGAACAAAGTAAAGTTACTCAGTGGGAAGAGAATCCAGACGTTTTACTCAAGTATTAATAGTAAATCTTCATACTGAAAGTAAAACAGTAAACATTAATAAGTGTAAATAGTTACCATCCAACTTTAGTCATGAGTAAATGGGTTTCTCGGAGTTCCTTAAAGAGCCACAGACTGTATTTCTTTATGAATATCTCTCTGTTCATGGGGAATTCAGTGTTTCACATATTTTGTTCTTTTCATCTTTTATTTTTCTATCCGCAACTTAAGAGGTTGCTGTTTTGTTACGTTTTACATAAATGTCTAAATTTTCTGTTTATTCAGCCAGTATTTAATAGAGCACACACAAATTAGTGCTAAAATTTTATTGTATTTTTGTCTAAATCAGTGTATTATGATAAATTTAGCCTTGTAGGTTATGGAAAGACGGTCATACAAGAGAAAATGGCCGCTCATCAATTAATCGTTAGATGACCGATACGGTCAATGAACTCGTTAATCAATAATTTGCATCCCTGGCTGATTCTGATGCATGTGGGAAACTCACCCTGGGAGTTCTGCTCTGGGTAGTGCATGGTGAAGAGCAGGGTGAGCGAGGATCGCACCGTTTCCTTCCCGCAGCGGCACAGGCTGCTGTTCTCCACCTCACAGCCAAACAGCTTCCCGATGGCCGACTCAGCGGAGGAGCCCAGAGAGCTAAAAAACAAAAACGTTTGTTCTCTTCCTGTTTGGATCAGAGCAGAACCACCTTGAGGTCGACGTTGACCTCTGACCTGCTGCTGGCCCCCCGGTAGGCCTGCGGGCCTTCCTGCTCCTGAGTCTCCTGGTGAAGCTGGGTGAGGATGAAGCGATTCCAGCTCTGGATCAGGCGTCCCAGTTTGGCTTTCCCAGTTTGCTCATCAGAGTCGGCGAGGATGAGGCCGAGAGCCGAGGCTTCGGGGATCGTACGAAACGCCCGGAGGAAGTTACTGGCCTAAAAACAAGGAGGTTAGGAAACCTACGGCTGCACATCGGGATTATTTTAGTAAATGAAGGAAAGATTTTCAACACATTTTACAAGTTTTCCAGACTGAAGTTAAACTTTTTAGTCCACTTCATATAAAATAGAACAATGAATTTAGAGCAGATACTCCTACAGCGGTCAGAGAGTAAATACTGAACCTTCAGCAAAAACTAGAGGAAAGATCATAAGGAAACAAAAAAGGAATGTAACAAAGGAAGGATGGATGGAAGGGTAAAGGAAGTGAGGAAGGAAGTATAATAAGAAAACAAAAAATGAAGAAGGATGATAAAGAAACAGAGGAAGGAAAGATGAATAAATGGATGATGAGGAAACAAAAAGGGTAGGAAACAAAGGAGGGATGGATTGATGGAACCGGAAAGAAAGTGAAGAAGGACGCATGATAAGGAAACAAAAAAGCAATGAAGGATGTATGAAAGGGGAAAGGAAGTGAGGACGGAAGGATGGCAAGGAAACAAAAGAGGATGGATGCATGGGAGGGGAAAGAAAATGAGGGAGGAAGGATATAAGGAAATAAAAATAAAAGGAAGGAAGGATGAATCGGTGGATGGACGGAAGAGGAAATGGGTAATGAAGGATGATAAGGAGGCAAAAGCAATCAAAGGAAGAAAAGATGAATGGACTGGCAACAAGGAAACAAAAAAGGAAAGAAGGACAGATAGATGGAATGAAAGAAGGATGAGAAGGAAACAAAAAGGAAGGGAGGAAGGAAGGATGATAAGGGAGGAAGGAAGGTGGGAAACAAAACAAGCTGAACAGATAAAGGACAAGACAGAAGAGAGAGAAAAAAACAAAAAAGAAAAAGAAAGGAAACATGATGGAAGGAGGAATAAACTGAAGTTTCCACATCTGGAAACAAAATCTAATTTTCTTTTTTCTAGCTCATTCAGAACTGTAAATACTTTTCCTGCCTGACTTTTCCTAAACTTTGGGGCTTGAGTAAAAACGAACCTGACACGGATCTCCTCGTGACAAATCCAGCATGTGGAAGAGGAAACCCAGCTCACAGGCCAAACAGAACTCCTTCTGACACAAATGGTTCTGCACCAGACACCTGATCGGCTCCAGGAAATACAACACCTAAAGCACCAAAACAAAAAGCAGCAGCGGCGTTAAAACCACGGCTCCACACAAAACCTGGACCGGAATCATACAGTCACTCACCTGGATCATGCAGTTGCAGTAGGCGTTGGGGATGTGAGGCTCGAGACCCGCAAACAAAGTTCTGTTGTAATGTTTGAAGTCAAAGTCCTCCAGCCCAAGTTTGGAGTATTTAATGGTGACCTGGAGCAGAAGAAACGTTGAGAAGAAGTTTTCTCCAAACGGACAGAGACTCGTTCCGCTTCTCCCACCTTCCTGTACTTCTTGGGCACCATGCAGAGGTGCGGCTCTTCGTCGCGTCCGATGGGCGACTCCGGAACCTGGTTGAAGTTGTCGTAATCGAGCTCCACGTCTTTAATCTTATACGGAACCTGAAATCAACACGTTGCATTACTAAAATACTAAAACAAAATATTAAAACACCAGACAAATGTTCATGATTTAGAAATCGATTAATTATATTTTATTGCATTTTAGGCAATAAAATTTTTATTTTTTTTGTTTTGAAAGGAAATTAATTTTGTTCATTTGTATCTTTTAATGTATTTCTAATATAGTAATAAACAGGATCTAAGTGGTTAAACGTAAAATCTGAAAAATGTGCCAATTTTTTGTCCTATTAGTCAAGTCAACGTTTACTGATGTACCACATAAATTTTTAAAAATGCTATGTAAAAATACCAAATAAATATTGATTGACCCTTCACAATAAATGCAACTTTATAGATAGATAAAAATAAAATCAGAAATAAAATTAAGCTTCATTTAAAAAAACATTACAATAATAAAACTCTCAGTAAAAACACCATATGACTCTAAATACAGAAACTAAAACATACTTGATTTAAATTGCAGCAATTTCCCCCAAATTAAAATTAATTACTATTTTTCTTTTATGTTAAATGGTGGTGAAGGCCAATTAACTAATTAATTAATTGATAGAATAACTGATTACTGATTAAAATAATTGTTACCTGCAGTCGTGATTTATTTATTTACACTTGTTGGCACAACTAATAAACTTTAATCCTGGTAAACAAATTAAAATTCCTTTACATAAATTATATTGTTTTATGCACTAGTGTGGAAAGTCTTGATAAACGCTGATGTGTCTCTTACTACTTTAATGATTTGATTTAATCAATATCTTAAGGTGGAGAAGATAAATACAGGTTACAGTGCCAAAGAATAGACTAAATATTTTCATTTTTGTTTTTATACTAAATTTAAGTCGTGGATTATTTATTAGAAGTTTCTAAATGCGGCAATTAATTTTAAAAAGTGCAGTATACATTTTATTTTTTTACTTATTTATTAGGGATTTCTTAGAGTTGTTCATATTTGTGTCACTGCTGATTCCATCAAATAAAAACCTAATAAAACAGGAATAATTTTGAACTCAATTCAAGGTATTTTTCTCCTGCCTGGTTTCGAGGGCGTGTACGAGGATTTGGAGCGTAACCGATGAAACCGACGGTTTTCATGGTGCGCAGAATTTCTGGGTCGACCGGAGGAGCTCGCCTGTGGAGAGAAACGTGTTTCAGATGTTTCATCACGCAACACCACGACTAAAACCACCGCTATGACGTCTGCTTTATGCACACCGTTGCTAAAATCTCAGCCATTTTTCCCCCCCAAATCTGTGTTGTTCCTCCTTTTTGTTAAGTATGTAAAACAGAAAGATAAGCTGTAAACAATGCCACTTGCAACATAATAAAACTTAAGCATCTGTTCCACATTTACGTAATATTATGATGTCAGGATCCAGTGACAGTTTTTGTTTTGATTCCTTTGTATGATTTCACAAACATGTAAAACTGATTATGTTTCATATTTCTTAATATTCAGCTGACCGGTAAACAATAAAAAAAACCACAATCTACTTGTGATTTCTGCTAGTTCTTTCCCACTTCCCTTTGGTTTCTGTGGCACAATGCCCCAGTATCCTTGGTTCCTGTTGCACATCTTGAGAAAGAAGTCGTGAACGTTGAATTTTATTCATACCAAAATCTGAACTCCTTCCTAAAACATGATGGGAAACGTTATACTTTAGCCACGCCATATTTATCAGGAAGCATCTTCTCCCTTTTATCAGCATTTCTAACCTTTTAACTGTGTTTTTTCAGGAACCAGGGTCTTTTTTAGGTGCCCTCCTCTATGCCTTTGTTTGCCCAACAAAAGGAATAAGGGACAGTTATATGAATATCTACCTGAGAAAACGTCAAAACTTTTTCAGTAAATTATAAACAAAATCTCTCAGAAATCTTTTGTGCTTTGTAATTGTAAGATATTCTCAATATAAATAATAAAAAATTCACAGCTTTAGGTTAACAATGACTCAGAATATTTCCAACACTATTATGATCGACAGCTGCGCATCTGCACAGCATTCGTGGCCACCAATGCAACGCTATGCAAATGCTCTGAAGATCCACTCACATCGGGATGATAAATGCTTGAAACTGAAACTAAAACTGGACGCTCAAAGTAATTTGGTTATTGCTAATTAATTTAATATTTTATTCCAGTATGGTGAGTTGGATCTTAAATAAATATAAATTAAACGGTGATATCTCAGTCTGATGCAGCAGAATGTTGTAATCCCAATACACATGTACTATTCATACTGGAGAAGACGACATGATACTTTTCCCATGTCATAGGTGAAATAATCTGCCACTGAAATTAGTACTTTTTAAACAATATGGCTGAAAAGTTACTTTTAAATTTCATTTCAAGCGTACTAAAATACACTAGAAACTAGAACAAATATAGTTGGTAAGATTTTATATTTTTGCAGTGAGACATGCATTCAGCTGATTTCATCTGCAAACCTTAAATCTCAGATCTTAGTGGAAATGCGACTGCAGCTGTCAGATCTTACCTGGGACTTGGTGTAGACAGAGGAGTGGGCCAGTCTGACAGCAGCGCTTCGGTGCTGGTTAGCGGCATTGGGATGAGAGAAAGGGGCAGGAGATCATGATTCCAGTCCAGCTGAGGCAGCGTGTCCACCAGACAGGGCAGAGGAAAGTCTGTTTCCCTGGAGTAGTCATTGAAGGAGACCTCTGGGACGTCAGACCACAGGTGCACACACCCACCCGAGTCCCCAAAGGCCAAGGCTTGTTTGCTCGATGAAACGTCGAAGCTCATGAGCAGCTGACCGACAGTGTTGACGTGGAAAATGTCTGCCACGTTGGCGAGACCAGTGGGCTCACAGAACTGGCACTGACCTGGAGAAAGAATCAGTAAGTGGACAACTTGAACACTCAAAAGGATGACTGGACGTTCAAAATAAACTCAGCATTCGTACACTTTTGCCGCAGTAAAATTCAAGAACTTTTCAAGAATTTTGAAGGTGAGTTTCAAACTTTTCCAGCACCAGACTTTGGAGATTAAAACAATGCAAATGAATTAAAAATCACAGTTTGATGCAATATTCTATAACATTTAAATTCTGTTTTGTGGGAGTACTTTACATTCTACAAGAGGTGCAAGGTGAACAATAAAAATAACAAAATGTTATGTTTTGAAATGTCTCTCACACACATCCTATACACCTGACTGCTTCCAATTTAAGAAAAATTCAAAATCAAGCCATTTCTATAAGGTATAAGATAAGCCAACCTTCAATTCAATTACACATATCATGAAGTTATTAAGAAATTAGGAATATTGTTACATTGAAACAATCCATACAAATTAAATATATAAACACAACAAAAAATGTTATAAAAAATGTCCTTACTGTGTAATGAGGCATTTAGCAATTTCTAAATAATAAATAAATTCTAAATAATTCTATTATTATTATTACTACTAATAATAATAAATTATTGTTTTATATATGTTTATATTAATTATAATTAATAATTATTATGATTCATTATAATTATTATTATTTAATAGAAATAATTTTGGTCATTCTAACTGATCTAAGAAAAATATACTCTAATTTAAATTCAAATATGAAGATAAAACTTGTCTTTTATTGTATGAAAATAAAACGTTTTCTAATTTTATTCTTTTAATCAACTACATTCAAACTGTGTAGTTTGAATCTCAAGCACTTATAAGGACTTTCTGCAGAAATCAAGCTCATTCCAAACATTGAAAACACTTCGTTGGAATTCAAGCATTTCCAAGGATTTCAAGGACCTGTACAAACCCTGGAAAACGGACGAAGGAGTTCAACAACAGCTTCAGTTTGTGGGTGGAATACCTGTCTGAGAGATGATGACCAGGCGGGATGTGTATGTGGGAATGAAGCGCAGGAAGAGGGGATCCACGTGGACCTGAAGCGGAGTAACAGCCCGCATCATGCGGAGGTCGTAGACCATCAAGAAACGGTCGCAGGCCAACCCGTTCAGGCCTCGACTGGAGAAGCCGCACGCAGCCAGGAGGTTTCCGTGAACGTCAAAGTCCGACAGGCTGCCGGAAAACGCGTCAAACTCATTCTCCGTCTTAAAGGTGCGAAGATCGCGAAGGGTGACCTGTGGCAAGAAGTTTGCAAATGTGAGAAACAAAAATGCACCAAAGCATCTTTTTTAGGGATTAAACAATTAATCAAATTATTTAAATAACAGTCACCTAATTCAGTAATCAATTAATCATTATCTGGCATATACAGAACAACACACTGAGAACAGAAATTAAGCCAGAACAGCAAAAGTTATTTAAGTATATATTTTACATTCAAGATAAAAAACCTTTTGTTTGTGAAAATTTTTGCCCATAATTCCTCAAGTGACAACATTTTAGCTTCTCCTGGTTCAAATTCTGAAAAGAATTTCCTATTAAGCACCACTTAATATATAATTATTAATCAGTTAATCTAAAAAATAATCAGCAAATCAGCCATGCACTGTATTGATGTTAAGTCAAATACAATACTTCCACATGTTGGAAGTATATTTTTAACTTTGTTGTATTTGATTAAGCGTTGTTCACTAGAGTAATGCTGTTATTGCATTTTAGATGATGAAATGTACATTTTCTTACTTAATTTTTTGTTTATTTTCATATTTTAATGCATTTCTAAGTTTGAATAAAAAGGCTTAAATAAAAAATTGTCAAAATGTGTCAATTTACTTACCTAATTAATAGTTTAACCATCAGAATAGTCAATAAAATAGTAATTTTCTAAAATAAATGTTGGTTGCATCTCTAACGTTTTTAAAAACCGGCATCCTGGAGGACTCCTCACCTTGCCGGATGTGTGGCCACAGAAGAAGAAACGACTCGTTTGACGCATTATTGCGACTCCAGGTATCTCAACTGTAAACTAATAAACACAAACAGTACATAGACAATGAAATGAGTTCAAACTTCTCTCATAGTTAATTATGAGTTCCATAAAATGCTTCAACCTTTTGAGTTTCTTGAACTGTGTTCAGATCAACTTCCACAACGTAGTTCTGTAATCCCCCCATGAGTAGAGTGTTGTTATCCGTCATCAGGAGACTATGCATATCAGCTCCTTCCTCCATCCTGAAAAACATGCCAGCTCATTTTAAAAACTTCACTGCAACATGTCGTATTCAATCACAACATGGTGGCAAATGCAGCTGCAATCCTAATTACTTGGATGCAATATTTGAATTGATTAGTAATTAATCATGTTCATTTTAAAAAGAACCTTAAAATCTACAACACATAATGAAATAATATTGAATTGCTGTAATGGTTTAATTTTATACAATTTTTTTTTTTTTTTTAAACTATCTTAGAAATGTGTTTTAATTTTGTTTGTGTGTTTTAAAGTATTTCATGATCTTCTTTTACACTGCTTGTAAAATGTTAAGGTTATTGAGGCAGTTGATTTTAATTTTGTGGTTTATTTTGTTTGTGTTTCAAGGGATTTCTTTTTGTAATGTTTGTAAAAGTATGATTTTATTGTAATGTTTGTGGTGTGGACTGCAGGACGAATAGTCTCTACTGTAGTAGAGACTGAAGAGAACCCTTAAATAAAGAAATAAACAATAATAAAAAACAATCTATCAAATAAAATCCCAATAAAAAGCATTGAAGTGTGTGGTTGGTGCATGGAAAAAACAAGAAAAGCTCAAGCTGTTTGTAGTAAGTCTATTACCGTCAGTATAATAAACATTTATTGCATCACTTACGGGTAATCGAACATAACAAGGCCTCCTCTGGTGTAGCATTTTAGGTTGTTCTTAGAGAGGAACAACACCCCAGTCTCCAAGCTCTGAATGTGTCGGATGTCATCTGTGGCGTGGACTTGGAAAGACGAATGGCGGCCCATTGTCGGCCCAAAATACGACGTGACATGGCCCTATGGAGAAGAAATTAAGAAAAATGATTAAACATAATAAATGTAATAAAAATAAGCAGTAGGTACTTCAGGATCTCACTCTGTGGTTTCCCATCCAGAGCATCTCCTCTTGGAGATCAAAATGGGTTGCGGTGACCGGGATGCCAACTTCTGAGACTACGCTGTGGAGCTCAGAGAACACGCCCTCCATGAGGTGCACCGGCTCGGGGACCGACACAGCCAGTCCCTCCGGGTCCAACTCCACGCCCTGCAGCAAGTTCGGGTTGAGGTGCGGGTCCATGGCAGGCTCCAGCCCGGCCTCCAGAGTCCCATGAAGGCCAGCTGGGTAGTCACCCATCCCAGGGTCCAAACCCTCAAAGTTCATCATGGGAGGAGCTACGAGAGCCTGTAAGGAGAATCAAAGCTTGAGCACATTTGTCAATATGTACTCACAAATCTATCAACCAACAATTATTTTTTGTCATCGATTAATTGATTATTCTTACGGTTAATTGATTAATTGGATAAAAACACTGTTACATTCCGCAGATTTTTTTCTTCAATATTAAAAATACACAAGCGCAATGGTTGGTAACTGTTATACAAGTATTTTATTGTTATATAGATATATTAAGATTTTAGAAGGCTCAAAAAGACAACAGACAATGTCACTGTACATCCCCACAAACAACATATTTACTTACTGAAAGCTGAGATTTAAGGATTTTTTTACGCAGTTTTGCGCCTTCAGGTTAGTTTAACTGGTATATGCGCCAGTATCTGGAAAATAAATTATCAGAATCCTACTAGTTTGAGAAAATTGTGTTTTCAAAGACGGGATTTTACTTTGGCTTTAACCGCCCACAGCTAATAGACGTTTTGTATCAATCTAAAAGTCGCTTAATTAATAAAACTGCAAAGTTAGCGGATGGCTAGTTGGACTGAAATTAGCATCGGTTTGCATTCAGTTGCACAAAATGAGATTATTTACACCAAAAACAACTTTACTACGAATATGCTTAGGAAGAATCTTTAAAATAAAATCCATAAAAATGCGAACACAAAGCCTTTACGAACCTTTTATTGAAACTTCTTGACATGTAGCTGCCCATGCTAACTGCTCATAACAACAATAACACGGAAACGTTTCCGGAGCAAACCGCGATGTGTTCAAGAGCAGCAGAACTTCCGGTGCATCCTGTTCCAGAACGGCAGGGAGACGTTAACGGGATTACCGCCACCTACTGGACTGGAAGGAGAGACGGTAGGGGGGAAAGGAGGAAATAGTACATGTATACATACTACAATAATAATAATAATAATAATAATAATAATAATAATAATAATAATAATAATAATAATAATAATAATAATAATAATAATAATAATAATAATAATAATAATAGAGGGAGAAAGGAAGAAACAAAGAAAAATAGGAAAGGAAAACGAAAGAAACAAACAAACAAACTCATTTTAAAAAAAGTAAATATATTAATACATTTGTTAATATTAAATGGACAAATGAATGTTTTTAACAAAATAATTACTGAATCCTATTATATTTCCTTACAATATAATTGAAAAAAAGTATAGAAAAATACATCAATCCATAAAATGATAAAAACTAATTCCAGAAAATTGATGAAAAACTCCCTAAAACAAGTAAAAATTACAACATAAATGACTTCAAACTCTGATTCACAGTGAGTTAAAATCTATTGTATAAAAACTCCCCTTTTAGTTTGGTTTTAAAACATTTAATAGAGTTTGAAGAGTGAAGAGTGGTGATAGATTAAGCTCCTCTATATTTTTGTCTCTGGATTGATCGTCACAGTGCTCATAAAAAGTTACTTTTTAATTACATTTTTTCCCCTTTACTATTTGAGCTCTGAGTAGGCTATGTGTAAGAGCTAAAATGATCACTGCCACAAAAGAAAACACACATCTGTGTATTTTTTATTTTTATTTTTTTATAAGACGTACACAGGTCATTTCTGAGCAATCGTTATAGCCGTATCAGACAAGTTTGTTTACTTAGGTCGAATAAAAGCCCCAGGTGCCAGGCAGGTGTTGGCAACACACAAGCATCTTTGTGGAAAAGTAATATGATGAGGAAATTTAATCTCACACAATCGGTGGCGGTTCATGACGTAATTTATGGTGGCAATGACGTCACTAATCTTAAAGCTTCAAACAGCAACTTGTTAGAAATCATGAACTGATGTTATACAATTTATATTTCTCTTCTATGCTCTATGTTTTTCAATTCTGAAACTTTAGTCAGATGAATTATGAGTTTTTTATTATTATTATTATTATTATTATTACTGTTGTTGTTGTTGTTATTATTATCATTGTTATTATTATTATTATCCCAGACTTCCATCTCCATGGCAACGCTGTGGCTCTAGGTTTAACCCTCCCTGGATGTCAGGATGATTATTAATCAAACAATTCTCCACTGATTGCTACACATGTTATCTACAGCTAATTTTAGACACCGGAGCTCCCTGTTTATTTGCTCATTGGTTTAGTTTTATTACACAAGCAAATAAAAAGAACAAGAGTAAATATTGGGTGAAAAATAATTCAATCTAAAATGAGGCAACTCGGAGTAAACCCTCTGCACAATGTAGTACATGAAAGGTTTCCATTAGTAATATTATACTTAATATGCAAAAATTTTATCAGATCATTTTGATCTATAAATATTTTGTTATTGAACACATTTTTATTACTTGTGGTTTAAATACAGACCGCAGAGGGAATTTTTGTCCCTTTGCTAAATGGACAAGAATTAAAAAATTTTCCCAGGAAAACAGTATATTCCACCTGCACTGTAATTTTCTTTTAACTTCATTAAATAATTCGTTGGTCTTTTGTCCTGAAAGAAGTTAGAAACCACTGAAACCTCTGTAACTGTTACAGGACTTCAAACAAACAGATGACATAAAAGGTCTTCCCCCATACAGAACAACACTTTTAGTCAACTTGTCCACTTAATTAGTCAGATCAGATCATCACCAGTCATCATCATTACACACGGGAAAAATGAAGGAAGTGTGAGTCCTTTCCTCATCATCCACTTTCTCAGCAGAAAGAAAACAACCCGTTTTCTCTGGTAGAGAAGAGGGCAGCGCTGGGAAGTTTCTTTGTGGATAAAGAAATCCACGACTCATTATGATCTGAAAAGGTAACCAAAGGTTATTCTCACTTCCTCCGACGAGATAACTACTTTTATTAATGAAGTTCATTAGTGAGACACAGATACATTTACTTCAGCAACTTTTTTGGAAAACATTTACTTTTTCACTTTAACTCGAGTCATTTTATTTTGAAGTGTTGCTTCTTTGACTTGAATGATACTCTGAGTGACTTCAGCCTCTTCTGACCAGAAATTCATCAAACACAGTTCATGTTAAAGTTGAAGGATTTGAAAGGAAATGTTTCTTTGGTCTGATTGTTGTTTTATTTACATGAATTATTCTCATTTTGATCTTTGAAATACTGAAATTCCTGACATTTTGATAGATAGATAGATAGATAGATAGATAGATAGATAGATAGATAGAT
>VMRN01000021.1:398454-481067 GCA_010277015.1 Poeciliopsis turrubarensis | reverse complement strand
AGATAGATAGATAGATAGATAGATAGATAGATAGATAGATAGATAGAAATCTTTCTCTTCTTTTATGGTTTTATTGACTCTGACACATCTTCAGTTTTAAAAAGTCGGGGGAATTTTTTTTCACCTTTATTTGTAAATGAGCCAGTTTTATTACCACCAGAGCCGCTCAGTGTCCTTGTTTAATTCACCTGAAGGTCTGAGGAAAATCCAGCTGTGGCCACACCTCTGGCCGGCCACTCTGGAGGAGTGGCTGGTCCTATAAGAGGGCCAACTTAAACATAAAACTCAAACACATTCAGCAGACACCAAAACAAACATTTCACCTGCTGCCAGGGGGAAAACTATAACTTGAGCATGTCTTGCTGCCTCGCCTCGCTCGCTGGTCTTTTCCTGTTTCTCATCGCAGCATCAGCAGCTCCTGCTGGGCATCTGGACTCCTGCGCTGAGGTCAGGAGAAGCTCTCAGGATCTGAACCAACATGCCAGAGTCGCTTCAGTCAAGGTCAGTGCTCCTTTAAACAACTATTATTTAACTTTAAATCAATAATTAATGAATTAAAAGCCTATTTGTTTTTAATGCTTCTGAACATTTTCCCTTAGATTTTTTTGCATTTGTTTCTATTTATTAATTGCATGTCTCTTCTGCAGGCACTAAACGGCTCGACTGATTTTGCACGTTACTCCAACTCCATCGCCTGGCTTGAGTCGAAGGACATGTGCGACCCTGCGAGCCTCAAGCAAAAGCCTACGGTAATTTAAATATTACTAATTAAGTATTCGAAAGAGAGAGAAAAAAACACAGCAGTGATGGGAATGGTTAGAATAACAGGTTGCATTTTCGCGCTGTTCCTCTTCAGCCTTGCGTTGAGAAGATCTTCGGAGTCCTGGCCAGCTATGCCTCTGCAGTGGAGAGGATTTCTGCATTTGAAAGCTGCTCTGAGTTCACCAGCATCGTGACTCCAGCGCTGAAGAAGCTGCACAGAGACATGGGGAAATGCGTGAGGTCGCTGGGAGGGAAGCATGAGATGGTAAGCTTCATCCACAACCTGTGACGCTGTGGGGGCAGATGGGAGAAATACCGATGTGTGTCTGATTGTTTTTTGTGTCTCCAAAAGGAGCATCACGGGAGGAAAGCCGAGCACCAGACTGTTGAGCACTGGAAAGAGACGTATGTGTGCCAATACACCCTGGAGAGGCTGTTCTCCTTCTCCATCCTGACCGCCAGGGTGTTTGCAGCAGGGGATCCGGCTCAGCACTCAGAGGGATCCGCTCACAGATGCTCCTAAGCTGGAGCACGTCAGTGTTTGCAGCTGCTGATTGTATGATCACACTGATCCTGGTAATCAGACTAGAACAGTGTTTTCACTTCTGTTCCTCCATGGTTGCATGGAAGATTGTATTTCCTATGGAATTGTTGTCTGATTTATTTATTCACATTCTATTTATTTTATTTATTTGTTATCTATGAAACCCAATTTGGCTTGTTTTGGTGCTTCTTTGATGAGTTTTTATGACGAATAAAATATTTTATTATGAAAAAAAAAAAATCTCTGTGCTTTTTTAGATGATGAGGAAAAACATTCACTCACAAAGGAAATGTTTGAATTTACCTGGGCTGTGGAACTCCCTTTTTCTTTTTAAATCAAAATATTTGATGAATGAATAAACAACATGCCAGCACTAGAAGGAAGCTGTGCTTTCCTAAAACATTCCTCCTACTCTTTGGAGATCCACAACTTCCTGCATACTTCCTCCGATTCAGGCAGACATGCGCATGTTTGGACATTATGCAATTTTAAAGCATTTGTAACTCAAAGCCAGAAAAAGGAAGGTGTCACGTTCAAAGGGGAAGAGGAAGTGTGAGCTCATAGAGCCACTAAACGCCTCAACAAGGAAGTATCTTCCCTGGGAGGCTCATTAATTCATGCCACCCTCATATTCCACCCACAGAAATTTAGGATGTTGAAGAAAAAAAAAAAAAAACTCCTACGTTTGCTTTTCTCCTCTGACTTGCTGGCAGAAAATGACTTGATGGAGCCAGAATAACAAGACAAAAGGAGAAATTTCACAACTTCTCAGCTACTATTTGTGCTATTTCTGTTTGATTTTCATCCATCTTCTAACATCCTTGTGACCCCGAGTGGGTCAGGAGGTGCTGGTGCCCATCACCCGGAGAGAACATGCAAACTCCATGCAGAAAGACCCAGGCTGGGAATCAAACCCAGGACCTTCTTGCTGCAAGGCAACAGTGCCACCACTGCTCCACTGCGCCGCCTCTTACTGACTTTCACCTCAATGATAATCAAAAACAAGATGTTATGGCACAAGGCTGAATTTAACCTGGATTTATTTTCACATACGCTGCCATTAAATGCTTCTTAACACAGTTTTCTGGTAGAATCAACGTTTGAGTGAAGTCCACTCATTTTTATATGGGTCAGATCTAACTCAGAGGTCTTCAACATGGGGGGCACGATCCACAAGAGGGCCAAGGAGCTCCTGCAGAAGGGCCCTCAGATTTCTGATTATACTTTTTATTCAGGATAATCTCTTTAACTGCGAGGTAAAACAATCTAAATGTCTTTCTCACTTAAAAGAAACGTGAAAAATTTGAAACAATATAGCATTGTTGTTTATTTTATGTTTGTAATTATCTTCTGAGCTAAACAGCAACGTTTTCATACATAAGTTTGTACTTCTCTCTGCTCCTCTTTATTCAAGATTCATTTTGTTGTTACATAAACTATTCATATTTATCACAGAGTGAATGAAATAAAAATAAAACAAAGAGAAATTTGATAGAAATAGAGGAATAAAATAATGTATTTAAGTCATAAATCCACACATTCAGTGAGCAGAAATCTGTTCATTTTGTTGAAATGAGTTAAGTTGCATAACAGAGATAGATAAAATAAGTAAATAAATGTATTATTTGTTTATCTATGCTTATGTACAGCGCTGGGAAAAAACAAGAGACAATTTAAAATGATCAGTTTCTCTAATTTGACCTTTTATAGGTTTATATTTGAGTAAAATGAACATTTATTCTATGAACTACTGACCTCTTGTCTCCAAAGTTACAAGCACAAATTTAGCACTTATTTACAAAAAATGAGAAATGAATCAAAATAATAAAACAGATGCAGAACTTTCATGCTTCAAATAAAGCAAAGAAAACAAGTTCATACTCATTTAGAAACCAAAATACTAATGTTTTCACCCAGGAAGAGTCCAGGAATCAATATTTGGTGGAATAACTGAGGTCTCTTAGTTTATACCAGAGCTGAATGTATTTCATATATTACTAAAATGCATATTTCTATTAGTCGTGTCTTTTGTATTTTTTTCCTGAAAGTTGCATAGTTACATTACACCGATAGGATTGTCTTAATTTTGTTATTTTCTCATTAGTTGTATTTTATTTATGTTAAACTTCATTGGTGTTTCAGTATTTTCCAGCGACTTGAGGCTTTGCAGCTCTGAGGTTCTTCTTCATCATCCTCCAACTTCCTGTTATCTGAAGACGACGGTTTGGGTTTCACTCTGTCAAACACACATGAACACACATCCTTAAAATTAGGCTTCTGGAATGAATCAACCATCCCAAAACACCCAGACAAATTTATTTGAACTCCACCAGTTTAGTCAGTTAGAATCAAAGCATCAAACTGAATGTAACCTTGTGGATGGTTGTAATAACAGCATGTGGTGCAGTTTGCTTGGGGACATTTATGCAAATGCAGAACTGTGAAAAAGTATTGCTTCACTGTTTCAGATCATCAGAAACATTTTAATATCAGACAGACGTAACCTCAGCAAATACAAAGACTTGTTTTTGAGCAATGATTTGTTTAATTTAATGGAAAACAGTTGCACAGATCCACATGGTTTCATCACTTTTGGCAGAAACAAGCAGCCTTCTTCCAAACCAAGTGGGAAATTTCAAACTGATTATCGTTGAATCAGAAATTATAAATCTAAAATTGTCCGTTTTGGTTCTTATCTGAGTGTTTTGGATATTATCTTGTGTCTGCCAGACTAATCAGGGCAGTAAAACAAACCTTTTTTTACGACGTCACAGAGAAACGCCGGCAGTCATCGTCACTGACAAGAAAAAGCGCGATGTACTGGAAGCAGCAACGTTTTATTTCAGTACTTAATTCCTGCACTGACTGAGCAAACATTAGTGCAGTGTCACAAAAGCTTTATTAAGAGGCATAAAAGTGGAGGTGTAAAAAACTAGATTTATGTTCATCTTGTGGACGTGCAATATAATTAAATTAGAGAGTCAGAGGTTATAATGTCTATGCTAATTTAAACAGAAATAAATTTGAAAATTTAATGTGACGTTACCAAATTAAAGTTATATTTTCCATCACCCTTGTTGCCTTCAAAAGTAAATGTTTGTTTGTTTTTAAGAACAATAAAATCAGTGCCATAAAATACACTTTGCTTATAAAGTGTACCATTTAAGAAATGGTTTGACTTGAACCATTTGAACCAGGTTTTGCAAATTGATGAAGATTTAAACACAGTTCTGTAAAGAGGATTGGACCAAAAGTTCAGTAAACTTTAGCAAGAAGCTTTAAAGGGGACATATGGTGCAAAATTCACATTGTTTCTGTGCTTCCTCTTGGGTTTTTAGTATTTCTAAAAAAAACCAAGCGCCTAAAAAAAAAAAGAAAAGAAAAAAAAAACATCCAGATGTTTTGTGACAAAAAAAATCAATTCTTTTTGGTGTCTTGAAACTGAGCCGTTTCAAAAACCTTCTCATTGTTAAGTCACAGCAAACACTGTGCGGTTACCTAGCAACCTGAGTGAAGCCCATCCCTGTTACCTAGCAACCCAAGCAGTACTCTGCAGGCAACCAGATGGAGATTCAGCACGTTTGGTCAGCTGGTTTTACTGCTGTATGTGCTGTACAATGGCTGCTGGAAAAACATTTTGTTTTTGACTTACAGCTCAGAAACCACTTGCTGCGTTCTTGTTGGTTGCGCAGGAGGCTCCACTTCTGCTTTTCAAAGATGTATGGTTGTATATTTGCGCATCTGTTTGCAGCCATTTTCAGCTAGTGCTGGGGGGGCGTGGCCAGCAGCAGCTTATTTGAATTTAAAGTGAGAAGACGGCCTAAAACAGCTGATTCTGGAAGGAGCTCACAAAAGCCAGAAATGAGCAGAGTGAAAACTCATCATATAAGAATGATTTAGCAAAAATGTGATGAATATGTCTTGCGAACCTGTTCAAGGAAGCATAATAAGTCATCGTCATGGAAAGACAGTAAAGACAAAAGGTTAACATTTAGGAATGTGGAAGCCAAAATTGCTGTAATAGCAGCGTTTTTCTCCTCTGCCTCTCCTCTTCCTCTTGACCACACTCCAGTGTTTCTATTGGGTTGACGTCAGCACGTTCAAGCACCGACAGAAGGGAGGTATTGGCACCTTTGGTGGAGTGGGCAGGTGCCAAGTCCTGGTGATAAATGCAGTCAGAGTCTCCATAAAGTTTGTCAGCAGAACGGAGCAGGAACTTCCTCACTCACTGTGGAAACTTCAATCTTGACCTCAAGCAACATGGACGCCGTGTTTCTTGACTCTTCCTCCAGACGCTTCCTTAATATTCAAACAAGATGCAAACTTTTCTTTCATCTGAAAAGAAGATTTTGGCCCACTGAGCAACAGTTCAGGTATTTTAATTTTATTTATTTGATCAGGACAGTTGACTTTAATCAATTTTCTCTCAACTCACGGCAGTGTAAATATGCACACATTAGCGCAATAGCTAAAAGTCATCCTTTGTTCCAGGACAAGCCTGCACAAAAAAACAAAACAAAAAAAACCCTCACTATAAAATTCACAGGAGAGAACACAGTACACATAGCTCTAATAAAAGAAGAAAAAACATCAAAAAAAGAATATTTACACAAGAAATAACTAATTAACTGACAGAAATAAGCATCGGAAGGCAAATGGGTATATATGGGTATATAACAGCTTCTCTTTTTTCTTTTACAGCACTTGTTCCTTCCACTCAACTTTTTATTAATATGCACTTTGTGACCAGCCCGGTTCTTTTGCAATGACCCACTACTACTTCCCATCCTTGAGGAGGATGCTAATGACTATTTCTGACTAATATTTCTGAATTAATTTAGTTTTTTTATTGGGTTTTCAGTTTTGCATCAATTGTCCAGTCCAGGAATTCAAATAAAGTTGCAGTAAAACATCTTTGGAGGACAAAACGACCTCGAAATAAACAGAAACACGTGGTTGAAATATATTTCTCTACGCATATGTGACATACGTTTCCCTTTCTGAATGCATTTACTGAAATCGGTGAACTTTTTTAGATTTTCCAGTCTCTAAGTACTGATTTTGCATTATTTCTAAGTATATGACTTTTAACAGTTCTAAGTTACAATAAAGTTTCTTGAATATGGAGGCTGGGGAGTTCCCAGTGAGGACAGGCCAAAACCAAACACCTGACATTTTTTCGCAGATTGTGAGAAATGTTTATGCTACTGTAATGAGAAAATTACGACACCAAACACATTCTGCTTCCAAAAAGTACTCTACATTGTGCTAGGAGGAAGTCTTACTTTAATTCTGCACAAAACTGCAGCTGTGTTCAAAGAAACAGAAGCTTGGTTTGCATGAGCTCATCACACAGAAAAACACCAAAACATGTTTTCTGGTCAGATGAGGACAGTTTCATTTGTGCTGAGAGAAAATATGGAAGTCGGAGATGAAATACGGTCATCAAGGCTCTTGTCATCAACAGAGGTCATGTTAGTCCTCGTGCTGCAAACTGCAAATCATGGTTGAATAAAACAAGAATGAATAGATTTGGAAGGTGAAGGCGAGAACTGAAATGGACAACGAAGTTTCACAGACATAGAGAGCAAATACACTGCAAAAACACAAAATCCTACCAGAAGGTATTTTTGGTCTACTTTCTATAGTGCGCTTCAAATTAATGTAACTTTTCAGTAAGTTACTTGTCAGGAGCTCGTGTTTAGTCAATAATTCCTTAATATTGATACAAAAGTGCTAGTTAAACTGACAGACTATTCCACTTACAACATGGAAAAATGTCTTGCTATAAGTGATATAATCTGCTATCAGAACTAGTACTTATTTAATCAATATTAAGAAATTATTGACTTAAACCAAGCTCCCATATCTTACTAAAAAGTTATTTATGTCTTATTTCAATGTACCAATATATCTGCACTGCAAACTAAACTAACATATTTAGTGAGATTCTGTGTTTTTGCAGTGAATAAATGTGACATAAGAACAGCAAAGATCATTGATTTTAAGATTTCAGAAACCAAATTTGGATGAATAAATCCTGTGTCTCCCTGAAAACAATTACAAAAAATTATTCTTATATAAGATAGATTCAGTTTTAAAATAACTTAATTTTGTTAGCATGTTTATTTTGACTGGAAGATTTAGTGTTTTTGCACTAATTTTCTAAATCTTATTTTCTAAATCCAAACAGGTTGAATTAAAATATATAAGTTACTGGGGTTTCCAAGAAGATACTATTTCTACACATGGAAATTCAAAACTTACATATGTGCATTGCATCTATACGTGTGCATAGAAACAAACAGCCAAACACACGCACACACACACGCACACACACACCTCAGGGTAATTTGGAGAGACAGAGGGAGGAAGCTGGGGTACCCAGAGAGAACATGGAGAAGCTCCAAGTAGAAAAACCCGAAGCCGGGACTCAAATCCAGGACATTCTTGCTGCAAAGCGGCTTTTATAAAAAATAAAAAATGTGTTCATCCAACAGGTTAAAGTGCATAAAGTGCTTTTTGAAAAGGAAAATAAGATGCATCAGTTTATTCAATAAATCCTCGGTCTGTAACAGCAGATGGCAGCTCACACAAAGTGAGAGGTCATATTTTAATAACAGGTTTTGTTAAATTGAATAAATATAAAAATGCAAGAGTCAGCAAGCCTGTGTCTCTCGAGTTCCTGCAAATGTAAACAAGCAATCACAACAATTAGTTCCTACATTACATCACTCATGATACTTCCTAATTATTTGTTTTATTGTTATGCTCTACTGGGAAACAATCACTGCTCGTAAATATCTGTGTTTTCTCTTCTTTTTTAAGTGGATTCATTCCTCTCCACATGCTCGCTGCAGCAGGAATAGCTGCAAAATAATGACTGCGGATGGAGACTATATTTATATTTAGAATGACGTAAAACAGTGTGTCAATAAGTTATACGGTTGGAGTGGATTTGTGTGAGTTTCATTTGTTTTGCATATAATTGGAAATCAACTGGTTGAGCCGCATCACATTAAATAATTGTAAAAATGCAGGACTCAGCAGACGTGTAAACAAGTGATCATTGCAGTTAGTTCCTACATTACATTTGTTTTACATGTTACGAGAAATAATTTCCTCATAGTGTCAGTAACTGTGTTTTCTTCTTTGTTTTAAGTTGATTCTTCCTTCGCTGAGAACGAGACGCTGTTCCTTTATTATTGCCTTAAACTTCTTTGTTGTCTGTTTTACTTTGTGGAATGAATTCCTGCATTGTTGTTTTATTATATTTCCGCTTTTTATAAATCGGTCAGAATGGGGAAATCAGCTGTTGTATGAGATCACCTGGTGAAATGGTCTTCTCAGCATTATTCTGGCATTGCATGAAACTTTATTGTTTACAGAAGAGTGAGCTCATGCTTTATTGTGTTCCTGTTAGTGTGAAAACAGCTTCACAGCATTCAGGATGCAGAAACAGCCATTATAGTCTTCACAATTTAATTTCTTTCTGATTATTTGTACAGAGTTTTACATTACGAAGCATTGCTGACTGAAAAAGGATTTGTTTTATTTTCACATCTGCATTTTTTTTTGGGAACTGCAATAGAAAAATAAAATGTTTTCACGTCTGCTAACTCTTGCAACCGTCTTTCGATTACTCAAGTGTTTACCTGCTGCTGATATTTGTACACGTTTTCTGATTTCAAATAGCATCCTTGTTGTTTGTAGAGCTTTTTCCGCTTCTTCTAAGTTGTATGTTGCTGTTTTTTATGCACAAATATACATTTTAAATGATCATAGTTGTACATTTATTTGTATTGTAGTGGGTTATTTCTAATAACTACACACTTTTTTCTTGAAATTACTGTGCAGTCAGATATTATTACTTCCATTTAGGCCTGACAACAAATTTTGTCCCAGAAGTTATTGCAATAAACAATAATAATGCAAGTACACCGTCTCAAATATCTATCAACTTTAATTTCTCATGAACATTTAACACTGGAACTGGAAAAACATTTTAAATATCCCAAAATAAATCAACAGAATAACCAAAACCACAAACAAAATGGATACAAAAGTCTCTGTAAATATTTAAAATGTAAAAAGATGGTAGTTTCCATTTTGTCTTTGGTAGAGAGAGAAACGAAAAACCAAACAATCATGCAAATTGAAATGATCAAGCTTGTTTTAATTTATTCTGAGATTAATACATTTATTGCTTATTTATATTTTTATTTTTGTGCAAATGCTTCGTCTTGGCTGTCACCTGAATTTTCTTGTTGAGGGACAATAAAATACATTTCTATTTCTTTTTCTCAACATTAACTCCAAATAAAATCCAATCTATATATAATTTGAATGTGACAAATATCTTAAGGATATAAGTTTCACAAAGTTATTTGTGACACTGTACTGTTGTATTTTGATTTAATTGCCTCAAAGTGCTGCAGAAGAAGTGTGTTTTACCGTAAAATGCAATGGGAAACCTTAATAAACTACTTTACGTATACAATTATTATGCATAATGTATGTTATGTATTTCCAGATGGAATATGAACACAAAACGTGTGAAGATTGTGAGGTCCCTGAACGCAGCACCAGGCACAAACCCCTTGTGTCTCTTTGGGAACTTAAGATAAAATTAATTCATTTCCCACTAGATTATTTACATCAGTTGTAAGGATGCATTTCTAGTTTGTTTCTCTTGCTGCTGACTTTCAGGAACCGTGGAGGCTCGACACTCCTCACCGCTGCAGCCAGAGGATCCCGTCCCCACCAGACGAGGGCGGGGTTAGTGAAGAAGAAGAAGGGAAAAAAACAGAAGTTTCCTGGTGACCTACGACAACACAGGAAGGTAAAGTTAGCTTCGCTTGAAAGTTTAACGTTTTAACCCTCCGAATGCGGCCCGGATCATCGGGATAACTCGCAGCGGAACCTCAGTCGGAGTGAAGTAGGCCGCAGCTGGTTCCGTTGAGCGCCAGTTTGACGAAACAGCTGGAAAAACCTGGAGCTGTTTCTGGCGAACGTTGTCTCCGTTTATGTCATAACGGTTCAAAGTTCAACAAGTGCAGCTGCGGTGTGAATAGTTAGGAGACTATAATAGTTGAACGTACGGGCTAATTTACAGTAGTTTGTTCCTGCTCGGTTTGCGGTTAGCGGACGAAAACTGCGGCTAAGTTTGTTAGCTTTGGTTGTTTGGAGGCGCGTGTTTTTAGTACAGAGAACAATTTAACCGGGCGGGGTCGTACCCGCTTTAAAACAAACAAACAAACAAAAAAAACACCCCCTAAAGCTAATACTTTACATACATTTATTGGCTCTTGTGTTCTATTACACATACATATTTAAATAATCGATTAATCACATTTAATCGATCCAGGCCTATTACAATAAGGGGAAGACCATGAATGGATGGATTTGGGTTGCATAGATCTGAATATGAATTGGACGTTTTATTTGCAATGTGCAGATGGCTTTTGTAAAAAATTAAATAAATATATTTAAAAATAACTAAATTTGAACTGAATCGCACAATTTCTGTGCATATCCGCTAGGCTGTTGCACAATCCTAGTAGTTTATTATAAAATTAATGTTTTGTATCTGAGAGATTTCTTTCCCTAGCAGTTAATTCAATTGTTGTGCATCGCAGTTATGAAGCTTGATTCCTTAAAGAATTTTTAAAAAGCTATAAAAACATTTCCAATGGCCAATTCCACTTCGTCTGACTGCAGAGGCAAAAAGCATAAAGTCTAACTGTTCCTCATATCTAAAGCACCATGACATGCTTTTAAAACTTTATTTTGTTTTCATTATAGATGAATGTTGGCGTAGCTCACAGTGAGGTGAATCCCAACACACGGGTGATGAACAGCAGGGGAATATGGCTCACCTATCTTTTACTGACCGTGGTTCTGCACATTGTTCTGCTCAGCATTCCTTTCTTCTCGGTGCCGCTGGTCTGGACCCTCACCAACGTCATCCACAATCTGGTCAGTCTGAAACCAACTGACATTTCTATTTCACACAATAGAAATGCTTTGATCTGTTCATAGATTATTATGTGAAAATCATCGTTCCCTTCCTTACTTCAGCTGCTGTCGCTATGCTGAACTTTTCACATTTTGTCGTGTTTCAACCTCAAACTTTAATTTGTTTTTTGGGGAATTTTTTAGAAGAAAACTTCTGGGTTTTCAAAATTCTTTACAAATAAAATCTGAAAAGTGTGGTGTGCATTTGTTTTTAATTTGTATCTGTCAATACTTTGAAGAATCAGCTAATTTTGCAGTCTTACCTGCAAGTTTTGATGGTATATTTAAGGTGAAGCGCAAAGTTTTCTGCCATTAAACCTTTTGAAGCTTTCACAGAACAGTAGCATTAAATAAATACAAGTGAACTTTAATTACTAGTTTGTTTGTTTTTCTATTTTTTATTTGTCCATATGTTGATATTTATGCATTAGTTTCCCTCCAGTTAGCTTCTGGGTTGGTGCATGACAAAAAATGAAACCGAATAATTTTTCTAGGTGTAGCTTATATTTACCGTAAATCGTGACGGATTTGTTTATGTTTATATTTTCTCGGCCAGCTTTTATTTCAGGTGTTTCCCTGTCGCTTCTGTTATTTCACACATATTCAGACCAAATGACGGCGTGTGGCGGTGAACCAGCAACCCCTCACTGCTACAAACACAAACAAACATAAATATCATCACATGACTTGAACAACAACTGCTGATAAGTTTTATTGGAATTTGGCCCAGGATGTTTTGTTGTGCTTTTCCCCCCCAAAATGATCTACGGAGCAACTTTCCTGTAATAATTTTACATTTAAATGGAAGAATTAACACAAAAAATATTTTATTTGAGATTTTTGCAAAGAAAGTTTTCACTTTCTGCAAATTTTCTGGCTTTTAGAATTTGCTTGTTGATGTTCAAGGACAGTTTATGCACATTTAATGGATATTAAAGCATGTCGGTTTATGCTCAGTAAGTTAATAATGGAAATTAACTCTCCATTATTATTATTATTTCAAGTCAGTTACATATATTTAAGTTTGATGCTCGTTACCAAACAATGCAGCCAAATTGAGTTTATTATACAAATGAATTAAAGTTTTGGTGACTTGTCATGATGCGTCATTCGGTAAATAATGACACTTAATGCTAATTTCAATCCAACTTTGCATTAATAGTGTCATTATTTACAGAATGACTCTTCATGACAATAGTTGTAAACATTCATAAAGACTCCTTCATGTTCCTGACTGTTGTTGTGTCATTTAAGTCTTTAAAAACCCTTTAAATCCAGTGTAGATAAAGTTTTTTTTTTATCAACGGAAACAGCAGATTGCATTGAGTTATTTACATATGAAGATGGTGGGCAGGCGATTGCATTTACAGCATGTCTAAAGTTTTGGCTCCTGACTGAGTTAGGCTTTCCTAATGTACAGAAACTCAGGATAATAACATTGAAATTCCTCCGTTTTTCAATGTTTAATTAAACGAATGCAGTTTTTTGTCCTCTCGGGAGTCAAACTGAGCTTCAGTTTTAACATAAAACTGTTTGTGATGGGTGATAGACGGCTCCTGTGCTCCTTTCTCCAGGCGATGTACCTGTTCCTACACACAGTGAAGGGCACTCCCTTCGAAACTCCAGACCAGGGCAAAGCTCGTCTGCTCACGCACTGGGAACAGATGGACTACGGGGTCCAATTCACTTCTTCTCGCAAGTTCCTCACCATCTCACCAATTGTTCTGTGAGTATCTCTTACCGGTAAAATGCAAAAATGTGTTGTGCCAAACACAGTTTCACTTTCATTTTGACGACCCAATCAGATTCGTCGGTTATTTTATTAATTGTTTCCTTGAATGGACGTATCCCAACAAAGGGCTGCCAGTGTGCGAACTGATGGGGATGTTGAGATTAAATTAAACTTGGGAAAATTCGGAAATTCTGGGAACAATTTTGGGGAAAACCAGGAGGGGAAAGTAGGGGCCTAAAGAACCTTGGACAGTAGATGAGTAACAGAAAAAAACCAGAAGAGAGGATTTTACCAACATTAAAATTAGAGCTGCAGCTAACAATTATTTTAGTAATCGATTATTCTGGTGGGCTGCACAGTGGCGCAGTGGGTAGCGCTGTTGCCTTGCAGCAAGAAGGTCCTGGGTTCGATTCCCGGCCTGGGGTCTTTCTGCATGGAGTTTGCATGTTCTCCCTGTGCATGCGTGGGTTCTCTCCGGGTTCTCCGGCTTCCTCCCACAGTCCAAAAACATGACTGTCAGGTTGATTGGCCTTCCCAAATTCTCCCTAGGTGTGAGTGTGTGTGCATGATTGTTTGTCTCTCTGTGTTGCCCTGCGACAGACTGGCGACCTGTCCAGGGTGTACCCCGCCTCTCGCCCGGAACGCAGCTGGAGATAGGCACCGGCAACTCCCGACCCCGTTAGGGAGAAGGGTGACGGAAAATGGATGGATGGATGGATGGATTATTCTGGTGGTTAATCAGATAAAAATTGGCACATTTGGCAGAGTTTTCATTTAACCACTTAACAATTTTTTTCACTGTATTAAAATATGAATTTTAATATATGTACATATTATGATATGTTTATGTTTCGGCAAATAAATAAGTTATTTAAATGGAAAAATAAAAATTTTATTGGTTAAAATGCAATAGCAGAATATTTGAACATTTGGAGCAACAGCTAAACAAATTCTTCAAACATCAACATGTTACCTTAATACAGTGAAGTGCTAATTTGTTTATTAATTTTTGAATAGATTTTTTACATAGAACATATTTACACATTTTTTCAAGTCTTTAATGCAAAATGTTTATATTTCTAGAAACCTTTGCCTTATAAGTACATAGTTTTTTCAGGAAATACTCTACTTAATGCTTAATTGTTTTCTAAATTAGTTGACGATTATTTCAATAATTCATTGATCACTATTAATCTGATTAATCGTTTCATTAATCCACAGTAATTTGAACATCACCAAGTGAAAAGCGTAACTTATCAATATAATGCAGGCCTGATTTTGGATTCATTAATTTAATAATTAGACAGCAAAATGTGCTTAATAGATTTTTATTTTTACAGTTTTTGATTAATATCTGCTCGGAGTTTGTTGTTCTTTTAGCAAATGACCTTTTCTGAGTCTGTGACCGGTTAATGATTAATCGATTAGTAAATTAGTTGACGACCATTACAATAATCGCTATAGGCTGATAATTATTATGTGTATGTAATATGACCAGGGGTGAGCAGGTTTAGCTGAACAGCCAACATGTTTTCAGTTACGTTCACACAGCAGGTCTTGATGCTCATTTCCAATATTTCGGTGAAATATAGTAATTAAACTGGACCGCAGTCAGACGTCTGTGTGAACGGTTTACAACCTAAAGTGACCCAGCAGCGCAGTTTATGGAAGTAACAATGGATGCTTCCATTTACAGATCCAACAACAGAACGAAACCAGGAGAGCTGATAAAAAGAAAGCACAACTTCAAAAATTCACAACCATTTCCTCAGTTTCTGTAGAGGAAATGGTATAGATATAGAAATACGCTTACAGATTATGACTTGTTAAAAGTCCATATGATTCCTTCTCATCTGGTTTCTTCTAGGCCTCAGGAACAAATTTTACTGCGCGATAAATTGTCCCAGAAATTATTGCGATAAAAATGTTGTTTTGAGACAATTTTCAAGTAATATATTTATAATGGCATAATAATGCAAGCTCTCAAAGACCAATAAACTGGAAGACATTTTAAATCTCCAAAATAATACACAACCAAAAACAAATGGGACTAAAAAAATACAAATAATATAATAATTAAAATGGATATCATAGAGCTTGTTTTAATTTATTATGTTATTAAACTTTCGTTTAATTGAGAAATGTTTCTAATTTGGACGACAAACGGCTCCTGAATGTCAAATTTCTGGCAGTGAAAAGCTTCCGTAGTCCATGACAAAAATATAAAAACGCGCTTCCTTTTCCTTTTAATGGTTCATTTGTATATCCTCCTCTTTTATATTTTCTAATAAAGCAACCTGCCATTTTTAACATTAAATCTTGTGCATTTTGTGAGGAAAAGGCAGGAGATGACAGATCAAACACACTTTTGGTTGCATCAAATGTACAAGAAAAAAAGTGTAATTTAAAGTGGATTCATGAATCAGCAGACACAAGGGGAATGCACCTTGTCCAGTGGCTTTGTAACGTATCAGGTGTTGGTGTTATGTTCCCACTTTGGGTCAGTCATCACACGTGGGCAGCCGTCGGTTTGTGTTCACACCTGGGTTTCAGATCCTCCCCCACACGTGTGTTGTGTTACCTGCTCAATGCAAAGCTTTGACTGTCGCCGTAGCACCAGCAGGACATTCAGAAAGCTTATCAAGGCAAGCATGCAAAATTACGGTTTCATTTCTTAAACCAATGAAACCAGATGTGTGTCGCAATACATCAATGTGAAAAAGTTAATTAAAACTAATTCAAACATTTTTATTTGAACGATTTATTGCTTTTTTCTTTTCTCTATTACTACCAAAAGCCTCAAGTCTTCAGTCTGGCGCTTTGGTCTCAACTATCCCTTTTTTTTAAGGTCAATTGCGTTTACAGACTTCATAATTTATTTTATTTGTTGTTTCAGTTGTTTTGTTTATTTTGGATATTTAAAATACCTTCCGAATATTTGTTAGAAACTAAAAGCCTCTTGATCTTTGAGAATGTCTTCCTGCAAAATGGTCTCAAAGCAACAAAATCACCGTTTAACTGTGACAATTTATCGCCCAGCAACATTTATCATCATGACAGAATAACTGGACTTCTGTTTGGAAATTAAATTAAGCTGCTGGTTTTAAATCAGACAGTTTGAGATCAGGAATCAGGAATTTTACTTTTGAACTGATTCTTTCTAATCCAAGCTTCCTGACATGCAGATGACCTCTCTGTGTTTCCTGTAGGTTAAAACCACAAACTTCATCCTTTACGAACACATCATTTTATGAAGGACATTGTTATATAAACATGCTTTTTTTTAACCTTTTATGTCAGTTTTATATTCTTGACTGTTTGTGTCTTTTTGAAGCATTTTGTCATTTTAATGTCTGTGATAGATGCTGCATAAATACATTTTACCTACTTATTCATTTATGATCTATAATTTTCCTCCTAATTCACAACAGTGCTCTACATTGATCATATGACACTATGATCTACGTGTAATAGATCATAATTTTGATCTATGACACTAAAACTCACTAAAATGCACTGAAAGAAGTGGGAGTACATTGACAAAACGTGGAAAAGTTCAAGGGCTACGAATATTTTTATAAGCTGTTGCGTTCGAGTTAATTCTGACCTGTTTCTCTTTGCAGGCACATTCTTGCCAGCTTCTACACAAAATACGATGCAACGCATTTTTTAATCAACACATGCTCCCTGATGACCGTCCTAATTCCAAAGCTGCCGCAGCTTCACGGAGTTCGGATATTTGGCATCAACAAATACTGACGCACCCTAAAACTGGGGCTTTATCCACAAAAACTGGACTTATAGTTGTTCTGCTCCTGCTGAACTGTTGTCTGAGTAACAGTTTGAGGAGACGGAGATAAAAACTGAGGAGTACGCTGGAGAAACTGAATGCACTGTTTCATCAAAGTGTTTCTCATACTAAAACAAGATCCGTTGTGTTTTTGAAGGTTAAAAATGCACTGGTTTTATTTTGTGATGTTTGTTCACCTTTTCTCTTTTTTGCACTGGCTGCAACTGTGTAAAGCTGAGTTTATTTGCCATAATTATAAACCAATCATTTTTTTCTACTCAATCCAGCATGCATTTACATGCCTACAATAAATATTTCACCGTGATATACAGAAAAAAGTTAAGTGGGTATCATTTCAGAAAACTGCTAGCTCTAAAAGTAGGACAGGATTTTGTAGAATCCACTTGGTCCAGGGTTTCACAAACTCAGACTATTTTTTAAGACTATTATGAATGGAATTTAAGACCTGCAGCACAACAGAAACGTACAAAAGAAAACTGCAAATCAGTAAATTGTACCAGTTGGCAACAGAAGCGAGCCAATGGCAAAACTGCCAAATTAATTTCCACTTACCCATAATGGATGTAGAAAAACTAGCTAGTTTATTAGCAGCTAGCTATTAGCTACTTATGGTTGCTACTTTTTAGCAATCGCTTTTGATCATCATAATGCAGTGAAAATGTCTGTGCACATCTCAGTTTGTGTAGCAGTAATATCCTGCAAGAAAAAGGAAAACTAAATAGAATGAGATTAAATAGTAACGCCACAAAAAATTTAAGACCTGCGGTTAGCATATTTAAGGCCAACTTATTGTTTTTCCAATCAATTTAAGACGTTTTAAGGGCTTCACTTTATATTAATACATTTAAGAGAATCCTCTTCATGCTGTTAGATGAGATTAAGTCATTTAATCTCCTTTGGGATAAATATATTTGGTGTTTATGCAGGTCTCGCCTACTCAAATTTAAGACTTTTTGTGAATGAAATTTGAGACCTATATAACAAGAGATGGACCAAACAAATGAAGGGGACTAAAACTAACATTTCCGGGGTCATCTTGTGGGACTTGGCAGTCGCGTTGTGCTTTTCACATGGCATATGCCTCTCTTGCTAGCTAGCATTAGCATCTTGTTACCGTTAGCCTTAACAGCTTTGAGTTATAGAACACAGTGAGTGAAGACGTCTGCAACAGTCCCGTAAGAAAAAACATAGAATATATAACATGAATTAGTCCTGCCACAACGAAATTTAAGACCTTTGATTAACGTTTTCAAAGCTAACTTGTTTGTTAATAAATATAATTTATAACAAACAATTCTAGGTGTATTAATGTAAGACTTTAAGGATCCCACTGGCCCGACGTAGGCCAGTTTTCAAGCTGTGGGGAAGTCCAGACACTTTACATGAGGGGGCTGTCACAGTTTTCTCCATATGCTCGTATATCCAAGGGGTTCCCCCCCTTCCGCATTCAATAGAGTCCTGTTTGCATTGGAGCGAGGGTTTCCCTGTTTGTAATGCATGTTTCGGGGAAGTAGTTCAAAGGAAACACAGCGAATGTTGCCTAGGTTGAGCAGAGCCTGGGAAATACATGCAAATATTGCTCAATGTATCAAACCTGTTGAGTTACCAAGCACTTCCAATGGTGTTGATCGCTGCGTGGACACGCAGATCGTAAAGAAACCTGCGGTGGGATTCTCGCTGATGCTGCCTTTAAATGTCACAGTGTCCCCAAGATGACACTGAAACTAGAGTGGGAGAGTAAAAGAGAAAGTAGTTTTCTTTTTCAAATGTAGATTGTGCTTTGATGAAAGATAACATCTGCTCTGAAAAGCTGCTTTTCTTTTTTTAAATGTATTTCTGGCCCAGCTTCTGCTTTGAATTCAACATCAGTCATACTGATGACACAGAGTTTGTGAGCAACAGATTTAAAAAGTTTCAGCGCACAGCGAGTTGTTTGTTTAAAGTTTTGAGTTGACGTAGAAAGACAAATATGTTTTCAGTAATGAACAGATATGAAAAAGGTCAGAAATTTCTCCTGAATTATCTTTGATCTTGTTTAGCAGATTACCAAGCACAACGTTTTTTTTTAAATGTGGTAAAAACATGAGTTTTACTGTTATTCTTAGAAATCAACACTCAACCTAACCCAGGCATTAGATACATTTACAGTCAGAAGTTTACACACATTTCATTTATTTGGGGCTTTGATGCATTTTGAAAGTGTTTGTTTCATTCGGGCTGTAATGACTACGCGCCACATATTTATGGATCAATGAGAATAAAATCAGGAGTTGGATCCCAAAGATTAAATTTGTGGATTTTTTTCTAATTAAAATAAAAACATGCAGACATAAAGATGCACCAGATATTTGACAAATCTTGACAGTTGATTTAAATGGGATGATTTCCTTGGTTTTAAAGGAGGGTCTAACGTTAAATTTTGGACTTTAAGTTGAATAATATGCTACTTTCTCCATAGCAAAACACCTTTTCTAAAAATAAGTTTGGTTTTATAGTCAAGTAGCCACTGAAGTGAGGTGAAGTTGAATAACTTGGCGCTTCCTGTGCCACAAAGGTTGAACTTTCAGGTAGTTTGTGACTAAAGAGCAGATTCATGACAGACCCTCAAATGATGGGCAACTGCGATCAATCATTCAAATTTGTCTTCAAGGCCGCTGTATGAGAGAATGCTACAGGAGGTGCTTCATGCCCACGTCCATAAGTATCTGTGACGTAGCTTGCATAATATGAGCTACATCATTTGATTCTCCTATTATTAAACATTTTACAGGTTTATGTTCAAATTTAAGACCTAAAATCACTAGATGTACAAAAGAAACAGTGAAGGTTTGTTGAAAAATTGTTAAATATCCTTGAAAGTCATAAATATGCTGCACATTTAAAATACTCTCTACCAATTTCTAACTTAAGATTATTTCAATAATTGATTAATGATGATTAGATGTTTGGGTTTGATCTCTGAACATCACCACTGCCATCTTTCCCTCCATCCTGACTAATCTGCCAGTTCCTGCTGCTGCAAACATCCCCACAGCATGATACCACCACTACCATGCCTCACCGTAGGGGTGGTGGAGTTTTCTACAAACATGAAGCCTAGAGTGATACTTTAGCATGAAGCATAAAGGATGTTAATAATTATGTAAATGTGATTTTTTTGCTTAGTATTTTTAATAAATGTGCACGTTCTCATAATGCGGTATTTGTAGAATTTTGAAGAAAAAGATTAATTTAATGGAACAAGCTGCAACAAAAAAAATGTAAAATATTTCATTTGAAAAAATGTCTTCAGTTAGAAGCTTCTTCAAATTCGTTGTGACACAGACTGCTGCAGGAGATTTTTCTTGCCAACAGTCATCACCAAGTGCAGTAACTTTTTTGAAGAATCTTGAATTAATAAGAATTACAGCAACATTTATTTTCCTTTTGTGATCAGGAAAGTATTTTTGTATTGAAGCTTTTACAGTAAATATTTTGTTCAAGCATTCAATAGTAATAATTACGGGATTAATCTAGAAAAACACATTTAATAAATAAACCATGTCTTGGCCACAGCATCTGGAACATAATTAAAAAAGACATTAATATAGTGAACTAGTCATATTTTAGGACAGGATAAATCATAAAAAATATATATTTAAGTTCCAAAAGCATCACTAGGTGCCCAAACACAAATATAATTTTTTTTATTCAAAATATTTTAGTACAGTTCCACAGATATGTCCATTAAGATTAACATGAAGAAAACACAGGACCAGTCTTTCTTCTAATATAATAGTTACAAAAGTAGGAGTCTCAGTGTGGAGAAAACGTGAAGCGGATTCTCTCCATTCACAGCCTAATGGTTTGAAACGCAAGTCTAGTCAAAGTAAAACCTGACGCAACTCACTCAAAAACTCTCAATGTAAATTTACCCATTTAGCATCTGAAGGATGCGTTCACACGCCTGAAGTGCTCAACTTTTCTTTTCCGTCTGGATCCCAGTCCAGAGATTTCCCCCATGAAAATCTGGACAACCCCAGCGAGGCGTTCTCCAACCTGCCCATCAGAGGGTGCAGCTTGATTCTTCTTCTTCTGCTCTCTCACTCAGGCTTCATCATAGGCTTCAGTTCTTCTTCACTGTCCTCCTCGTCGTCTGTGTCGAAGAACTCGTCCTCAAAAAAGCTTCCTCCAAAACCGTATTCCTGCGCGTGGACGGACACCTCGTTTGACATCAAGTGTGGGGATCCTTCGATAAAATCGGCAAACCTGTTGATTATGGATATGATGTTAATTTAACGGCTGAAACCGATTCTGTGTAACCCTGTTGTCCATCCCATTAGATAGAGCTGACTCACTGCTTCCCTATTTCTCTCCTAGATGATGGCTGCTCACACTGATGCTGGTTCTGCTCGAGGTTTCTTCCTGTTCAAAGAGAGTTGTTCCTCTCCACTGTCACCACATGCTTGCTCAGAATGACGAGTTACTGCTGACTAAATAATCCCCAGGTGGCAATTTTTACCTGAATTTGACTTATAACTAGGATAAAATGAGAATTTCCATATGAATAGATCATTTTGGACTGGTTTGATTATACAGCTCTGGAAAAAATTAAGAGACCACTTAAAATGATCAGTTTCTCTGATTTTAGGTAAACATTTTAGTGAAACAAACATTACTCTTTTATTCTATGAACTACTGACAACATGCAGGATTTCCCCTGATGTGTCATTAGCCTGGCGGGCCACCAGGCTTTACTTGTCCCAAGCTAAACATTGCTTATTTAAAAAATTTATTTAAATATTTAAAAAATATTTGCATTTTTTAAATATCACATAAATAAGTGATATTTTAAAATTTCTTGTCAAGTTGAAACATTTTTTAACTCAAAAACACGACGGGCCACTGGAAGAATGACAGCTTGAGGCTCCAACCACCAGGCTTAGAAGGTTTCCTCGGAGAAACTTTGACATTCCAAGCAAATGTTTTTCATTTGCAGAAAATGAGAAATGGTCAAAATGACAAAAAGATTCAGCGCTTTCAGACCTCAAATTATACAAAGGAAACAAGTTCATATTCATTTATAAACAATACTAATGTTTTAACTCAGGAAGAAATCATAGATCAATAGTTGGTGAAAAAACTAGAAGTTTTTCAATGGGGTTCAGTGCAGTGGTTTATTCATTTTTCCAGAGCTCTATTTTTCTCTTCTGTGTTTTGAGGTGACATTTATTTGTGCCTTAGAAATAAGTTGAATTAAATGCATCACAAATTTACAAGAAAACTATTTACAAACTGAGAATTTTTTAAAAGACAAAGTGCAACATGTAGGACACGATTTTCTACTATTTTAATATTTACACAAGCAGCCTCCTGCAAATCAGAGATGATGTCAAGCAGCCCTGTTTCAGTCAGAACCCAACTTCAGCATTGGGATGTTTTATGATTTGTGGAGCAGGAGGAAAGGAAATGTCTATTATAAAATAACTGTCTTGTTCTTGCATGTTCACAGAGTTAAAAAAAAAAAAGAAAAAATTTTAAGAGGAAAATATGCAGAAGCCAGGAATGAACAAACTTAATCAGAAATGGAGCTGCGACGTAATCCGGGGCCGACCGACCTGAGTTATCTAATGATCGTTGTTCCTATTTTGACTTTAGATTATGAATAATAAAGCTGTAAAAATACACTGAATCATCTTTTATCTGAACAGTGACGTCATTAGGTAAATAAATAAACTCTGCGTAAGCTCAGGAAGTTAAAGGGATTAGCTCATTGTTCAACCTGTAATATACACAAAATGTCCGACCTGTGAGTCAGTGAAAAACAAAGCAGCAGACGCATATTTTCATCTGGGTTTTTTCTATTCTGTTCTAACATTTTTAACCATTGCTGGGTTTTCACCGCTTTTATTCTGAAGTAAAATGCAACAACGATCTTTCTTCAACAACGTTTTGCACAGATAAGTCTAAAAATCCAAACGTGCACCTTTTTGGGGACTGAAGCCTGGACACGGCCTTCCAGGGACTGAACTCTGGGCTGTTGCAGTATTTACGCAGCTCCTCCAGCGCACGGCGGGTTTCTTCTTCTGCTTCTTTCTGATACTCCTCCTCGGTGAGCAGGCGCCGCGGCTGGGGCTTCCAGTAAATGTAACCTCTGACTTTCCTGCAAACCAAAAGGATGTGATGGAAATAAAAACACATCCGCATCACCGGGTTAAAAAATAGAGATCCTGAGAAATAATTTCTAACGTTTGTTCACAGTTAACTGAAAAACAAACATATTAGAGAGGAAAAAGCAAAATACCTGTTTATACACCCGAAAACTGATACCGTTTTAAACTTCTATATTTTTTATAGTATTTGTAAATCTAAATATTTTATAAAATACACCATATAAAATATTTTATATTACAAAAAATATTTTCATATTTCATTTTCATATATTTTTAGTCAAATATTTTATTACATAAAATATCTTCACATTCTTATGTAATGTGAAAATATTACATTAATATTTATGCAATAAAATGTCATATTTTATGTAATATTTGAATATAAATTATTATCTGTATTTTTCACAAGTCTTGAGAAAAATCACTAAATCTATTTTCTAACTTAGTTATGAAGTAAATGATCATTTCCCTTATTTTTTGGCATTTGGAAGAACATAGATAGTTAAAATGTTTAATCTTTGAAAAATCATCCAAGTTTAGGTATTGAGCCTTTGAATAATAATTTTTAGTAAGTAATTCCTTAATTTTACATAAGAAAAAAGGGATTTTGCATCAAAATGAAGGTAAAATCTGGAACTTTGTTTTTAGATCCACAGACAAAACTGTGAAAAACATTTTATTTTTGTATGAATGTTTTTTAATATTCATAAGTAGAAGAACACAAATAGGGGGAGAAAAACTAAAGTTATAATCTGACAAATTAAAAATACAGGTAATCAAAAACAAAACAAAACAAATCATATTTTTATCTTTCAAATAATGAAATAAGATGAAGTCCGGAACATCTTTCCAGACGTATCCAGCCTTGGAAAAATTATACATTTTCAAACATTTCAATGCTGAACAAAGAAAACTGTAACAAATCCTCTGAAAATGCTGATTATCTGCAGATGAAATTCAGATGAGCAGTGAGGGTTTTCCTAACATTTACTCATTTGCATCCAATAGCTGAAGCAGAAAGGTTGCAAACAATCAAACTTATGATCTTATGGCAAAAACTTATGAGTCAGTGGCAGAAAAAGAAAGTCAGGCTTATGTAAATAAAATATGGAAACTGTGACCTTACTAAAAAAACAAGTTACGGTCTGATGAAACCAAGCACAAACTTTTAACTATGATTCTAAAAGGTGGAGGTGGCAGTATTATGCTATGGGGTTCTTTTTTTTTTTAATGGGACTAAAGTTTTTTTTTGACTCAAAACTAAACCTGTCCCAATAAGCAATAAATCAATTAATTGAATGTAAATGATAAAAGTTTAATTTCCATTTGGGCAACAATCATTAAAGAGATGCTCCCTTAAATATTGCTGAAAAGCCGCCATTTTGAGAAACGCTCCAAACATTTGACACCCAGTATGATGTAGTTAGTCTGCTCTGCCTGTTTTCCCTCTCTACGCTGGGCAACTATTATTTTTTATTTAAATACAATTTTGGTTATAGTTTCCCTACATTAAGATACTACAGTAGATTCTCATCTCTTGCTGTACTCTTGCGCCCTCTTCTGTCAGCATTTGAGTATTGCATACCTCCACACCGTCAATGCCAGAATGACTGGGTACTCCAGATTTTTGGAGAGCAAAGACGCCAGGATGATAGCAAAGGCAACTTGCTGGATCTGAATTCCCAGATAAATTAGAAGCAGCCCAAACAGTTGGAGCGTCCATGACAGGATGTTGATGCTCTTCTCATCCACCAGGGGGCCGTAGCGGTAGCACACAGCAAAACTGATGAATCCCACCACTGTTACATAACCTGGCAGAAAAAAAACAAGGATTTACGCAGAGTGCTTGCAACCTAAAATATGACTTTTCTGTCTGTTTTCAACTTGAAGCGCTTGATGTGACAAACACACAGCATGGTTATTATCATGACATGGATGAAAAATATCATTCCAATGTTTTGAGAAATAAAAATATGAAAATTTGACTTCCTCCTGGGTGTAAAATTGCTGTAATAACCCGATACTGGGTTTAAAGCGCAATGTCTCCCCTTTCGGAAACCGCTGGAATTTTTCAGAAAGCACAAAGTATGGCAGAATTACGATAAAGAAAATTTGGCTGTGTCGTCGCTGACACGTTCCACCAGGAAGGGTTAAAGCTTTCAGACTAACTATTATATTGTCACTCTTTTATGATCTTTACTTTAATTTAACAGAGAATGATGGAACATTTTCCTTCCATTTCACAATTCTGCTCTGCTGTGAGTTGATCGATCCAACACACAGCTTTTATGTTTTTATGCAACATAAAAAGTGAAAAAGTTCAAAGACTAATGAATATTTTTCCAAAGGACTGTAACTCTTCCCCTTTGTTATTTTCTGCTGTAAGTTTGTGTTTTTGGCGAGTGTGTACCTAATGCAGCATGCCAGTGCTCTCGTAGAATTACCCCGAGGTTTCTGCAGACCAGCTGGATGGCATACAGAGAGAACGACCACCCGCCCACAATAAGCATGTAAAAGGGGCTTTTCTGTGGAAAACAGCAGTTGTACAATCAACCAGTGGATCAGCAGAACTTTAATTATGAAAAAACAAACATTCAAAGGCAATTAAATATCTTACCTTCGGCAAAAAGCGTGACAGAATGAAAAAAAGGATGATCAGCGAGGCGATCATGCCTGTGCTCATTCCAGCAGAGTAGAAGAAGATTTGACTCCTTCAGGAAAGAATCAAAACACAAAGTAAACTGTTATAAAGCCTGTTAAAACTTAAAATGCAAGACTGGTTTTCGGACAGATAAATACCTGCTCAGAGATTCTGCAAAAACAAACAGCAGCGCCCCGGAGAGGAAGACCAAAAACAGATAGATGTCAAACTCTGAAAGGAAAGGAAAGTTAGCTGGTAAATATCTGTGAGGCTTGAAGCAACCCTGCTTAGACTTTGACTTTTTCTTTCCAAAGAGACTTTGGAAAGGAAATAGACTGACGAAAATCATCAGATAGTGTAGTGCCATATGACAAGGTATGAAAACATTACATATTTAACGAAAACTGAAGCGTTATCACACTGTAAAGAGATTTGCGGCTGATTCAATGCTGCACATTCAAAGAATGACTGTTTGCAGTTCTTTATAATCCATACAATGTTTAGAAAATATCCTGTGCATAATAATTTGGAACAGTGCATTTTGAGTTTTTCATTTTTGAACAAAATACTGTTTTCAGGGGGAGCTTTGTTCAGTAAGATTTGATTTATACTGTAATATATTTGCATTGACCATTTAAGAAAATCTGAGAAAATATCACTTGCTTAATAATTTGGAACACAATGTATTTTTTATTTAAGAATGCTGAGGGAACTTTGTGGGGGATACAACCAAAACCTACTCAGCTCCAGGTAAAGATCATTTGTGTTCATCTTTATTAGATCTGAAGATTGCTCCATCTTTCTCTTATTTTATTTCCATCAAATTAGTTCAAAATGAATCAAAAGTATCTTTTCGCCATTACACTAATTAGATCCTCTTCCAATCTGTATTGTCTGAGCAGTATATTAAAAGTGTCGTTTCTTCTTGCAAGAAATGGCACAAATTGTTTAATTTTCAAGTTAATAATAATAATTTTGGAATGTGCTCTTCTTTTTAACTCTACCACTTACTGTGAAGGTGCTACATCTGTGACTAACCAGTCAGAATATGATTCACGCTGGTTTCCTACTTACTGCGGATTGGTTTGACGGTGTACTGTGCTCCTGCTGTAGGTTCCACCTTGAAGCATGTCTCTTTGCAGAACAAGTTGATGTTAATGACAGTTTCATTTTTCTGTTCACGTAGAAAAAATCGAAACCAGCTCCAGACACTGAAGCGCTCCAGCTCCTGCAGCTCTTCTTCCCCTTCCACAGTTTCCACCTTAAAGACCTTTGAACTCCATACTTTCACCTGTGAGGAAAAGGCATTTAATGCACAGTTTAACAATCACAATCATTCACAGAGCATTTTCCTACAATCGATTTTTAAGCCAACAGAGTAACTTCCAAGTTTCAGCATGTAAAATTTTGGATTTTTAAAACCTTTTATAGAACAATAGGTTTTAAACTTAAGTCAGTGTAATTTGTGGAACTTGCATGAATTCTTGTCCACGTTTGCCTCCAGGTTGGAGCAACTGTGTTTTTGTAGCAAAACCGGTTGGGCCCAAACATAGGGTACTGCTTGCCATCGTGAAGATCAACGATCGGAGGGATATCACCTAGATTAAACAAACAGATACATGTGAGACTGTATCACAAAACTAAAAGAAACAAAACAAAACGTGAAAGTCAATGTATAAAAGGAGAAAATAAAACTTTTCGACTTTAATGTTTTTCTGTATTCTATCTGTGTAGAAAGTTTTGTGATGGAGATAATATTGATAAATGTTGTATTGACATCTGTTGTGATATACAACTATTTTTGTCTTTTCTCTCTTCTTCATCTGTTTTCGCCACTTTGTGACCTTTATCAGTTTTGGGAAAAGCCATATTTGTCCAGTATGAACATGTGCGGCCATGAGACTCTGTCCAACTGGCTAAACATTACATTATCAGGAATAATGCAAGTTAACACTTTGCTAACAATTATTGAACTTTAAACAGTCTTTGAAATACAAATATTGCACAAACTGATTATGACATATTCACTATACATTATGCAGCCTTATGTCTTTGTTTATTTTAATGTTTACATTCTGATATACATATGTATAAATAAAAATACCAACTTATTTTGCAATAAGAACTCGAATGAAAATGCAAACAAACTAGCATTCAGTTGCTTCAAACCTCTAAAAAGTTTCCACAAATATACAAATGACTAAAAATATGTTTTCAGCTAACTTTGTAAAACAATTCCTCAGCTTTTCTCAGTACAAATACTGACTATGAATCACTGAGGCAATATATTATGACCTATCAACCCAGGCGTCAAGCTAACGCCTACAAAATGACAGAATGCAAATTTCCAAACAGAACAATGGATGGTAGTCACAAGCTCCCAGGAAGGAAATTAATAACTGCATTAACTTATATTGCTGTCTGATGAAGCTAAACAATCGTTAAAACAAGTTCTGGTCCTTCAAAATTCCATAACTCGCTCCAAGTCCAAAGGTAAAGTCCAACAGAAGCTAATGTTTTACCGCCGCAGCTTGTAAAATATATGTTAAACACCAATGGTCATTCTACCTGCTTTATAGCACAGCTTCTTACCTGTATATTGGTGTGACGTTTGAGGTAGACACATAAAAAGCACTGTAAAAAACATTAACTTCGAACTTGCTGAGATGTAGCCATTTATAATTTTCATGCATCCCGCCATGATGATTTTGCTAACTCCCGCCTCCTCCAACGTCTCTTCCTGCCTCCTCCGCCTAGCAACCGTTCGATGAGCTACAGGCGGGACAGCCAATCAGAAAACAAGACAGGGTGGCGTCAGAGTCAGGGTTTGATATTTTAGTTTCGGATATTGTTAATCTGCCATTTTCCTTTATTTGCCAGATTATTAGGAAAATATGTACTACTAAAACAGATATATAAACATTTTAAGTTTAAGTTCAAGTTTAAACTGTAGAAATTCCTCAAATTCCGTTGTAGACAACATCAAATGAAGGTGAATGAGTCAAAAGTTTTTTTTCTCTATTTGAATGACAAACTTAGTTTTTATTTGTTTGTTTGTTTAATGAAAATACCTTGTTAAGCCATAATACATAAAAAGCTAGAACTATGGAGGTTGGATCAGCACAGCTGGAAAGCGGAAGATACCATGTATGGAAATCCTTTTCAGCGGAGCTTGGTCGGTGATTGGCCGTGACGTAGCTTGGTCCGGCGTTGATAGGTCGACGGCGATGAATGGGTGGCACCGATTGGATGATGCAGGTGAGTCTAGAGAGCCTTCCAGTTTGAATTTACTCCAAGATCTCCTGTGTCCAAAAAGGAAAAAGGTTTTTGGATGTTTGTTGAATATTACCTGGAAGTAATTACTAATTAGTAATTAGTAATTAGTAATTAGGAAGTAATTAACATTGCTTTGAACTGAAGAGCTGTCACAGATACAGTAACAATAGACGTAAATACTGAAGCAGCTGAACTCAATAATTCAGTATGTTGCAGGTTTTACACAATACAGGATTATTTTTTTGCCCATTTTTTTCTAATGTGACCAATTTTGTAAAATGATACAAAATAAATAAGAAAAGCTTTTTTTTTTCATTAATTCAACAGACAAAGACAAATGCATATTATTTAGAGTTATATATATGTTTGTTTCACTTAATTTCAAAGATTATGTACACCAAATGAAACCCAAAATGTAATTTCTAAAAAAAAAACACTACTCAAAACCAACAAAAATAGGATTCTTATCCAGAAATCTTATGAGTTTTGGCATATTTAATGGGGAAGGCCAACAGACAGTCACTGACACACCCAAAAGAGGAATATGACATTGCTTAATAAGTTGACTGTTTATGTGGTAGAAAAAAGTTGCACAAGCAAAGCCACCAATGCAGATGAGCTGAAGGCCACTTTCAAAGTAATTTTCCTCTTTCCTTCTCGGTGCCACAGGCTGATCTCCTCCAGCCAACCATGCAAAAGGCCAAATACTGAGCATTTTTAAAGATTTTCTATGAGCTGAATTTTGGGGTTTCAGTCACAAGATGCCAAGACCATAAATCTATGTGAAAATATTTTTTAAATTTTAATCAAATTACTGAAATAGATTCAGAATTCAGAAAAAATATTTGGAAACTCGCAAACAAACATCAAAGACTGGCAACTAAACCTTTAGAGCATGTCCAAAATCTCAATATTATAATTGATTCAGTGTTCACAAAGTACGAGAAATGTTACAAATGACTGACTGATTGATATGTAAAAAATATATCACTTTAAACATATTAGGCATGTTTAAGGTGTCGTACCTAATGTACCTAATGTTACATTAGGTACGCTTAACTATGAATAAGTTAAGCGTAATCCATGACTTGTTATTGGAATAAATTAGTGAAATTGGACACTGGGTGATGAACCCCCATGTCTTTTTAAAATTAGCTGGTTCTGTTAAAGATGAGGAGAAGATGTCATAACAACCCACATTCACACATGACTCCAAAGACAGGATGCAAATATGTCAATTTGGGTTTTCAAACCCATGATTAAGATAAATGAGGAGTTTCCAAAGCAATATATGTTGCATCTGAGTCATAGCAGTTGCTAAATATCATTACTCTGTACACATTTGAGTTTTTTTTTTTTTTTATTTCTCTCCTTGCATTTTTTTAAGCAATGCACATATAAAGGAGATATGTCAGAAGCCTGGCTTGTACCGTTAACCTTCAACTGATATAAAATACAAAGAATAGGAGTGTTTTCTTTGATTAATGTCAAAGATAAAATCAAACACAGAACATAAATCCACTAAAAATTGAAAACACCAAACCAAAGCCCCAAACTTTACATTATTATCCCAAGATTTATTGCTTCAGTTCACTTTGGTAAAGTAAACAGATTGTCCTGCAGGAATCCATAATCTGCATTTAAACTCCTACTGTGTGAAAAGTCACATTACATACCAATATTCAGGAATATGTCTCCTAAACTACACTATACAGACTTTATTAACTTTGTAACATGTTTATTTATCCTATGCCAAAAGTCTCCGTTCTCAGTAGAGAAAGTTTGTTTTTTAAAGACGAAAATGTTAAAAATAGTTTGGTTGTCTTGATAATTAAGAACCTTTTTAATCTGTTAAACTAGTTTACAATTCAGGTTATTTATGTAACCCATAATCCACAATAGAAATTACCTCATGACATTTAACAAAACAAACAGGTTCAGTTTATTTAGTTTTAGAAAAATATTTAAGGAAATTCATACCAATCTACTTCAATTATCTATCTATCTATCTATCTATCTATCTATCTATCTATCTATCTATCTGGTGGACAGATGGAGAAACAACAATGACGGTTCACTTGGCAACACAAAACCTGCTGAAATAATTTAAAAACTTCTTATTTTTAGTAATACAGTTTTCTTTTTGGCTTTTTAAGTCATATTTTCTGCAATACAAATTTTTACAGCAACTGTGTTAGGCAACGTTTAGCATTTTTTACCCCGTGTTTTAAAATATGCACCAAGTTTTCCAAACTTGCTGAGTCACCGTGCATACACAGAATACCCAATCTGCCTGCATTGCCTGCATCCGAGTTAACAGCAATAAATGTTTCAGTCAGAAATGAGCAAATCCTGCATCAGCCTCTGCCTGATGATATTTTTACATTAAAACATTTAACAATAAATTAAGATAGAAACTTTGAAAGCAGTATGGTCATTTTAGAGCATCTTGATTAAACTAGCGATTTGCTTAGATAGTAGAGGAACCACATGATTCTGCAATTAAATTGTGGTGTCCTTGCTGTAGTGGTGCAACAGTTCTGAAGCTGTTTTAGCTCCAGCTAATCGCGCATGAATGATTAGCTGAACCGTCTTTCCACATACACAGACAAGCCCAGAAAAGCTCGGCATCTGAATCTTCTCTGTGCGCTTTAGAGACGATGTCAGAATCAACACCCACCAATGGTTTTGCTTGAAGGATTGTTTGCTAGAGTGTTGAACTCCACCCAACATCTGAGCTCCAGAGACTGCAAACAGAGTTGACTCTCACACTAACTCTTCGTTCATTGCAGCTTTATACTGCTTACTGCACAGTGGAAGACTGATACTTCTGAGTAAAAGTGAAATTTATCTTCATCTAAGTACGTCAACCCTATTACCCTTTATCTACTGCAAACAGTTTATGATCATAAATTAAAATATCTATGTTTTTCATTATAGGCCCTAAAACTTTTGTTCTCAATCCACCATAAGCTGCTCAAACATGACTCAACTGCTTGTTTTTTTTAAATACTTTATTGCAAAGTAAACGTGTATTTGGTGACAGCTGGTGATAAGGTCCCATGACAGCTAAAGTGTTGTAGTTCAGACAGCAAACAGCTTTCCAGAGTTATTTTAAATAAACTAAACATTTAAAAAGAAGTGTTCACCCTCAAAATAATTTTTCTGACATTCATTTTAAAATTTGACTCTTGACATGTTTATCAAATGTATTTCGCAAAGGCTTAGAGATGAATCTTCAAGTTGCAGCTCACTGAAGCAAGACTGGGTGGTCACGTCAATTTCAATTCATGGGGTTTATTTCACAAGGAGGATTAGTGATTCAACTGACTTATCTGTGCTTATAGGTCAAAGAGGAAATGTTTAAAGAGTTTTATGATTTTGCTATTGTTGCACGTAGTGCAATATGATCAGAGGATTCTTAGATCAGATGAGTATTAAATATAATTTTAAGTATGTTTAAATTTGAAACATTTATAATATTCAACAGTCCAGCAGCACACATGTGACATGGGACACTAGCAGCATGTTACATAAGATGGATTTCAGTTAACTACTGTGCTTAGATGCTATTAACAGACTTTTATTGCAATTAACAATTTCTGTAATGAATATAAAGTGACTTCAAGGCAGGGATTTTTAAAGAGGGGTTACCTGAAAATCTACCATGTAGTAGAATACTACTTCTATTCTTTTTTTATTTTGATGAAACTAAATTCAAAGCAACACTGACAGAAATACTTAAACATTTAAACTGCGTACACATTTGTATTATTTACATAAAAACATCTGGTAACTAATGGTAAAAAAAGATTTATCTACTAACTGTAAGAATAATTTTATCACAGGAAACTCACTGGAAAACATAACGTCTTTTAGACTATATTTTCATAGTAATTTGAGGCACTGCAGAAAATTAAGAAAATATCCATTTAAACAATTTCAACACATATTTCTAAGAAGCATTACTTTTATTAAAGAGGGTAATTGTCTGGATATGTTTAAACACTTTACATTTTGCAACAGCTGTTTCACATCTATTGCAAAACAATGCGAACCAACTGCTATTATTCATTATGAAAATGAATAATAGACCTCAGTCTAAACACAACAAGAAAAGTAACACTAAACTCTTAAATATGAGCAATAATAAGATATTATCTCATCACAATAAAATAGCAAAGTCAAAATTGTATGTTACTAACTCGTATGAGATTAAAAAACAGTTATGAGACATAATTGTACTATTTTATTGTTGTAAATTAGATTAATCAGTAATAAGGCAAACTGTTAATATTTACATAACTACGTATAAATAATGAAAATACGAAGATATTTCATAAATGTTAATTTTTCCATATGATCTATCATAACACATAAATAAAAATACATCTATCCAACTTATACTTCCAATTATTAAAAATGTATTGTATTTTTTTCTCAAAACAAACTATAACTTAACCAAATTTCTTTCTCCACCCACAAACCTTCACGTTACACCCAGGTTCAAAGGTAGAGTAATGTAATTAACAGAGGGTCCCTGAAGGCAGCATAAGGAGGGGAGGTTGCCGTGAGTAGAAAGCAGAGGACGGAGCAGCAGTGCGAGCTCAGAAACTTGGTCCAAAGCTTTGACACCCCGCCGCTTTTCCACCCTAAAAGGACTCAAATCAGTTTTCTCCCAACGGTAAGTAAAAACACACCCCGAAATATTAAATTATACCTTTGCCTCGCCATCTTCCTTTCGGGTTTTTTCGCTCGTTTTGGACCGTTTAACGGTTTCAAAGTGTGTAGTGTTGAACGGGTTTTGATTAAAACTAAAGTAAAAGGGGTAACTCCGCGTGTTTATGTCTGTTCAATTAATTTACATTAACCCCGAGTGATTTAATGGATGTTTTTTGCTGTAATTTGGTCAGATGATGACAAAGCTGCTCTTGCTGTAGGCACCAAGTTAACGGGTCGTGACGGAGCTACACGGTTACAAGCGACTTTAAAAGGCAAACTTTGAAGCATTTTAATTTAATAAACTAAAATGTGTCACTTTGTTTTGCGTTTTTGTTTTCTTTACATTGAACACTTTTCTGTTCACAACTTTTACGGCTGCTCTGTCCTTTCTGAGATACCCAATATAAAAAGAAAAGTTTAAATAAGTCAGAGGAATTTTTTGGAAACTTTCCTTTGCTTTTCTAGACATCGTGATGTGTATGTAGCTCAACCAAGGGGCGTTTTACTTGTCGGTACTCTTAACGCTTCCTCTTAAAAATGAGTCAGGTCTTCCACTTTCTTAATTACATTTTATGTAATCCTTCTTATATCCCTTATTTTATCTTTAATTTGGCTTACAACACCAGTCTTAAAGTTCCTACACTGGCTCCCTGTTGCTCAAAGAATAGAGTTTAAAATACTGTTAGTTTATAATTCAATGAATGGTTTTGCACCACAATACATTAAAGATCTGCTGTTGTTGAATCAACCTTCCAGACCCCTCAGGTCTTCTGGTTCTGCTCTGCAACCCCAGAACCAAATGAGGAGAAGCAGCATTCAGCATCTTTGCACTGCAAATTTGGAACAAACTTCCAGAAAACTGTAAAACAGCTGAAACACTGACTTCCTTTAAATCTTGACTAAAAACCCACATGTTTAGAGTTGTATTTGAAACGTAATCAATTACAAATTTAAGGATAGAACTTGGCTTAAATTCATGTTTTGATTGTCTATTCTATATTGCATGACTTTGTGTTTTTGTGTTTGATCTGATGTAAAGCACTCTGAAATGTCTTGCTGCTGAAATGTGCTATACAAATAAAATTTGATTTGATTTGATTCCTTTCTGTTAAAGGATCCTGCTCATCATCTGCCATGGCTGTGGAAGGTGGAATGAAATTTGTCAAATATGTACTTTTCCTCTTCAACTTCATTTCGTTGGTAAGTTACAACCAAATTCCCCTTCTCCTGGTACTTTGATTGTTAAAAAGTTAGCAGACTGGCTGTGAAAATCGACTAAAAACTTCACTAACAGGCTTCACAGCATGAAAATACCACAGTTTCACCTTATCAAAGATTTAAACATAACTTAAAATCTTTACCTGTGGAGCTGGAAGTTTAACAGGACAAAGAGCTTTTTGTCTCTTCTTGAACAGGCCTGTGACTTAAAATTGAACCAAACCTCTGTTCTTCCGGCATCCATATGCAGGACTTGTTTACTTTTGCCATCTATGAAATCCTGCATGAGAGTAAACTTTTCCGGCTTATCGCCTGTTTGCAGTCTGGGAGTTTTAGAGGTGGCGATCATGGAATGTGAATCTTTTGACCAGATTATCAGGGTCATATGAGTCTTTCAAATCAGTATGTATTCAGTTTTTATTTATTTGTGGACCCTGTTCTATACTTGGCGATGTTCTGTGCAAACCCTGTTCGGGGTTGCAACCTCACAACAATTTCAGCTTCCGGGTGAGGAAGCCAAAATGACTAAGCAATGTGGCTATGGTTTTAACTTTAGCTTTCTTCTCCACTTTAAGAGTTAGAAATTTCATGCAGGTGTAAGAGCGTGTAAATAAATACTCTGGTTATGCCTGATTTTTCATCCTACCATGTCATAGAAAATTTCCTGGATGTTACTCAGTAACTAATGTATTTTGTTTCTGTTAGTGTTTGTGCAGTGAGCATTAAATTTAGGTTTGACGAACCATTCTTCTTCAGGATCAGTGCTTTTATTTTATCACTTTGTGTCATGTATAACAGATTTATAAATTAAGGTTTTAGCCACTCAGAAAATAGCAAATATAGTTGAATTATTCTGGCCTAAGCTCTGTTTTTTATTACATATGTTCCAGAATTTGTTCGACATTATTGGCTCAATTCACCTGGTGTCTTCACTCCTTTTTTGTTCCCCAGTGTTGGCTATCAGCCACCCAATTGACCCGGGCTCAAATATTTACATTGCTGTTGTCAACTAGAAAAAGTTTTCATTTAAAGCCAGTTCTTAGCACGAGTTACAGGGAAACCAATGGATGATTGGAGATGTTCACAAGCTAAAGAGTTTATGCAAGACTCAATGTTGTAAGCATGAAACCATTGGTGCAGTGATTAAAAGTGGTCTGTTTGTGATGAAAGGAGTTTAGAAAACAACAATTTTCTATGATTATGAATAAAAAAATGTATTTTTACTTACTGCTTTATACATTAAATATCAAGGTGAGAAATTGCTGGACTTGTTTAACGAGCAGACAACAGTAATGGTCACAAATGGCATTATTAACAAATATATGATATTCAAAATCCCAACATTTGAACAGGCTCTAAATGTTAAAAGTATACATTTGCAGAAGTAAAAATGAAAAACAGAAGTTATTAGTTGATGATAATTTTGACATTATTCCCTTTGCATAGACAGAAACAATAGAAACACAAAAAGTTTGTAACCTTGGTATACATCATGACTTTAACCATAAAAGTCAAAGATGAAAATTAGTTACCATTGATAGTTTGGCATATTTTTATTCTTGTTGGCTATAGTGAAGTAGTGGTCTGCTGTTGGTGTGTTTATCAGCGGGTTATTATTGCTGTTAAACTTCAGTAAAGTTGTAAACAGTACAGTGATAGTTATGTCTGGGAGTAAGAAGGTAAAATAAAAAGTAAATACTTAGAAATACAAATGCAAGAATACTGATTAGACTATATTATTATATGTAGAATAATTAGAAATATCTTGTTTACACATTCCCCATGCTTCATCCTGCACGTTTTCTTCATCCTGTCCTCAAACTATCAATCCAATTATTCTCACTGATGTTCTATGACAAAGAAGTCAATTTTAAAATTGGTATCGGTTTTCTGGAAAATGTATTAGAAATATTTACAGTGATGTTGAAAAGTAGAAAACTAGTAATATGGTTAAATCTTTATGAATTAGTTAAAGTTGGTTTTCCTAACATTTTAATAAAATATTCTAACAGAATTAAAGCAGCTTTGCTGTTTTTTGGGCTGTTTTTCTGTTTTGATGTCATCACAGCCACGTATCAGTTTGCAAAAGCAAATTATTTTTAATTCAACTGAGATAACAGAACCTTGCCAAGTCTATTCCAGAAAAGCCCATTTTTTTTTAACCATGCTTCTCTGATAAACACATTCACAATTCACTGAGTGTACCTCCCTGTTGTTTGCTGAAGAGCTGCGTGGTGTGACCTGATCATAGCCAAATAGATTACACACACACACACGCACACGCACACACACACACACACACACACACACACACACACACTGTTTGTAAAAGGTCCGGGCTGCTACCATCACCCCACCCAGAAGATTGACAAAGTCTCATCTGATCATTTTCCACATTCAGGAACTGAAGCATGTCGTAACTTCCCATCAGCTTACTTGTTTTGGTGCAACGTTAAGCCATGAGATTGAGAAAATTCAGTTTTTCCTTTGTTCACATTTAGCAGGTTTTACTTCTGTAGTTTTGGCATTTTTGTACACAATTATTTGGGGTTCTAAAAGAACCCACTTCTTCTGACCCTGGGTTGGTTCATATCTGCTTTGAAAACACATGACTCAAGATTATTTTGCCATAATTTTCTTGCACTTTTTGGTTTCATCAGGAGTGAAAACCCCTATGTCATATTTCATAGGAGTTGGAACAACCAAAATGAAAATCAAGAACACAATTAGTAGCAGTGTAAAAGCTTTAGACGATAAAATTAAATTTCTAATCCCTGAGGTGGGATATTTAGGAAACACTAACACACTGTTTGTAAAACCTAAATTATTAAAATTAGTTGACATAGTGAAAGAACAGACAGCTAAACAATAATTGACTATAATATTATACATTGTATCCAACAATAATTACTTGTTGTTTTTTGATAATTTGAAGAGTTTTCTGTTTGGACATCGTCTAAGTTTCACAGTTTGACTCCACTTGCTGATGCACAAAAGTTTTTTTCTGAATTTGTATATGAATTTGAGACTCCTTCTATAACTTATAAATTTACTTCTTAGTAGGTATGAAATGGAAATGGGTTTGTCCAAAATAACTGTGTGTGAAACAGATGTGCAAGGTAATCAAGCCTCACAGAATCTCTTTAGAATGAAGAATAACTTTACTTCTTTTTAGAGCTACAATCAAAAGTATTTCTAGATTGGTACATTAAAGATTAGACCGGAGTTTTATCACAGTTAAAAAGTCATTAATCACTTTATTTTGCTGTGTATATTTAAACAATAAGCAGAAAGTTTAATTTTCAACAAAATACAGCTGACATGAAAACTAAACCAATCTGTCCCTTTTACAGTTATGTGGACTTGCACTGATTATTGTGGGAGTCGTCGTGCAGGTTTCTATGCACAAAACCTTTCGGATCATGGACGTCGACGCCTCTGCAGGCCCCATTATCCTCATCGTTGTGGGTCTTTTGACTTTCTTCGTTGCATTCTTCGGTTGCTGTGGAGCCTGGAAAGAGAACCACTGCATGGTCGCCACGGTAATCCACTGATCCACAGCATCCTTTACACTCATAAGTAAAGCTGTAGCAGAGTATACGCAAGTTTCTTTAAAATCGATTAAACATGGGTATAATGATAACACAAACAGCATCAACAGCTAAGTATTGGTTTTGTCTATTTATCCCAATTTTTTTTTATTTCTTTAAAACTATTATAATTATTTGTCACCATTATTTATTTTTTAGTTTAATTTTTGTTCTTGTTGATCTATCAGTGCTTTTAAAGTGTAACTTCCCATTGGTTTAATCCTGTAATAACCAAGAATACTGTTTGCAATGCATCTTTCACTGGTATCTAATGTTTATTATAGTTCAAAATTTCTGCCATCACAAATATGTACCAAAGATTCATAGGGTCTAAAGTCATAAAAAGCCATCCATTGCAGCTATAACAGCTTCAACTCTTCCATAAAGAGTTTTCACAAGGTTTAGGAATGTGTTCATTTTTCCAGAAGTGAAAATAAGGAGTGTTTATTCATGAACTAGCCTCGTGGTAATTAATTATGAACGGCTTTTTCCGTTTGGGAGTGAATATTATTATTGTGATTTTCTTATTGAGAAAATCTCCAAATCTCTACTGCAGAGAGTGTAAAGATTTGGTGTTTTAGTTATAAGCACCAGATCTTATTATGTGCTTTATTTACATTTATTATGTAAATAATAAATGTATTTACATTTATTAAATAAATGTAAATTTACATTTATTATGTAAATAAAGCACATAATTCTCACTCAGTTGATGAGTCCTTCATAAATAACATTCATTATCTTTGCTTTACACAGCAAAACGTCAATAATTACGATAGAGCTGAACTTTGTCTCAATTTCATCAACAAGTCCTTCCTTATGGCCTGTTCTTTGTTGTATTCTTGGAAAATCCCAGAAAAGTCCTTATTGAAAATGGATGTTTAATTATTCCTTAGGCCAAATCAATTTCTCCTTCTCCATCAGCCATTGATGTGTAAAATAAAAATAAATTAATACATATTAATGCTTTGCCAGCAAAACTTTGGGGTGATAAATTCACTTTAACTGTCATCCAATCAGAGGGCAGAACACTTCTGACATCACTGGCAGACTCAGAAAGTCTGTGAACTATGGGCCTCAGTATCTGCTAAGCCCATCACTTTGAGGCCGAGTTGCTGACATTTTCAACCACTTCCACTTTGTTACACTACCAGTTTCCTGTGGAATATTTAGTTGTGAGGACTTTTCATGACTGGACCCTATTATACTAGAATTCACTGAGTTCACTGTGTTTATGCAGGCAGCCTGCATAACCGGGTGTTTGATTTTGATCGATGTGATTGGAATGTCTAATCTCAATCATCTGGATAGGAGAACCAATATTTTGACTATGTAGTAAACAGTTACCTCCCTCACTTTCTTAATTGTTCTGCAGTTTTCCTTCTTTCTCTCGTTGGTCGTCATTGCTGAGATTGCTGCAGTAGTTGTTGGATATATATACAGAGACAAGGTATGTGTACACTTCACTCTTTGTTATGTTGTCAACTCCCTACAAGAGGGGTGTTTTTAATTTTCTTTTACATCTTCCGTGTAGGTCAAAAACATAATAGAGAACAATCTCTCTGATATGGTCGCGCACTACAAGGTGGGCTCAAAAGAACTCAAAGAAACTTTGGATATTTTCCAGAAGAATGTAAGTTCAGCATCGACTGTCCTCGTCACTGTTTACTTTGCTCAGCAACACCTTTGCATAACAGTTCTGCATCCTGTTTCTCCTTCAGTGTGTGACATTAGTACTCTTTGCGCCGTCTGTTAGTCACAGCTGGCTCTTCTGTTATCAAGGTTTTGTGTTGGCTCATTTGCAGTGGAAGTGCTGTGGCGCGCAGAACTCCAGCGATTGGAAGTATTTCGGCAGCGATGGAGAAACGGTGCCTGACTCATGCTGCATAGTGGTCAAACCAAACTGTGGAAACGGAACCATGACAGATGACACCAAAGTGCACCAACAGGTGAAATAAATCCATTGTGTTTTAGCTGCTGGAGTTTCAACAGTAGCTAACAGGATGTCACCAGCCATCATAACCAGATAAGGTCCTAGTAGCTCCAGATATTAAGTTAGCCAAAACTAAACACAGACTACATTCCATGAACATGGAATGTAAATATTAGGAAGAGGCATAATGCCACTTAGATAAAATTGTTTCTGTAAGACAAATAAACGTAGACTTAAGACTTAGTCATGATGCATGGATTTAGAGAGGCGTATGCGAGACCTGATGGCTAGCTGTGCCTTTACAGTTTATGAAAACAAGCGACTCTTACGTATACATAGTTCTCGTGTGACATCACACTTCTGGGAACTTTGCCATCTTGGTGCCATTACTTTGTGCTGCACTTGCCTACCAAAATGGCGGTTCAGTGGCGAAGATCAGTTCCAGCTCAGACTTGTGGGAACTATATATCTTGCCAATGTGACAGACCAATACAAACTAGCAAGTAATTATAAAGTGTAAAGGAAACTATGCACCGTTTTCTTTTACTGTGTTTTATATTCTTTTCCTCTTAATGGAAACAAGACAATCAACATTCGTTAGCCACAATACAATCAACCCAGTAAAGAAAACTGGAAGAGCAAAAGATCAGTTCTGCTTTACTCCTTTTTATCATGTAAATTATTTTCTAGTGAAAAATAATTTGCTGTTTGTTGTAAATAACTGCCTTTGGCTAATTCTCTGGAGGCAACATGTGCAGTACGGTGGGTGCTGACGCAGCACAACGTCTGCTATTAATCCCTCTATAAATCAGAAGCAAGGTGATACAAACCCGATTACAAAAGCCACCACAACGTTAATCCCTCCCCAGTTGTGGAACTGGGGAGGGATTGCACAACGTTCCCTATAAATGACTGTGAATTGAGTTAAGTTAGAAAGCAGCCCATCATGGATAAACTATGTCGGGAACTTTTGCAATTTGATCAGGAGCCAAAGATTTCATTCCCTCTCACAGATCACATGCCAGCAAGTTAATGTCTGCTCACTTTTTGTTTTGTATTTTAGGGTTGCCGTGACGTCATGGTGACGTTCCTAAAGAGAGACGCTCAGTGGGTGATAATTGCAGCTATCATTGTCGCTGTCCTCCAGGTACGTACTGGCTGTAAATCAAAGCACATCATCAGAGGATTCACCTGTCAACGTTTCTTTGACCAATATAATTTTTTTATTCTTAAGATCATGATGTAAAAGAGAGAAACATGCTCCTATTGAGGCGGTAATTAAGAAATAAAAAGGAAGAAATTACAAGACTATCCACCTTTTTGCATGATAATATACATCCCAAATCTTAACCTAAATTTTATTAAAGGCTAAACATAGAGGGGAAACAAACGTATTGTTTGTGTCCTCATACATAGAAGAGCATGGGAGTTCTTCTTAGGGATGCATGATATTATCTGCATGGTATTAGTATCAGCCGATGTTTAAGATTTCATATCGGCTATTCTGTCAAAATAACTCACAGATGTTTCATAGGACAAACCGGTGGCACTGATGCCTGCAGCAGAGCACTTCAAGTTTGCTCTGCTGCAGTGTCGTCATTGTCTGAGAGACCAGATGTCATGAATAAATCTGACATTAAACATATTGCAAGTTGAAAGTGTTGCATCATTACCACCCTCTTTTTTGCATTTGGCTAAATTGACAAAGATACCAATGTTGGTATCGGTTATCGGCCAAATGAGTTTTAATATATTGACATATTGGATATTGACCAAAAATCTAATATATTGCATCCCTAGTTCTTAGTTTTGACGAGTTTGATCATTTGAAGGGGAAAAAGATGTTGTGTGTGACCTGCCAATCAGGTTTTATACTCACTCTACATCTCTTAAGAAAACAAAAGGGCTAATTTAGTCTAATCAGCATTCTTGTTTTTATTTGTAAGCATACTTTTTATTTTACCCTCCTACTCCCAGACATAACTATGTCTGTCTAAAATGTTATATTTTAAATGTAGCATCATGTGGAGTTTTATGTTCATATTAATTCATACATTTATTTCTTTCAGCTTCTGGGCATCGTGTTTGCTTGCTTGTTGATGAGAGGCATCCGCGGCGGCTATGAAGTCATGTGATTGGCATACAAATAAATGCTGGGTGGTCATGCCCTACTTATTAGGAGCTTCATTTCAAAACAGTTAATATTCACGTTAAAGTTACCATTTTAAGTTTCTCCTTTATAGCAAAATTGGGGTTTTTAGTTTCATGTTGGGTCATTATTCCTGCTTTTATACTGTAAATACATAGAGGAAAGCTGATGATTGTCTTGGGGTTAAGAGAAAGCCTGAGGTTTTTAAAGCGTATGGTTGATTCTTTGGAGAGTATTTTTGAGTTAAGTTTTTATGTAATGGTTTCATTTGTAATAAAGTCTCCTGAAATTGCATGAGTTTTCAATAAAGACAATTAAGAAATTAAATCAGCATCAAGATATTTATTGCAAAAAAAAAAAAAATAGAGCATAATGTCATATTGGCACAAAAACACCACATTCAACACTTGAGTAAAGAGTATATATTACAAAAAGATTGATGTTTCAGATGCTGAGTGCCAAAACTTAAGGAAGGCACAGGAAGTATAATGATGAACTTTACAACTCCAGTTATGTTGTACTATTTTTTTACTTTCAGTTCGAAAGTATTTGAAAAGATTGCATGAAACTTTGTGCTAAAACACGTGAATTTAAATCTCCACATGAACAAAATGATGGGTACAAAAAGTAAACAGTAAAGTGCAAACACAACTTGACAGTCGACACCTGGGCTTCATCCCCCAATTTCTGTCTTTCATCTAAAAATAAAAGCTAATTTTAGTCTTTTGAGCAACTTTGTCGTGACCAGAAAGTTGGAAAATAAAAAATAAAGCATAAAATGAGGTAATACAGCATGTTTGACACGTCCATGAATTCTGAATGAAGTTCTCCTTACACTTATTGCTACCGAGTTAAATCTGAATTTTTCCATTTAATTCTTTTTTTTTGTCAAGCAGAATTATCTTTGTTTCCCCAAATTGCATTTTGTCCGACTTTAGGTACAAACTCAGACAAAAGCAGAAGCAAAGCACGTGTTAAAGCAGTAATGACCCGAAAAACAGGAACAAACATTTTACCTCAAGTTTTTGTACAAGCATTTGAAAAAGTATTCACACCCTTTGAACCTTTTTACACTGAATGATATACCAGCACAAAGCCATGCAGAATTATGAAGAGGGAGTAAAATGATAAAGTTCTTTTAATAATCTGGCATACATGTTTTTAGCCTTTTTACTCTAATTCCCCTAAATAAAGTCCAGTTCAAGCAAGAGCCCTAACCCTGACATGCAAAATATTATGAACACACCAAGAACAGGATGAAACATGATGGCAGCGACATCATCGTTTTGACCGGTCAGATAATGACCCAACAAAATGACCTAGTTAAAGTCCCAATGTCATTTGATCTTGAAAGATTTTGTTTTTAAGAAAGAAAGACTGTCTGTCCCATTTTGTGTTGGTCTATTACATGGAATTGTGGCTTTAAAGTCAAGAAACACAGAAAAATTAAAGAGTATGAATACTTTTGCATGGCACAGCAGAAAAGCGCTCCACAAGAAATTAAACTTCCCCACCAAGGATCAGAACTGCAAACAGAAACACCTGTTGTCTCTGATAAAGACACTTTGACGTCATGTTTCTATATAAAATTGTCTTTGAGCAAATTAGCATCAGTGTTTTTCTTCTGAACCTAATCTCACCAGGAAATGTTCTATATTTCTGTTTTTTCCTTTGCAGTAAGAAGATGTTGACACTCTTATGCATTGCAACACAAAAGTGACTATAATCATAGAAGCAGGCTTCCTGTCAGTGATGGCTCACAGCGCTGGGGTAGTTTGCAGACATGAGCACCATACAGTGCAACAGAAGTGACAGCTCTGACTCTGCAAATAAAAAAAAAAGACAAAGATAGAAATGTATAACGTTAGGGTAAAGACATTCCTTTAAATCTAAAATTTGGAAATATAAAAAAAAAAAAAAAGCTGTGAAGTAGTAGTCTATCAGTAACAGAAAATTAATTTAGGACTTGTGTTTTTATTGAGTTTCTGTTAAAGGATCATCACAACGATGGTGTCTACTTCTAATGACTGCAGAAGATATAAAATTTATGTGGCTAAAAGTAAAAGTTCACATTATTTTACATTGATCAACCCATTTAATCAGATATGATTTACTGACATGATCTTGTTTACAATAATCTACAAATATATCATCCAATAAAAAAATTAGAAACTTACTCAGCTGAAAGTATTTTTTTGTTTTTCCACCAAATATTGATTTCTGAACTCTTCCTGAGTTAAAACATTAGCATTGTTGTTTTTAAATGAATATAAACTTGTTTTCTTGGAGTTATTTGAGGTTTGGTTACTTTGACCATTTCTCATTTTCTGCAAATAAATACTCAATTTTTGCTTGGAATTTCAGAGACCTGGTGTCAGTAATTCATAGAATAAAATACCAATGTTCATTTTACTCAAACATATACATATAAAGAGTAAAAATCTGAGAAAATGATCATTTAAATGGTTTTAAATGTTTTTTCCAGACCTGTATATTCGGTGAAGTACGAAACAAAGCTTCTTAAATCCAAGTACCTTTTAAAGCAGTGGACACCTGAAGCCACTGGGACAGCCACTCACGAGACTGACTGGTACAAAGACTGTCAGCGTTTATCCCTCTCACATAACAAGCCTGCAACAGGGAAGTCTTACATCAGCCTGAGAAACCGCTTCAGCTTGGGGAAATAAAACCCAATAGTGACAAACCTGTTTGAGTTCCCACTCGCTGAGCTGGTGAGCGCCCATTCGGCTCAGGGCTCGGTCCAGCTGGAACAGCTCCACGGCGTGGCTGTTCAGCCGTCGACCAATCAGGAAGCCCGGGAGACGAGGCGTCAGGAAGAGGAGGGGGCTGATGTGTCTCTGATCAGCCATGAACACAGATGAGCTCAAACAGATGCAGCAGAGAGGGGCTGAAAGAGAAGAAGGTTTCACTCACCATCTGATTGTTGCTCATTGTGTTCATGGCCAGAGGAGCTTTGGAGAACAGACTTCTGACGGCCAGGATTTCAGAGACATTTGGGTTTCCGCCGCGTTGCACCTGGATGCAAACAGAAAGTAATCCTGTTAAAGCTGAACAGATGCAACCTCTGCCAGAAATCTCTGGACACTTTAACAAGTTTGATCTGGTTTTTAAACAAGATGGGCCCAACTCAGACATTAGCATGTCGAAACATGGCTGAGGATCGATTTAAAGAGTTACAGCGAAATAAAACAGGGACAAAATGCCATTTTCTCAAATAATAACTTTAAATCTTTTCTTGAAATCATTAAGTATTCTGTATATTCAAACCAACCACGTTTATTGTGACCCATGATAAGAGATGTGACAAAAATGTTTAGATATTTTTAATAATACTCAACTAATTTAACAAATGGTTAATTAACTGCAGTGCAATGACTCAAAAAATAACATTTGATGAAAGAACAACATACTCAGAGAAGTAAGCAAGCCAAAAACATATATATATATTTTGGATTTAAGATTAAAAAAATATATATTGTACCCAGAGCTCAATGTCAAAGTTTTATTATAATCCTGTTCAAATTTTTTTTTTATTAAAAAAACCCCCAAAACATTAAATTTCCTATTAAGCATGTTTTGTAATTCTGTTATTGATTGGTGAATAATAATAATAACCCTAAGGTTCCCTGATGTTAAGTCAAGCAGAAAGGCCTGAGGTTTTCACATGTTGATGTTTAAAATATTATTTTAGTTGCAGATGCATCCTTTACTAAAAATGATCAAGCATCTACTAAAGGAATTAAATTATTGCATTTTAGACAATAAAATGTTTATTTTCTTATTTAAAAAGGAACTGAATAGTTTGTTTTAATTCATTTCCATCACATAAAAACCAGCAGAAAGTGCCAATTTGTTAAAATTTGATTAATCGTCAGCATAATCAGTAACTAAAATAATCATTAGCCACAGCCCTAATTTCTGATGCCTGTCCTTGCCTTAGCGCAGAGGTTCTTCAGAAGACCTTGCAGGTGACCGTTTTTGACCTGATGGCTCACATCCTCCAGCTCTTTGAGAACCGGTTGGTGGTGCCGAGTCCTGTGGGAATGATACACTTTCCGAAACTCCAGCTGCTGCCGGGAAGTCCAGAAGTGAGGAATCAGCAGCTGACGAGGGAAAAAGTACCTGAAAGCCACACAGAGACATTGATGTTAGCGACTACAGTGGTCTAATCAGGCACAAATATTAACCTTTAAAATGTTGTGCTGAATATAAAAAAAAAACAACAACAACAAAAAAAAACATGCAAACATGAAACTCACATTAGGAAGATAATCAGGTAGTTTGCAAAAGGAGGAATGGTAATAATCACAAGTGGGATGGCCTTTATTAGGTCTCTGCGAAACTGAGAAGCATAGATCACATTACAATGCAACAAAATCACAGAGAAATCAATAAAATGAGAAAAACTCAAGCTCAGCAAAAACACAAAATCACAAGTAGTTCTGGTCTAGTTTCTATTGCAAATATCTTAGCACACTTGGAGTAAGACAAAACAAACTTGCAAGTAACTTTTCAGCTTGTTTTAAGTCAAACATTTCTTAATATTTATGGAAAAGTAAAAATTATTTTACATATCATGAAATAATCATCATGTGAAAATGTATTTTTATTAGTGAAATAATCCTCCAAGGGAACTCATACTTTTTCATCAATGTTAAGGAATTTATTTAAAACAAACGGATATCTTGATTAAACATTACTTGTAAGTTAGTACATTTGAAATAAGACAAAACTAAGACATCTGTGCTAGACGTTCCTTTAAGACTACTTGGTGAACGTTGCAACTTCGTGCAGCATTTGTAAAACAGCACAAATATGTAATCTGTAAGAAGACTGAGTTCTAAGACTATATGATGGGAATCTCAGAGATCCCAAGTTTGGTCTTGATAGGGCATCCAATTGTCTTTCTGTAATTCTTGTTTGTACAATGACATAAAAATACATTGTTCATCTGTTTTCTATACTTTCTTGTTTATGAAAGCACCAGTTTTAGCCACCAAACATAAATACACATGTCAGATGCATTAAGAAAAGTAATTTTTAAAATTTATTCTATGGACCTAGATTGACTGAAATCAGATTTGCCATGTCCAGATGCAGTATTGATCCAAGGCATTTTCTCAGTGCACCATAGACAACGAAAGGCTGCTGCCACCAGAGGGAGACATTGTTACATAAATAGCACTTCTTCAAGACACTGACCTGTCTGAGTTTTTCCATCTCCCTGTACTGTAAATCCTGGAATTTTACTCCCTTTCCCAGCATTTTGTTTTTAATCCTCTTCACCTCTCTGGCATCCTGGAACAGCGTCCTGAATCCTTGAACAAGATTCAATGAAACGTTCATGAAGACAGAGGAATTCAAGGTGAGCAAGAGGAAAACGTCACTCGTGTTATTTATAATGTTACACACTGTAGTTGGTCTATAAGCCGGTTTTTCTTCATTATACGCACAGATTTTGGCTTTACTCTTGTTTAGGTGTCAGACTTCCAGTCCTACTAGATAACACAAAGAGCCAAACGCTATTTCTAGATCACTATTTCTTTTAAAAGCAGTCAGGATAGACAGGAACGAACCCATCTCAGTCTTGTTCAGGGTGCTGGAGGGCATCAGCTAGTAGCCGTAATACTTTTCAATATTCAGGACATATTGAAAAGTTGCTCTCCTGTCTTCAGTTTAGGTCAGGGGTGCCCAAAGTCAGTCCTGGAGGGCCAGCATCCTGCATTTTTTGTTCTCTCCCTGGTGGTAGTAACAACCTTGTCAGCATGTCAATGTTCTTCTTCAGCCATCTAACGAGCCACCATTTGATCCAGGTGTGTTAAACCAGGGACAGAACGAAAACATGCAGGATGCCGGCCCTCGAGGGCCAACTTTGGGCACCCCTGGTTTAGGTGGACAGTCGTACATCGGTAGGTTTGTAATTGTACTACAGTTTGCATTTTTGAATGGATGGAGTGATCAGTGCTGTGTCAGATGTTTTATAATATAACCCTGCTTTTACACACCTTTATTGCTGATCTGTCTGGTGTGTTACCAGCTTTTGTGATGCCATTTGTTTATTAATGAACAAACCTTTATAAAGGGAATTGGTTGCACTGGATTTTATTTAGAGGCTACAGTTTATTCTACCTATATTTAGTCAGAAAACCAGATGTACCACAGTAGCTATAATCGTTTATTAAAACGATTATAACTTTCAGAACAAGATGTAGAGCTCTAAACACTGACAGTAAACAGCATAAGTGCTGCAAGTGAGTAAGTTTTGCTCTTACCTTCCTTAAAGGTGTGATAAAGCAGGAAAAATCGAGGAAATCGTCTTTTGAGAAAGCCTTCATATTTGGAATTTGCCCACTGGATTTTGGAGGAAACAAATCGTCCAATACCTCGTCTGACTTTAGAAGAAGTAAAATGCCTGCACAAAGGTAACCTGGCGTAAAAACGCATAACGTTACATTACATGCATTAAAAATACATTAAAGTCCTATCAAAATGAGTTAGAAGTACAAGAGCACTACATAATGACACGGAACACGTACAACATCTCCAACAAAAGGCAACAGACTTAAATAATCAGCAGGATATCAACTGTCTGCACTGAAATTGAAATGTACTTAACGTCTGGTTATTTAGCAGGTGTGTAGCTAGCTTAGCAAACCATGATAAAACAAGGTGAAAACAGGCAAAGGTTCACCCTGGAAAGACGGACCTGGACTGGCAGGATACGTCTTGAAGATAAAAACAATGTGTTATCCTGTTTGTGCTCAGACCACTTAGTCGGGTCAAAGACAACCGGCTGCACAGACTCGAGCAGGAAAGCGCCATGTTTGACAGGCAGAGCAGTTACCGTGACGACGCTAATATACGGGAAAGCTGAGAGTTGATCTTTTACCGTAATACACGGAAAACGAAACGCACATTATTTTACGTTTTCGCTGAATGTGAGGTGGATTTTTGGGCTTTATTAACCCCATATGTTTAGTTGTTAGATCATATGTATGACTGCTTAAAATGAAAATAATACATTATTTTCTTAGAATGTTCACTGGGACAGTGGCGGTTGAATGGTGTGGCGCAGAATTAAAGAATGAATCAGAAATTACATGGTGACATTTCATCGTTTATTTAATAAACTTTAGCAGATGAAAACTGGCATCCTATTTAAATATGACTGAAGCTACAATACCTTAATTTTTAACTCATTGTTGAAATAAAAATATGAAGGTTAAACAATTTAATTGGTCCCATTAGTTTCTGTGCCTGGCTTTTTAACTTTATGGCCAGACAGAGATAAAGAGGTGTGGCAATAGCAAATGAGATAATTAGTTGTGTAACTAACATCCATGACATGTTTTTGTTGAATATCGTCCGATGCTCTACAGAAAATGATCTATAGTCATACAGCAACAGTCTTCAGTCAGAGGACTCTCCAGATTCGTTGGAAGATTAACTGCTACCAAGATTCTTTCTGCCCACAGCATCTCCATCTACAACGATTCTTTGAAGATTAGACGATTTAAATGCGAGTTACAGCATTTAAATTTCCCAAATGTTAGCCCGCTTTAACGTCCTTTTGACGCTGAAACGTTACAACGTGCTGTTGACGTTTAAACGGTCTAAAGTTCCAATTTCCGTGCTGAATGGAACGCAGCATTTTTTGAAATATTGCAAACGAACCGGTCTTTAAACATAATTGGTTGTTTAAAGTTGTACCGGCCTTTGTATATATTTCAGAAATTTAAAAATTTGGATTTAGTGAGTGAATTTTAGCTTAAATTCACTCGCTTGTTGCTCGCGCCAGGCCGGTAGTCACGTGAGTAACAGACCCTATAAAGCCGGAGGAGGTCACTCTGTCAGTTAGTCTTCGTTTGAGAGAAAGACGAAGACTATCTTCCTCAGCGGTCTGAAGGGTTCCGTTTGTGTGGTTAAGTTACAACTTTTTTTTTTTTTTTTTTTTACTTATTTAGCTTAATGTAGTTTGATATAAACGAGATAAATGTGATTTAACTACGTTTATTTGCAAAATAAGAATAAAGAATAAGCTAGGGCCGTTACCGTCGAAGCTAGCTAGCTTAATGTTAGCAAATTTGGCTACGAGCCAACTTTTTCATTTTCATTTTTTTTCGACCTGAGTTGCTAAATTTGTACATATTAGAAATTAATTTGTGACTTGTTGAGGTTGAGTCAAAGAAATACGTCGCCTTGTGTATCAGTGAACTTTGCATTGCAGTTGGCCTAGTAAAACAAAATGTTTGGGGAAATTGCGTCTGTTTTTAGATGAAATCTACTTTGGCGCTTTACATTTCATGCTAATAGCATTTCATTTCCTCCCAGGTTGGTCCGTCGAAGGTAAATTAGTCTTCCACATGGCCTCCATAAAGTTCGGAACCAGTACTAGTCCATGCAAGGTGGCCTCTGAAGAGAGGGTAACAGAGGTTGAAGATTATGGTAAAGCTTGAAATTTGTAACCTGCAAAATCTGCCAGTTTTCCATCTGACTCCATTTTCCATTCACTCCACTTTAGATAGCAGGGGAAACTGTGATCCAGACAAACTTCTACAGTGTCCTTTTGACAAAAACCATCAAATCCGCTCCTGCCGCTTCCCATATCACCTGATTAAGTGCAGAAAGGTGAGTTGATAAAGGACTGGGAAAAATCTGCACTCATGGAAACACTTGAGTAGTGTTTGATGGGTTTAAAATTGTTTTCTACCAGAGATAAAATATTAATATATTTTAGATTTACCAGATGAATAGATGTGAGTTGAATTCAGTGAATTTACACCCACTATACCAGATTACATTTGTTCCTCCTTGGTATAGTGGCACCCTTAAGGATTATTTCATAAAAGTTCCTCCTTCATACCATTTATGACCTTTTTTTTTTTTTTTATTGTTAAAAGAAAATTTTGATTTGATTAGTTTGTCATGTCATAGACCAGGGGTGCTCAAGTCCAGTCCTTGAGAGCTACCATCCTGCAATTCTGAGATGCATCCCTGCTCCAACACACCTGAATCAAATGAATGGCTCGTTACCAGGCCTGTTCAGAGCTGAGCCCAATCTGCTGGAGGAAGGCTGCATCTAAAAGTTGCAGTCCTCTCGAGGACTGGACTTGAGCACCCCTGTCATAGACCTTATTATTGGGCACTCTGTGAATACTGTTGCAGGAAAAGTGCTTTTGTAGTTTTCTTCTGTAATCCCTTCCTAGCATGTATATAACACACAAATATCACAGTGTTGGATTATACTTTATTGATCCCAAAAGGGGAAGTTAAAGTACTTTTGAATTTGTTTAAAAAGCTAACTAGCAACTGTTTCCCATAGATTCACACCCAAATCAGTCAATGATGGAGTTGAGTATGAAAGTTTTAGCCTGCAGAAGACTATAGCTGCAATTGTTTAAAATACTACTAGCAGCTGGCTTAAATCTACACTTGAAGTAATATTTTTAAGGTGCAACGTTAATACTGGAAGTACTGGTGATTTTCCTGAGCGTTGTAGCACTGATAAAAGGTGAACCAGCATAATGATAAAGGTTACTTGCAGTGGACATGTGATCACATGCTTGTATTACTAATTCAGCAAACTCAAAGGTCCTCCCCACTTCTGGTATCTTAAAGAAATTCCTTCTTGGATTATAGAAGTGGGTAAGTTAAATGACTGTCCTGCTTCAATTGATTGATTAAATTAAAGAAATCTCTCGCCAAAGAATCACCCAAAACTGGCCAGTGAACTGAAAACCTGCCCGTTTAATGCTCGCCACCTGGTTCCCAAGCATGAGCTTGCTCACCACACAGAGACCTGTGAGGACAGAATATCTGTGGACACTGAAGATGGTGAGATGATTTTATTTTCTATCCACCTAACAAAGCAGTTACGGTTTGTTTTCTTTCAAATGGTGTAATGTACATGTCTTTTGTTTAACAGTTGGAAGCAGAAATGGACATGTTGGCTGGGATGTTCCAGTCAACACTTGGGTCAACCCAAACATGACTGAGGACTGGGACAAGGGTATGTTAAAAATATCATAAAGGTTTAGAAGAGATCACACTAAATGTGCCTGGAGGAAATATATTCAGATCAGTGTTTATCACACTTTTTCAGACTGAGGACTATTTAGCCCATTTAATAACTCGCAAACCACCTAAGTTGAAATGACATCTTGATATAAAACCTAGAATTAAAATATTACACTCTTATCTCACTTAATGAGAAAGGTGGTAATGTTTTGGGGCTGCCCAGAAGTGCAGTTGGTAACAATGTCACCTTGAAGCAAGACTGTCTTTCTGCAAGGAGTTTGCATGTTCTCCCTGTGCATGCGTGGGTTCTCTCCGGGTACTCTTCCCACGGTCCAAAAACGTGATTGTTGGATTAATTTATTTCTCTAAATCCTCCTTAAAAGTGGGTGTGCATGATTGTTTGTCTGTTACCCTGCAATGGACTGGCAGTCTGGTCAGGGTGTAGCTCGCCCGTTGACCACTGGAGATGCGCACCTGTACATCTCATGGCCCCACTTATGGTTAAGTGTGCATCATAATGGATGGATGGGTGCTGCTTTAAATGTGACTGTCCACAACAAAACCATGAACGTATTGCTCAGGCTATTTTGAGTTACTTACAGATTCTGAGAGGGTGGATTCTAAGCTTTCCAATGATGTCAAACACTTAGAAATCAAAAAATTTTACATATTGTAAACAAATATGTTTACAATATTTGTGCATTAGTATTGTGTGCATTAGTAAAATGTAAGGTCATTTGTAACTTAGAAGCAGGATAAACTTGAGTTGCTGTGGAGAAAACAGAAATCCCCTTCTGATCTAATCACTCATAGATGATATCAAGACACTCAGTAGTTATAACTTGGCTTCCACTGATCATTTAAGGAATCCTGCAATTTTCTTTTCACTGGCATCTTCAGATTTTCTCAAGTACATTTTTATATATTTTTTTTAATGCAAAACTTTGGGAAGCTAATTGTATGAAACACATTTTGAGCTCAAAGTACTTTGCATACCACTAGGGGGCGTCTGTGGTCTGGAGAACACAGTTTGGGAAAGGGTTGTTTAGATGAAGCTTCTCCCATATTGTCATGCATTTTATAATCCTCTGGATAAATTATTACACTTGTATATAATGGTAGCAAATTGTCTTGTGTTGCAGAGGCAGATAATGTTCAAACGCCATTTGTGTGGGGTGTAAGCTCCAAGTTGAACCAAATGTAAGTGGTGGTCTTGACCTCAGCATTTTCTGTGCATATATTCTGTCATATTGACTTGTCTTTTATTTTTTCTATTCTTTCTGCAGACTGGCTGCCAGACCCAGTAACAACCTTGGTCCAAACTTCAGAGCTCCCAGTACGCTGCCATGGCCCAATTATGAGCTGTAAGCTCTTCCAAAGCTATTTCTATGCATGGAGTGTTCTTTGCTTGTTTTGATCAGTTTGAATGTGGATAAAGTATCTGAAACCTCTCATGGCTTGCAGTTGCATGGTTCTCATTTAGTCACTAAGTGCAGAGGATGTTTTACAACAAATATAACCTGTAGTTGAGCAATTCTTACTGTTTTTAATGTTGTGACATTGCTGTTAGATTTTTGGAGTAAAAGTTTCCTTTGAAGAATTGGGTGGTTTTAGTTCTTTAAATATGCTATCATTTTTTTTCTAAGCACTAAAGAAGGTTACACTGCATGTAAACTCTTTGTAGAAGTTCCCATAATCTTGTCTGGAACAAAGTAGTTCATGATTGTTACTTGAAGATGGTAATTTAAGCAGCAGTTTACCCCCCATTATGGGTTAAGATGGGACTAGTTTGAGATTTAGACTCAGGTTTATTTTAGGATTGCAGTATAGGCTCAGTAATCAAGTCTTTTTTTTTTTTTTTTTTTTTTTCTTTCCCACTGATAATTGAATAAATTTCTGAGCATTTGAAGTTGGTGCTGAAGTGTCTTTATTGACGCAAGCATACATGTCATGTATTTAAAAGTTCATCACTTTCTTGGCGTTAAATGGTTTTGCATGTTAATGACTGCAGTAAGCATGATCTGACACTTGAGTCTGCTTCAGTTGCTTAAACTAAAAATTAAGGCAACTATAGGCAGAAACCAGTTTTCATTAATATAAATTCTAGCTTTGTTTCAGCATAGTGTTGGAGAAGGATTGTACTGTTGTAACATCAAGGGGAAAAAATAAATTTAAGACAATTAAATACCCTGAAACAACAAACTTTAGAAATCCCAGAGAGACTGAGATTTCTGTAATTTGAAAACTGAATTATTCAAGTTTATATATTGGGAAAGGTCATGTCTTTAGTGTGTACATCGTGTAGCTTTTCATGAGGAAAAAGGCTGCTTTAAATTGGTTTAAAAAAAAAAGTTTGACACACAAACTGAACTGCTGTATTGTGTTCACAGAAACATTTGATTTGAATGGTTAAAAAATGGGTAAAACAGGAAAATGATAGCTGATCTACAGAAATTAAAAATATTGCAGGATTATCAAAATATTTCACTTGCAGAAAATCCAAATTTGGGAGCCAAAACACTGGCCACTAGATGGCGCCTGTCGTGAATAAACCTGTAAAGCTACAGGTTTTATGGCTGTTGTACTTATAAACAGAAGTGTTGAGATAAGAGATCAGTACACATAGGACCAGTGGTGGCTGGTGGTGATATTTGAAGGGTTTGTTAAATATATATATAAAATATATTTAGTTTTGGGTAGTTACTTGTAAGCTGTTTTAACTGCTTTATTGTAAATACCAGCCATCCTTTCATAGGACTCATTTTGGGTTGTTTTTTTTTTAGTTCATTGTACTGTATTTCCTGTCTCAATCCTGATGCAATGTGTTCTCTGACATAAATGAGTAATGAAGCATTGATTTATCTCCCTTTGGTTGAAAATCTAAAGTCAAATCCAATCTGAAAGTCTTTCATATCCTGCCTCAGATTAACAGCCTGCTGAAAGATGGATGTAAGCAAGAAATCCCAACGTAGCTTTTGCTTTAAATACATTATAACTCAAAATTGTTAGCTCTAAGTCATGTTTTTGGACTGTGGACCTGGAGAGAACACAGCTATGCATTAGGAAACTCCATGCAGAGAGTGATCCGAACCCAGAACCTTGTTTTTGCAAGGCAACAGCACTGCTAACTGCACCACTGTGCAGTGCACAACAGATGCTGGCACACATTTGAATCAGGTCAGAGTTTGCACTTACACATTCATGTCGTACTGTTAAAGAATTGGGGTCATTTTGACATGGTGATTTGACTGAGCCACCGGCCTCACCTCTGGATGAAGTGAGACAGTCCACCCTGTTCAAATAACACTGCTGGATCGACTTGGCTGTGAAACCTGTCACTTGGCCTTTACAGGAGCCTTCCAGGCATGTTTTTGAAATGCATATGTCTCCAACGACCTCACTTTGTGAATTGACACTCACTCAGTTCTTTTCATCTGAGGAACAGAAATGTTCTTGGGCACGTCTTGTCTTATGAGTCTGCCCAAAGCTTGTGATCTTCTATTATTGTCTGCATTCCTAACGCGGCACGTTCACGTTGCTCTCGCTTTACAGAGTTACAGCAGATTCCTGGTGCTGCTGGCTCTATCACGAGGGAGCTGCTGTCCGCGCTATCTTTACCAGTGTACCATCACACAGGGAGGCTGTGTAATCACGGTGATGCTTACTATCCAGTTTCTCTTGTTGCATAAGCTCTACATGGTTGCAAGGTTATGAAAGCATCCACTTTTTATATTGCATTACTGCACCAATCTGGATTTGGGAGACGTTAGCCTGGAAAAGCCTTGAGATTAGTGCATTACAGAACATCGGTTTACGATACGTTAGCTGAGTTTCCATTACAAATGTGTGTGAGACTTTGTTGATATTCCGCTGATGTAAAAATAAATAAATTGCAATTGCTGTATATCCATTCAATAAGAAATCTAGTTAAAAGTCATATGAATAATTTTGTTCTTGCAATAAATCATTCAAAACATCATCCACCTACCACTTCCTGTTGTCTTTTTCATCAGTTGTAACATCCAGTTGATCATCACGTCACTCGGGTGATGCGAAGCGTTTCCATTGACATACACTAATTTAGAGCCGAAAACCCCCCTCACACTAGTGCAAAAACTTATTTTTCCTTTTTCAAAGTTAAGCAAATTTAACTTTGCGAACTTTTAAGGTAATTGGAAATGCAGCTGTTTCACTGTAGATTGGAATGGGTATCCAGGACTGGTTTCCAACATCTGGCCTAAATGGCTTCCTCGCATTGAAGTGAATTTCTCTAGTAAAACTTAATGAAAATACACCAGATCAAAAAAAAAAAAAAAAAAAGGTTAGTTTTTTTGGGTAGGATGCAGTGGTTTTTCAAAATTTTTGTATTTCGCAAAACAATAATGGACACATTTTTTTCAAACCACACAATCCCGCACTTTATTTAAAGTGAAGTGCATAATATTCACTTTACACTCATAAACATTACATCTGTCGTGAACATTGTGTCTTCATGAATGTTTATGACTATTATGAAGTGTCATTTGGCAAATAATGACTTTTAAAGCAAAGTTTCATTAAAGTCTTAAAAGTCCACTTTGCATTAAAAGTGTTATTATTTACTGACTAACACTTCTGGTAAATAACACCCCTTCTAATAGAGTTACCAACAATGTGTGAGGAATTTGCGTGAATACCTATTCAAAGATTCCTCAGTTAGGCATAAAAAAACAACACCCAGGTATGTTTTCAATAATGGAATAACTTTATAAAAAGCGAAACAAAAACCACCTGATTTTGCATAATGCCTCTTCCCCTCTTTAAGCTGTACTCCATGTCCTCTGTTTTATTTTCCTTCTTTGCTCCAATCTGACTCGCTTGGCTCATTACTGCTAATCACTGATGATCTAACTCGTTTCACTGTTTTAAAGAGTCATCGTTTCCTTCAGGGACCTTCCCACTACAACCACTGAGAGGCGTGCATTTCTGTGGTGCCACACGTTTTCTTATAAAATAATTGCGCAACGTAAAGATGGAGCAGTCTGGGTTACTTGAGACAAGACATAGAGGTCCATTGCTTTCTAAAAGGAGACCAGTACATAACTGGGTGGGGGTGCGTCGAGGTCGTCCTCTGGGAGCTAAAAGCGGAATCTGTACTTGACCAGGTTTACAAGCTGCGAGCACAATTCGACAATCTGCTTTGTCACATGCAAAAACTCACATCTTCAAACCTCATGATACGTAGTAAAGATGACAATTTAATGTAAGATGATACTTTGTATTTATTTCAATTTTAGCAACGAAGTTTCACAGTTACAAGTAAAAAAAAAAACCCACAACAAAATCTCTCTGTACACTGGGACATTATTTATATGTCAAAACAGCTGCATGTTTAAAACAGATCCAAAAACACAAAGAAAAGCAGTATGTAAGACTGTATTTAAAAAAAAAATACACAGTATATTAGCTGCTCAATGCTGATTCATGATACATGAATGATACCACTGAATAGTTTTGTAAATTTAAGCTACAAAAAATATCACCAAAACATTGTGGTGGCATTAAATATAAAGTGTAATGGAGCTTTAAGAGACTTCTTTTTCAAATGTTGAGAATTATGAAGTCTGTCTGGGTCACAAGTTGGTAATTTGAATGTTTAAACAGAAGTTTAGTAACCATTTCCAAGCTTCAGACCTTCAGCTGCATAGAGAATGTTTGTGCTCGCATTACAGATGACTGGGCACGTTTGCCATTGTTGTCTCATTCAGAAGAGACTCCATTCATGGATGCAAACAGTCACCGTTTGGTCTGAATGGACCTTTGTAATTCCACCTTCAATCTACAGCTTTCTAAAACCACGATACCCATATTGTACTGGATGCAGATCCTACAAGCACTAAGAAGTAGCACCAAACTGTAACACCTCTTCATTTCACCTGGAGAGTGTGAACAAGCTGAAGATGTCTTTTCCCCCAAAAAACATTTTAAAACAGTAGCGTGTCCATGAAGATCTTTTCCACAATCGGAGGTTGGGGAACAAGATCTGACAGTTTCAGGTAGAATATACGCTGACGGCCTTGGGTGCTCAAAGTCCTGAGGTCAGGCAGCTTCCCTAGAAGTCGGGACAAGTAATTGGGCGGCAAGGAGTCGGAACCACAGCCAGACATGTGGTTTTTAAGGCAGCTGATGAGCTGGTTCTGAAAATCCTCCACGCGTTTGGGCTCCTTCAGACCATAACGATCTGCAATTAGAAACAGATAAACATCCTGAGATTTGTCTTTCACAGTTTTACAAACACAATAATTTCTAGTGACTTTTGAGAGCATTTGAAACCCTTGAACTTTTTCACATTTTGTCAGGCTACAGCCACTAACCTTTGGTGGCACAGTACCAAGAACTAATTAAGGAAACAGCGCAAAAACATCTGAAGGAAACACTGAACACAACTTTCTTCTTCACAAAAATGTAAGCAAAAGTGGAGTAGCACCAGATCATAGGGGTTGTTGGATTTCTCGTCTTTGGAAAAAGACCTCGAGCCATTTCTCTCACTAGTCATCAGACTTGTGTTTAGGGTGTCCTACAGTTTGTTTCCTGCGTTTGGAGCAGTTTCCGGCCTGCTTGGCATGCACACATGCATCCAGACCTCGTCAGCGTTCACTTCAACCAAACCAAAGCCTACGTTTGTTGGTGGACAAGAATTCACTTTTTGCTCCTCATTGGAGTTTGATTGTGCATTCCCCAAACGAACCAAGCTTTGATGGCATGAATGTCGCTGTAGCTCTGGCTGTATCTGGTCTGACGCGGTCGTGATGAAGCACTACGCAAATTTCCCACCCCACACAGTGTTCAGTTAACTTGGAAGACCAGAACAACTTCTTCGTTAAATGTGACGCTCTAAACAAGACATGTTATGGCTTATTTTCAAAAACCATCGTCGGCCTGTTGGCTGCATCTCTGATTGATGCAGTTCTTCACCAAACTGTCAGTTTCTCCCAAAATGTAGAAACTTTGAGCTGGAAGGTTTGCAGTTGTACCGTACTATACAATGTTTCAGAGATAATGTTTCATAAACAAACCCCAATTTAAACATCTCCACTCCTTCCTCCCTAACTTGTCTGGTATACGTGAAAATATTTGTCCTCTTATGTCCTCCAACAAACTCCAAAACTGTATTTACAAGGTGAGATGGCTAAATGATGATTTGATGGATGTAAAAATGTAGAAAACATTGCATAATGTTTCTTCCGCTTCACAACTATATTAAATCCCACAAAAATTAGTGACTGTAACCTGATAAAGTGCACAAAAAGTTCAGTGAGTGTGTGAACTTTTGCGCAGCTCATTGAGTCTACATGTTACCCTTCACTCTGATACGCTGTGACATATGACATTTTGTCATAAAGGAGCTTGTGTTACTCTTCCCTACACACCTGTTCATCCAGTCTTATGTTGCATGAATACAATAAAACCTAAAGGAGATTTGCTGTGTGTATTCTTGCCTCGGCTGTCAAGGCTCAGTGGTATTTAAACTGAAATAGAGATCTGGATGTTAATCTCACCAGTGATTATGACCAAGGCTGTGAGGCAGGCGAAGGACTCTTCATCTAACTTCATGCAGTGAAGACTTTGAGAAAACTCCAGGATGGAGTTGATCCATTCCCCGAAGCTTCGATCACACTGTGTTTTGTGAAGTACGGTGCCGTCGCAGAAGATGAGTTCACCCGTTTCAGGGTTTGACCTTCAAAAAAATAAAAAACACCAAAGTTTAGCTTGAAGTCTTTCTTTTAAAAATAAATTTAATGTCTAAATGTTCCAAACACAAATGATTGGAAGTTGTAGTTACCGATAAGCAAGACGCAGAATGAAGAGTTCAATGAAAGCACATTCCAGCAGAAGTTCCTGATCCTCAAGACAGAAATTGGAGAAACCAGGGATGTCTTTTGCCCATTTCCTGATGGCCTCGAAAGACGCTGTGAGGAGGTCGTAAAAGTGCTTGACGTTACTGACGTCTTCCTTCTGGTCCGTGCTGAATTTCTGCTCAACATACTAATAGAGAAATACAAAAACACAGATGTTAGGTCACAGGCGTTAGTCAAACTGCAACTCAAAAGTGTTGAAAGACTGTATTTATTCACCTTAGAGTAATCTAGAGCGCCGATGCTGGGGTTTGACTCTGTTTGGGCTCGAACTAGGGAAGCAATCATGTTTACTGGGGATACTGGGGCAGGCGTGTCCGGAACCACTTTAGGCTTTGAAGGTAGACGACCTCTGCGGCCTTTCAGGCTGTCTGTTCTCACAACTGTAAGGAAGAAAAAACATTCAAGTTCAGTTTGTTTCTGCAGTTACAAAGCTGACAGCATGCAAAAAAAGGTTTTCATTATGCTTTAGGATCACTACTTGTAATTATTGGCACGCACTAAGGACGTACTAAAAGTTAAAAGTTCTTAAGGTTTTACAAGGTTTTTTCATGCAACATGTAGTGACAGTATTGTAAAAAGTAGCAAAGTATCCCTGAAATCTAATTTGAGGAATTAAAATGTGCAAAATATCTTTAACTATTTGAAAGCATGTCGTAAATGCACTAAACAAATCTTTTTGCTTTAATGCAGCAGAGTTATTTATTTCAACAGAGAATGAGTCAGAATGAAATCAGACTGCAGCAGGGGTTCCCCTTATAATCAATTAATTTGGATATAACAAGGACCACTGCAGATTGGTAAGTAAAATACTATTAACACTGCAAAAGCACAAAATCTTACCAAGTCTTTTGGTCTAATTTCTAATGTAAATATGGCAGTAGTATGACAATAAAAAGTTAGAGTACGTGCAAGTTTTTAGCAAAAAAAGAGCTTGTTCTAAGTCAGGAATATTTCACTTATAACAAGAAATTAAGTACAAGTAGAATTAGTACTTTCTTATCAATATTAAGGTATTATTTGTATTTGTAAGTTATATTTGTCAGTGAACTTGCAGGTTCAACTTGGTGATTATTAGAATAATTAACTCGAGTCTCCAGAGTGAGCACCGGTGTTTTTAAAGAACAGGAAGAGTCAGGAGAACTCAGACGCTTTCACGGTAAAACAAAGAGGAAATCTTTCTATGAAGCATCTGGCAGCAGTTTCCTCTTCAGAGAAAAAGTAAATAATTTATCTGCAGTCGGGTCTGGGTTGACTCACCTTCCTTCACCATCCCCACAGCGAGGCACTTCTGGAAGCGGCAGAATTGGCACCGATTGCGCCTCTTCTTGTCCACAGGACAGTCTTTGTTGGCATTGCAAACGTATCTGGAGTTTTTCTGCACTGTTCGCTGCAAAACAAGACACAGAAGGGTTGTTGTAGTGAACTAAAACCAAAAAACAAGAACTGTCATAAATAAAAATGGTAATTAATGAGGGAAAACTACAACTAAATGAACTACAAAACTGACTAAAACATACTGAAGACATACATTTGATATCCTTCATTTTTGTGTTTATTAATCTAGTTGTTAGCATTTTGAGGTGTTGTGAAATAGTTTTTATTCCCCACACAAGCAGTTTAAGTCAGCTGTTGGCAAATTATAATACTCCATAATCCACTGGGAGAAACTTATGCTAAAAATCTGTTGGTTGTTCAACAACAGTTGAATAAATTTAGTTTGAAAATGGTGTCTTCTGCTGAATAATCATTACGCAATCGATGCACACATAATTTTGAATTTTGAGTCCTGCAGCTAAAAATTAACCAACGTATGAAAAACCTGGAACTACAGCTATAATTAATAAAAACTCAAAGTACCATAAAGCTTGCAAAGCCAGTCCAAAAACGGAGTTAAACAAACAAAAGGTCACAACAAAATAGAATAAACTATAATGAAAAACCCAGAACAATTACAACCCTTGTGTGAACTTCACCAACTTCACAGCGACACAGAAATGTTTTTTCTTTATAAGAACAGTTTCTACATACATTAATCAGCTGTTTACCTTGAAAAAACCCTTACATCCCTCACAGGTGCGAACGCCGTAGTGCTGACAGGAAGCATGGTCTCCACACACAGCGCAGTCACCCTCATTTCCACGTTTCAGTTTGGGCGATAAACTGGCGTCCAGCTGTTCGTTGCCATGAAGGCCGAACCCCGGCTCCCTCACCGCAGTCGGGAAGGTCAGTCCGGATTGAAGAGGGTGAGCCAAAGTAAAAAGTTCCTGCTCTTGCAAAAGCGACGTTCCAAAATGAGGCATGTCCTCCAGGGGCCCGGAGCCGAATGGAAATGAAGTGGATGCGTTTGGTCCTGAGATGTCCTTGGCCATCCAACAGTCAGGACTGGCCGAATATGTCCCAAAAACTGAATCCCAGTTGGACGCCGGCTGGCTCTGAAATCCGGGCGTCGAAGGGGACGAACCTGCGGCAGGGCTGCCGTAATAATCTGATCCACTGGGAGACATGGCCTCCCCTGGATAGTTCAGCATAAGCGGCCCTGGGTAGCAGCCGTAGATTTGTAGATCCTCCATGTTGAACTGTCCCTCCTGGTGCGAGGGAGACGTGACTACTGGGGCTGTAGTGAACTGGCAGGAGTAGGCTTCATAGTCCTCAGCGGGCGCACGCACCACCTGAGCGGCACTCGGCAGGGAAGAGGCGGAATGGTGCTGCGGGCTGCTCATGTCCAGCCAAGAGGTGATGTCTGCGCCCTGAGACTCCAAGCTGCTCATGCTGTTCTCATAGAGCTGAGATCCGTGCTGGGGATGTATGCAAGTCATGGCTGAAAAACTGTGAAATATTTTAAAAACTGTTAATGAAGTTAAAAATATTCACACCTTTAAACTTTGGGCTGAGTAATAAATCAATAGCAATATATATCAGACAGACACATGATCAATATCAATAGATAAGACCTCTGAATATTCACTGAATTACAGAACCACACAGCATTCTGGGGAATGTAGGCAGAGGAAAGACCTCTCACAAGCTAGGTTGGCGGCATCAACTAACTCTGGTTACCTAGCAACAACTAGCTGAGTGACTTGCGCAGCAGCAGTTTAAGGTTTGACAGCAGCATTTCAGATATTTAAAACAAAAAGACCAAATCAATAATAATGATCTAAGATCACATTTACAAGAGAAACCTCTTTTGATAAAGCAAACAAACAAAAAAAGAATTTAAGAAAGTTGACTCTATTAAATAAGCTACAATGTAAGAACACAAAATCTTACTAAGTATTTAAGTACAATTAAGACATTTGTACCAGTTTCTAATGTAAATATCTAAGAGCTTGTTTTAAGTAAATTATTTCTTAATATTGACGATAAAGTGCTGGTTTCACTGGCTGATTATTTTACTGATAAAAGAAAAATATCCTGTTATGAGTGAATTAATCTGTCGTTGTCATTTTTCCTATTAAAGACAGGTAATAGTTGATTGGAAATTCAACCCTCTCTGGTACGACTAAGATATTAATGTTTCCAGATGCTCTTCATACAATTTGTTTGTGCATTTTTGCAAAAAAAATAATGTAACACAGTTATAGTCTCTAACTCTTTAAAGCTGGTAGAGAAATAAAACAACAGACTTTAGTAGAAGTAAACAGCTGCTACCATGAGAAACTGACTATAATCAATTGACTAAAACATTTTGAAAACGAGGCACATTTTATTTAATCTTTAAAAATATGCATAGTCTCAACAAAAAATAACCTACAGTTTGAAGCAGCAACATGAGAAAATGAAAATCCTGAAATGATATATTCTCAGTTTATACACAGGAACCCAAGTTAACAGTGTATTCAGAGGGAAACTTTATGCCAAGTATAACTTTAAACTTATTCAGTAAACTTCCTATTTAAACTAAACACATTGTCCGAGTTTAGAGCTGCTCACACTATCCTTTATTACCGGAGTAAATTTAGAAACCGCTGCAAAGCGCAGAAATGTTGCGTTTAAAGACGCAGCAAACACAGGAACTCGCCAAGTTTGCTTTATTCTATGGATATTTAACGCAAATGAACCAATATGTATCTCAATAAAACTCTAAAACAAGCTGCTTCCCGTCCTGCGTTGACAGAACCCGCGGAAACAAAAGAGAAAGAAATGAATACGTAATAATGTTTTACTTCTATGATGAATTTGAAGCCGTTTCTTACCTGAACGAGGGTTGAAGCCCGTCTACAAGCGACCGTGTGTCATCTCCAGCGAGTCCCAGCTGAGCGGAGTCCCTGCGCCCCGCTCCGCTCTTATACGTCTCTGCAATGTCTCCATGACGCCATGACAGGTTTCCACTCGAGTGTGCGCGGTGGGCGGGGAGGTTTCCGACCCGCAGCCAATCACGAGAGCCCGCTCCACAGAACAGCCGTCTGATGACGCACTACGGGATTCCGTTGACGCGCATTCAGCGAAGAACCGCAGCGATGTCCTCCAGACGCAGATAAAGCGCGTTTAATCTGAATTAAAGCGTTTCCCGCTGCAGGTAGACCCTGGCACACCGAGCTAGACTTTACTTTTTCTTTCATTTTTTTAATGTTATGGTGATCCTGAGTAAGAAACATAAGAGAGAGAAATGATTGCGTCACTCTGAAACAGGAAGTAGTCGGTATTTTTAGACTGTTCTTAGAGGGTTTTCAGGAAGAAATACTTTGAAAAAAGGACGCGCATGTGCTCAAATCCAAAATATTTCCTATTTCTCTCTGGTTAGAAATGGATCACTGCTTTCATTTTTTTTCTTTTGTAGCTCGCCAAATGAAATTTATAGTGTACAGATATATTGTTACACTATAAATAAGACTAAACTAATTTAGTAACTTTCCAGCAATGCAATATCTTGTAAATAATTCCTCAGTTTTCATAAAAAGGTTTTCCACTTTTAACATGGGAAAGATGTATTGCTATAAGAGGAGAAAATGCTGATTTATGAGTATCTTTCCAGTAAGATATAATAGCTTGTTTTGAGTAAATAATTTTTTAATATTGATGACAGCTCCACTGCCAGATTATTCCCTTTGTAACAAGGCATTTTTCCTGTTTTATAAGTAAAATGATTGCTGTACCTTTTCATAAATTTTAAGGAATTATTGGCTTAAAACAAGCTAGTATAAGTTGCTGAATAAAGTTAGTTTCTCTTAATTCCAGTGTACCAAGATATTTGCTCTAGAAACTAGAATGAAATGACTTGGTTCCTCCAGTCCATGTCCTACTTATAAAATGTTTCCACTTTACAAAAATATACTTGTTAATTAAGAGAATTTGTCCTCATTATTGATGAAGAAAAGTAAATAGTTTTATGAATCGTCTGGTGGTTTGTAGTCTGGGTTGTTTGCTTTTAGTGAGATTTGGCCTTTCACCAATTTATTATCTATTAAGTCATGCTTGTTTACACCGTTTACACAGGTGAAAATGTGCATTGACTATAATCTGGTCCCAGGCATCTTAACTTTTTGAAGTTTCATGAAATGTTGTTCATTGTGTCTGTGTAAATCAATAGAAAGTATAAACAGAACTCAATAATATTCTCTGAAAAATTCACCAAAGTTAAAAGTTTGAATTTAAAAATAAAATCTTCTGGTCGTCCCACAAAGTGCTGAGCTTGTTTCTGTAATTTAAGATGCAATTCATCTTAATATTTATTACTCACATGAGTATTTTTAGCCTTGCAAAGAGCAATAGACTTGAGTTTCAGGCACGGGCACAATGCCATGTGCCCAGGTTGCCACATGGCATTGCAACAGCTGGGCTTGTAACATTTCAACCAAATGCACCGAATTACACTTTATTCTACCGCATATATTAAATAAAACTAATTCTGACATGTGGTTTGGTCTTCAAATCACACGGTGCCCATTTTCTGCCTGAATTGTTAACAATTAGTTCAACTTATATTAAGTTTGGAGTTAAAAACTCCAACTGAATCCACTCTGAACAGGTGATTAAATGATGAGGTGTTAGAAAAAGTTCAAAATTATTCATTATTTTAACAGATAATTGTAAATAAACTGCAACAAATACCAGAGATAGATTGTTTCAAAAACATGTTGATGAGTATTTTCTTTAAATGTTGTTTTAATTTTGTTAAAGCATAAACTGAATACAAGTTCACATTTTCTAATATTTGTAAAAAATTGAAAACCTTGTGCAATTTTCCACAATTGTGCACTGCTTTGCATTATTAGATAAAGATAAAACCCCAATAAAATATGTTTATGGTTGAAAAAGTCATGCAAAACCTGGACACAAACATTTAATTCATGAAATATGACTCCAAAAAAGGACATTATGATAATAAAATGATTTTTCTGTCAGTTCAATTTAAAATTCACCAAAAGTGAATCCTCCATCAGCTTCCAAATCAAATTTTTAATGTAGATTTTTTTCCTTTCTTGTCCACTTTGAACTGGAAACTGATCCTCAAACAGTTGATCTGTTTTTATTTCTGTTTTTATTCTCCTAAGAGCACAATAAATGATTTTACTTGTCTTGTAATCTATCCTATCAGGCTGTTCCTGTTGTTTATGACATTTTATTAGATCCTTTCTTCAATTTCAACCATTATTTTCAAATTAACTCCAGTAATTTGAATTTCTGCCAGTCTTTTCTGAGAAGCTTTAGACTTACATAATGGCTCAATCATTAATCTCATTATGTTATGCCACAAATTCAGCACCACCTTTTTCTGTTCTAAAACTTCAACTAAGCTTCTTTAAAGGCGTCAAGTTTGATTAAAAATATTTCCAGAACAGCAGCGAGGGGATCCACAAAGAAGATTTTCCTTGTAATATATAGTTTATGAGATGAAAATAGTTTTAAAAGCAACATTTGTCAAAGCTTGTAAGCTCCTCTAGATGAAAAGTAGAGCAACAGCCGAAGTCAAATCCTTACTTTGCATGCAGATGTAAATGAAGCAGAAAAGATGCTATCTGCTGTGCTTTGCATGTTTTACTTTTTCCAGAATTCCACATCCTATTTCTACTTATGATCAGCATTTATTAGTTTAGATGTTTCCAATGCCTGGAGAACATTCTAATTCAATTTATAGCCTTTATTTGGTCATTTTTAGAAAACTCAAACTCGTGTTTTTCCAGAGCAGAACTGAGGCTTTAATAATCCACCACAGGCTTGAATAGCACAAGTGTTGACAGATTTCTTGTGACGTTTATTTTTAGCCCACTTAGATATTTCAAGTTATAAAACAGATTTTACAAACATAGCCTAAGTTCATAAAAACAAATAGTTTTCAGCTATGGACAATTTATTAAGGGGAAGACTTATCTGAACCAACTTGACCGTTTTTTGTTGCTAGCTGGTGAACAGGAAGATCTGAGGTCAGAAAGAGTTTTCTGGAAGAAGCTTTGAATCTCACTTTCAGAGGAGCCTCAAACAACTCAGACGTGTTTAAGCTAAAGGTGACAAACTTGATATTCTCCCTCAAGATTTTCTGTTTTATTTTCTGGCGAAGCAACTCAGACCTTCACTGCACCTCCACCATGTTTGACTGGTACAATATTCAGGTATTTAAGCCTCTTCTTTACTTTTTGGTCAGCAGTTGTTTTGGTTTTGCAGCTCTCCCATGGAGGCCATTTCTGTCCTCCTCGTTGCTCAATCATAACCTTTGACCTGCAGTGGTTTTTCTGGGTTCTTCCAAGGCGTCATCAATGAATCTGAATGGAAAAGGCTTTCAAATCAGTTAAAAAATACCTTATTGTTGCCAACTGGATCTGAAATGTTGTTGTAACTCATATTATCCAATCATCTTCAAACATGAACGGTGATGCTGAGGGCATCTTAAATTGCATTCAAAATGGAAATTTGTTTTTAAATGAGCAAAATAACATTCCTGTTATTTTGGTTTCTGAAATTATTTCTTTAGATGTGTGAAAAACATCTAGAGTATTTGATTTTTATTAATTGAAACACTAGTTTCAATTAATCAATTAATATTGAAATCAACTTCTACCTTATTCATAAAACATTAGAAATGATTTTTATTTTAATCAGTGAGAATAGATCTATAGAGATCAATTCTAAAAAAAAAAGTCTTAGCTTTGTGTATTTGGTGTGATGAATGTGGTTTGTTAGTCATTTTTTAAGCTATACTTTTTCTCATTGGGCCTGTTTATTTAAATATTTCTTTAATAAATAACATTGTGATGAACTGATTGTACGAAACAAAGGAAAAACAGAAAAGATTGTTTTCTCAGCGCAAATTAAAATTCTTAGTTAATTGAGTCTCTCATTCAGTCCAGTTTGAATGAAAACATGCTCCATCTTTAAACGTGCCGCCTCACAAACGGTGATAAGCATCCTGCTGAAAACTGGTGTCCAAAGTGTGGCCCAGGGGCCACTTGTGGCCCTTGCATGGATTTTTTGCGGCCCCCAACTGCAATTCAAAAATGACACAAATTTGGCCTATAGATGCAAATTGAGATCATTTATCATAATTTGTTATCAGGGTAAAAATTGCTACCAACATAATTTTCTTACACAGAAAAATATAATTTATTGCACAAAGTACTTGTGTTCTTATAACCAAGTTTTAACAAAAGGTTAAACCAAATTCATTCAGAAACTTTTACTGCAAAGCAAACTTGGCTGCACCCAAATCAGCTTTTATTATTTCTTAAACTGGGGCTGCGTATATTCTTGAAAATAAATGTTTCCAATCGAGCCCAGACAAAACTAATAACTAGATGTCTTTCTTTTATCACAGCAAACAATTAAAGTTGTTGTAAGAAGTAAGTTTCTGCCACAAAAACTAAAAAAATATACTTTTTGAGAATAATATCAGAAATTTTCTTTTGTAAATTTTTCTAGAACAGTAAAAATTTACTCCTGTTTTTCTTCCTGCCACGGCCATAATATACTCTAAAAACCGCTTTCACATTTTAGACATACAGTAAACTTTGAGCTTCTTTATTTGCCTGATTTTATGTTCGGGTTTGTTCTTTGAGTCTACAATTTGGGCCCATGTATCAAAATGTTTGTACCCCCTTGGCAAATGTAAACATAAGGCCTGCATGCAATTAACTCATTAACTCCACCATCTTACAAACCAAGCAACTGCAGCCTCTTTTCTTGCCCACTCTATCAGGAGATAAAGTTACGTCTGATGCATCTTACATTCTGGACTTAAAATATCTACATCTCCCAGTGGGAAGGAAACCTGGAAGGTCATGACGAGCCAATCATGTTCAGATGTAACTTTGCTCCCGTCGGTTTCTCCTTTGCAAGAGGTCATGTGTATTCTTATACGGGATCTGCAACATGTGCACTGCTTTGTCGTGGGAATCTCTAAGTATGTTTAACATGTTTCCAGGCTGAGTACATGCTGGGTTAACCGGAAGCATGCAACAACAGAGGAGAATAATTCAGGAAGAGATGGAAAATTGCACCAGTGACCACAACAGCCTCAAATTTAAGTATGCTTTGTTGATGCTGAACATGGTAAACCAATAAATAAAAAACTGAAAATTCAGGCAGTTATTTGCCTCCAGTTTGCCTAAAAAAAAATCCAACAAAATTGATTACTGTAGGAACAGTCTTCAGTCAGAAGCCTCTTCAGATGTGTTGTAACACTGACTGCTATCAGAGATTCTTCCTGCCCAAAGCATCACCAAAAAATGAAAAAAGTATCACAAAACAAACAAAGAAAAAGAAGCAGAAAGTGTTTTAAAGAATGAGTATTACTAACAGTGTCTGCGTGTGAATAAATTAAAATTAATTCAACTGAACTGAAGTTTTGCAGTGTTGTGTATTTGGTGTGATGACGTATTCTGGCTTTTTGTTTGTATTTCTCTCTCAAAATAGATTTTCCATTAGCAGGAAAATAATTAACCTGTCAATTGTAACTGAACTATTTTGAAACTGTCGTACCAAAAGCAGAAGATAATTATAATAAAACTCGGGACATCCTCAGTTTATCCACAGTACAGAAACATGGTGTGAAATAGCAGAAATGCTGTTTTGCACCGTGTACATATTTGGAGATCCTACCATCTGAACCCAGGACGAAAACATGACGCGGCCTCGTTGTGACTTCCCTTTTTTTATCAACCAACATGTGAGTTTTTTTTTAAATATCACTCCCACATTCCTCCTTAAGGCTAAAGTCGCCACTGTCCTTATCGAGTTCCACTTTCCAGTTTCAAATGTGAAACGATCAGACTTCCACATCTCAACCACGTATCAGGTTTTACAAACACATCTCATGAATTATGACCTTCTTCTTTCCACACCTCTAATTCTGTTGCAGTTCTGTTTGCACTGGAGTTTATTTTATAAAGGGCTACGTAATAATTGAGCCACAATATCTTTTCAGAGTCTGTAAGACAATCGATCATAAGATGCTTCAGTTCAACAGCAGACCTGGTGCATCTGTGGTCAAACTAAGTGTCTTTAGTTTGCCTACATTTGCAGCAGACTGAGTTTTTTATTTAAAAAAAATACTGCTGAGGCGCCATCTGGTGGCAGAACCTGGGATCGCAGCTGCTTGGTTAAATCACTTCCAGAGCAGGAGGAAAAAGAAAAACATCTACAGAAAAAGATGGAGGTTTTTATTTCCACTGATTTAAATTGTGCTAAAAATAAAAAAAATTTCCTAAAGAGAAACAGTTTGACTGGTTGAGTGGTGAGTTTGTTATTGAAAAAAAACAAAACATTGGTCAGTTTATTTCCTCTGTCTGATACCACAGTGTGTGTGGACCATAAATAATAAAGAGAAATAAAATTCTGAGAATTAAATAATAATAATATTATTCTGGTAATATTATGACTATATTATTGTAATATTGTGGCTTTTTCTTGAAATATTGACTTTTTGCTCATATTAATAGAATATTTATTGTATTATTTTGACTTTATTCAATTTTTTTAACTTTATTCATATGTTTTCTTTTTTTCTTTCTTTCCTTCTTTCTTTCTCTTTGAATGTCAACTGGGAACAAGTTTCTCTATATATTTTTAAAAACGAAATTGATCATATTTATATTTCAAAATAAAATTAAAATACAGAGGAACACACTGTATTGCAAAGCCCCAATAGTTCAGCTGAATTACCACTAGAGGGCAGCATCATAACATTTGTTATGCAGATTACACTGTCAATTTTTAACAGACATAATAAATAAATTTAGTTTGGTCTGGACTCATTTAGAATCATATGTTTTCATACTTGTGTTTTTTAGTTTTTAAAATTTCATTTATTTAATTTATTTTATATTTAGATCATATTTAAATTACTTGTAATTTCACACTTATGTCATAAATGTGATGCCACTTATATTGATAAATATGGATTTTTAAGTCTTTGAATGAGAGTAGCTTCTCAATTACATAAACAAGCATATTCTGATTCTGATTCTCCTTTTTACTAAAGGTAATTTTCTCAGAAATATCCTGAGTTCAGCAAAGTTTCCTTCAGATTCTGCTCTTTATTCAGATGTTTTTGTTTATGTTTGTTTCTACTGGTGGGACGTTGCAAAGATTTAATATGCTAAAGGCTGAAGAATGACTGAATCCACAGAAATATTGAATTTAATTGGTTTTCAGAGTGTAAAAAAGTTAAATATTGTCGATTATTGGTTTCTAATTGGTGTCTGGAAGAGATTAGAAGTATTTGTGTGGAAGACGACCACAACACTATAAGACTGTTACATGCGTCATGCATGCGTCCAGATAAATGCATCTGAAAGCTGAGGGTTGTTTTCCAGTATGAAGGTGCAGCTGAGAAACTCACATCAGTCAAATCTTCCTGTGGATCTTTGCAGTGATTCAAAGTGAATCTGAACTTTGTTTCTAATAAGGTTCCCAGGACGATTGTATCAAGTGAAAGTGATGAAGACATCAGCGTGTCGTCATTTCGTCTGAGAATGTTTTGAAGCCTGCCTGCATGCTTGTCTTTGTCACCGCAGAGGGGGACAAACTGGACTCTGTTGTCCGTTTGTAGGTCACAGGAATGCCCACCGCCCCTTTAAACGTTCCCACTCTCACATTCCTCCCTCATCAGCTGCCCACAGAGCAGCAGAACCGGGTCTAATCTCTGAGGCACGTCTGTCTGGTCTAGAAATAACGAGCCGGCAAATTTAAATATACAAGATGGTGCAGAATTTAGGATTTTTTTTACATCGATGGTTCTGGCTCACAGCAGATTGAGTCAGAACCAAACATGGAGAAAAGCAGCATCAGCTTCTACGCACCACAAATCTGAATCTTTTCTTTTGTTGATTTAAAAAAAGAATCACTTCAAAATCCTCTAACCTACTGAAAACAGAAGCACACACCATATGTCCAGTGTCCAATTTCCTCAGAAAATAATTACTTTTTAATATTGTGGAGACACAGATTTAGTGTAAATGGGCTGCAGTCATTATGTGACCCAGAAATGCAAAGTTCCTTGGTATACGATTCACCACAATCTGCATAAAGCGGAGGATATATTCAGCTCAGGTGAAAATGAAGAGCCCACTGCACTGAACCCCATTGAACACCTCCTGGTTACTCCTCCACATATCGATTCCTGAACTCTTAAAACATAAGTTTAGTATTTCTAAACTAATATTCACTTGTTTTCTTTGCATTGTTTGAGGTCTGAAAGTTCTGCATCTTTTTCGTTATTTTGACCGTTTCTCATTTTCTGCTAATAAAAACAACATTTTTGCTTGGAGTCGTGTTGTCGGCAGTTCATAGAATAAAAGACCAATGTTCATTTTACTCAAGCATATTCCTGTAAAAGGTCATATCAGAGAAACTGATCATTTTAAGTGATCTCTTAATATTTTCTAGAACAAAGAATGGAGCCTTGAGGAACGCCATCCCTGATACTTAGATTCCTAATTTCAGAATATAACAAATGAGTCCCATTCTGCCTCATAAGACCTGTAGCAGAAAGCAAAAACCCAGTTTGACTCTACAAGTGTGTGGCTTTAACTGAGTGTTTTTATGTGGGTGTCGCTGGTAACTTAACATCCGAACTCGAGAAAAAACAGTGGGAGGGTGAGGGCAGTAAAGGGAAATCACTGGCTGATACCTTTTCCATTTGTTAAGGAGAAACTTTGTGTTCTTTCTTAAAACTCTTATTTACATCTTACATTAATTTAGATAAATTAAAGTGGGAAATGTGTGTGACTTGGTTCGAATGTGTCTGAAAATGACCACTGCTTGAATGAAAACTTTGCCACGTTGTTACAATAAGGTCAGAGTCTCAGGCAGGAAGCGCCTCGTGTTCGCACCTCGTTTTGTTTCTTTATGGTTTGCAGGGCACCTCGTTGCGGAGAGGTTTGTTGTTGCCATCCTTTGGCGGAGGCGTGAACGAGGGTGGGGAATGTTTTCACAGTTCCCACCCGGTGGGGCTGGAAGGGGACGTATCATGCAAATTCTCACTTGGCACGTTTTTGTGTTTCCGTTTGGGTTCCTGCTGCTTCTACAAACAGCCCAGCACTGCAAAAGCTCAACATTTCAGCAAGTAATTTTGGTCGAGTCTCTAATTAGACTGGCAGATCATTTCATTTGTATTAAGACATTTTTCAAATGTGAAATAATCTGAAAATGGCACCAATACTTTTCCATCAATATGAAGGAGTTCTTGACTTAAAAAAAAAGCTTCTATATCCTGCTTAAAAGTTAATTGTAAGTTAGTTTTTTCCTATTTAATGTCTAAAAATATATTAGCACAAGAAACTAGACAAAAATACTTTGTAAGATTTTGTGTTTTTTGCGGTGGAAGATTTTAAAAGGTTTTGACAATAGGTTCATGTTTTTTGGTGTCTGGAAAACGACCCGTTTCAAAAACCTCCGGAATGTGACATCACAAATCAGCCTGTTACCTAGCAACCCAAGCTGAGCTCCAGCACATTTGGTCAGCAGGTGTGCACTGTATAATGGCTGCTGGGAAAGAGAAATGTTTTGTTGTTAACTTACCGTCAAGAAACCGCACGCTGCATTCTTGTTGGTTGTGCTGGAGGCTCTACTAATACTTTTCAAATATGTGTGGTTGTATAATTGTGCACCTATTTGGAGCCATTTTCATGTGCGAGTGTAAATGTTGAGTATCCAGTGGCAACTTATTAAGATTTAAAGTGACAAGTCGCCCTGAAACAGTTTATTGTGAAAGGAGCTCAGAACAGATTAAAATCTCATTATCCAAAATTGATTTTGAGCTAATAAACATGTTTATTTTTACATTTCAGAGAACTATCCTAACCAGTTTAAGGAAGCCTGACAGCTCATCTTTAAATGCCCAGTCCTGGGGCCACAGATTGAGGAGCGGCGTTTGAGCCCCACTCAGGAAGCCCCCACACCCAGCAGCTCCTCACAGACCTTCACTGCTGCTGTTTTTGTTTCGGTTCCTCTGCAGGGCTGGGTCTCCCGCCACCACTGACTCACTAACACTGGCTCTTGGCTGACTTTACCCTCCCCTAATTTTTTTTTCCCCTTTCCAATGAATTTCCTCGTGTTTTTCCAAGTTCAGTCGTTGGATGAAGTGCCGGTGTAATTGTCTCAAAGTTTCCTGGATCAGTTCAAGGCCTGGACCTGCTTGTTTCACGGCGAATAGAGAGGCTCTGTGAGGAGCGCGCTGCGCACGGTGTGCAGGTGAAATCCCCAAATAATACAAGACCTCGTTTCTCAGTATTGGGCCGAGACTGAAACGACTTCAGTGGAAGGAGGGGGAGAAATGTCAGCCCGGCTGACATCCAGGGTAACTTTTCCCCATCGTTTGGTCTATTTTCAAATTCCAGTGAATTCCCCCGACTTCATCAGCACAGAAAGTAAGAACAGTCTAAAAATGAACAGCAAAAAGTGAAACAAATACTTATTACCCCCTCCCTTTTTTGTCACAAGATAAAAAACCTGTTATTCTTCCTTGAACAATATATAAAACATATTCATCCCAAATTTTGTACAAAATCTTAGATAATGAGATTTTAATCTGTTCTGAGCTCCTTGCAGAATGAGCTGTTTGAGGGAGTCCTTAAATCCAAATAATCTGCTGGATTGCTGCTTGGGTTGCTAGGTAACGGACTGGCCTTTGCTTGGGTTGCTAGGTAACGGCGCAGCGCCTCCTGAAATGTGACGTTACATTCCAGAGGGGCTCGTTTTCCGGAGACTAAAAAACGTTCATTTATTAATCTGACAGGGGGAAAAAACAATTTCACTGATAGGACAGACAAAATGTTGCCCTGACAGATTATTTAACTTCTAACTAATATCTTTTCCATCAATATTAAGGACTTATCGACTTAGAAGAAGCGCTTATATCTTGCTGAAAGTAAATTCTGTCTTATTTTAAGTGCACTAAGAAATTTAGACCAACAATATTTGGTAAGATTTTATCTTTTGCAGTGAAGCTGCAGGTTTAACTTAGTAATTATTAGCAGATTAATTAACTTGAGATTCCAGATTGCAACAAGATGAAGATGGGAAGAACTTCAGACTGGCTCAAAAACAAAATAAAATGTGTTTTATTTCCGTTGGGATGCATTTATATGCTGCTAAAACATACAGTTCATATTTCAAAGCTTTCTTTAAATGTGACAATCGTGTACCGAAGTGTTTTCCTTTTAGATGAAAGGATTTAGTACATCTGTTTCTCAAATTTGTAACTCTAAAAGCAATAAAGGAAGAACACGAGTACGTTGACATCAAAACCACAGTGACGGAGAAAGCAAACTTCCTCTTTCACCAGGATTTAAAAAAATGTGTTAATCTATTGTAACTCTGAGCGTCACGATGATCTTAGAGTATCTCCTTTCACAGTCGTCATCCGGTTCTCACATCCCCCTCATCTGTGTCATCACCACAGATGAGTTATTTCTACCGTCTTGGATCGAGCAGGAAGAAGTTTGAGGTGAAGCATCAGAGAAATAGAAAGCGTGTAAAAGGAAAGCCCCTTTGTGTACAGTATCAACCCACATGCTGTGTAAAACGTTTGCTTAGGGTAAACCTCTGGTGATTTTAACACTCATCTGAAGAGTGTTGCATGTCTTTGTTTACAGTACCATCAAATGATGAGTCTCTTCTTCCTAAGAACAGGGATTGTTGCCATGCAGGGCTGGAGAACACAATGCAGCATCTCTGGGCTCCGTGTTTTCCACATTAGTTCTTGGAAAATAAAAAGTGAGTCAACATCCTTTCCCCTGTCACACAGACACTTCCAGCTTCCAGAGTTTCTGGGCTCCTGAACATCGAGACTCAGCAGAACCGGAGCTGCGGCTCCTCAATCTGAAAAGCTTGGACGTCCAGAACCGACACTTCTGTTGGTGTGAAATGTATAAACTTATAGTTATTTGATGAAACAGGTGATGATTTGGGAAATGAGTCAAATGAAATATTTTTATTTTCGTTTGTGAGATGTGACCTGGCGTTTGTTCAAAGATAAAACCGCCATGACACTTCCTGCTATTGTGTTTCAGGATTTCTCCGTCCTTGTTTGCACGCACACACTGTTATGTGTGTTTTATATAACACACACTTGATGCATGGAAAAAAGCCTTGTTTTGTTGTACAGGACCTTGCGGCAACATTCATGCTCCTTGAACGCTCCACATTTAATCATATTACAACAGATTTTTAAATGATTTTATGCTGTAAAACAAGTCTGTTGTGCATCAATTAACTAAGTTTCTTGTATTATTTCTCATCTGGAAACTGACATTTTTGCCTGTTCTTCATAAAATACATCAACAAATATCACAGAAGATTCATTTTAAAGTTTTACTAAAAATTCCCTATTAGATTCAGATCTGGACTTTGACTGGGCCATTTCAAAACATGAATTTGTTTCACTCATTGTATCTCTGGCTGTATGTTAATTGTCGCTGTCCTGCTGTAAGGTGAATAGCAGAACAGTACTTATAAAGAGTACTGGCTGATTATTTGACTTAAAACAGGAAAAATGTGAAAACATTTTTTTAAACGATATTCAAGAATTACTGACTTAAACAGGCTCCTTTATGTTGCAGAAAAACTACTTGTGAGTTGGTTTGGTCTTATTTTAAGTGTATTACTGATATTTATACTATTAACTAGACAAAAATATTTGGTAGTTTAATAAAATGCACCTTCAGCACTTCAAAAAATTTGTCTATTTTTGAGTGCAAATATCTTATTACACTTGAAATACAACAAAGCAACTTTTCAGCAAAATATAGAAACTTATGTTAAGCCGATAATACCTCCATATTGATTAAAAAGTTTAGTTTTTACAGTGTAATCTTCTTTAAACTTGATATGAGATGCTCTTCTGTGGTTTGAGTTAGTGACAAACCAAACATAAGACTCAATTAATATTTGGAAAAACACATTTGTCATCATTATAGGAACTGACTGGTTGCAGTAACTATATTAGAGTAACTTCCCTCCCAGCAGAGTGAATACCTGCTGTTACTGACCTTTCAGTCATCTATGTCTGTCTTTGTGTGGGTGGAAGCAGTAAAACATCAACAGGTGGTTCCTTATCTGCCGTTTTGTTCTCAAACACCATAAAACCATCGTGGAAACGAGGAACCGGCTCAACGGCTGAATGTTCGGTCATCCTGAACCATCTGGACGAGACAAAGAATCGATTTGTTCCGTGTTTTGACGACCCGCCTCATGGGTTTCTAATACGTGTGAAGCCAATGATCCATGCAGGGATCTGTTTCGAGAGGCGTTGGCTTCATGCAGCTGCCGCTTCCTGTGCTGGCTGGTCATGACTGTTTGATACTGTAGACACACAAAGACGTGGCGTTTTACATGCAGTTAAAATATCAGTTTGTGAGAAAAGATGGAGGTTTTGGAAATCACCAATGACGCAGTCACTGAACCTTAATTATAACCTGTTCTCCCATTTGTCATCTTCTTATCTCTGTAAACATTATCACACATTAGCACACTTCTACCTCTGTGCTTTATTGTTGTGGGACTATTTCTTTCTTTACTTCACAAATTATCCATTTTCCAAAGGGTAAAAATGTAAACACAAAGAATGTTTTGTATTTTTTGTCTAGTTTTTAGTGCAAATAACTCACTTACAAGAATCTTTGCAGGAAGATATGAAAGCTTGTATTATGACAGAAAATTATTAGCTCCACTTTATTTTATTAGAAATTTTTAACTTCCAATAAAATTTTCAGGATTTTCTGAAATTGGATTTTTATGTCTAGATTTTTATTTCTGGAGATTAGACACAATAACTTGTGTTTTTGCAGTGCATCCAGTGACTATAATGGATTGTAAATTAAGTGGTGCTAATTAATGTAAGTTGTGTATTATCAGCAGGTCGCTGAAGCTTTTTATGTGGCCCTCTAGACTCTAAATTACATCAATAAGTCTCCACTTTTTCACAAAATTCACATAAAATCAACAAATTTCCCTTTTTTTGTGTCTGATTTTACTGCAGATTTTTCTCAAAATTGGTCAAAAACATTGGGTTTAAGTGAATGTTGCCTTACTTGATGTCCAGTTATAGTCCGTGATTGATGCAGCAATTCATAAAAAGTCACATGTAACATCATGCATTAATGTAAATATTGCAACAAAAAAAAAATCCTTGCAAATATTTTCAAATATTACTGGCTCTTTACATAAATGCAATATTTTTGAGATTAAAACAGAAGCAATTTTGTGACACAATGAACGTTTGGGCTCGATTATCCAAGTCGTGCTCCGTCCATCGCAGCTCTGACTGGTGTTATTATGATCTGCAATGTCTCCAAATAAACGGTGCGACTGCGTCTCATATTCAGCCTGTGAGTTTTCATCTTCATCATGACTGAGAATTGTGTTTTAATTGTTTCTCTGACATGTAATGATCTTAATTTCTTCTTTCTGGACTCACAGAGGAGGCCAAGTGAAAATGCACAACTCGCCTCTGATAGATAAAAACAACAAGCATTTAATAAACATCCATTTTATCTGGAACTGATACTGACTTGGTATCGATTTTATTAATATTTTGGATCAATCTGCCCATGTTTAGTGCTGACCTTCCTTCTGTCCAGGACTTTTACAGGCCACAAGTCAGGAAAAATCTCTGCAGACTCCACACATCCTGGATACTTTCTTTTTAAACGTTTTCTTTCAGACAGGCGCTGCAGAGAGCCATTTGCAAAAAAAAATAAAAATAAAAAAAAAGGCAGTTTCTCCCCCCAGCCTGAACAATTAACAACCAGAGCATACAAACTCTGCTGGGAAACAATAACACACACATAACCTGTTAACTTTGGAAAATGCAACATTTTACAAAGTATTTTGGTCCAGTTTCTAACATTTGTAATTATGTTTGGATGCATCGCATTAACAAATCAATAGTTTAAGTTTTCTAGCAGAGAAATGAACGTAAGTCAGATTCCACTTTCAGAACTCTCCAGATATTTTTCACCAAAAAATTCAGACAGATCGCATAACAGTCGTCTCTTTTGCACAGGAGTTCATGTCAGTTAATCTGCTTCATCAGGACCGTGTGGGCGAGAGGGATGTTTGATCAGATTTCACTGGCAGCTGCAGGAACAAACAACTGCCCAACTGCCACCAGACTTACATTTCACATGTTGCTTTACATTTACCAGCCAAACAAACGTCACGGCACAGGGCTGCTTCTCTTCAAAACCAGAGACTAACCAATAAAAATAATAATTCCAGAAGGTAAAACAGAAGCTAACTTTACTATACTGTCATTAACATGACAGAACATCTGTTATAAACATGCAGGAGTCTTCATGAATGTTTATGACTGTTGCATTGAAATGTGATTTGGTAAATAATGACACTTTTAATTAAAATTTGCAATATAAGTTGCAACAGAAGTGCAGTACAAGTGCAAGATTTTTATGCAAATATCCATTAAAATCTACATTAAAAGTCAATTAAAAGAGTTAACTTTGCATTTAAAGTGTCAGTTCTCGTCACAGATTATTTAAATTATTATATGGAAAAATGTCTTGCTATACGTGAAATAATCTGCCTGTGGAGAAACGGATAAAACTGTGACTGGAATAGAAGCGTGGAGGCCGGAGCGGCTCAAAGCGGAGGAACAGGTGAGTCCAATTAATAAAACGTGAAACAACTGAAGGGGATTCATAAATGAAAGGGATAACAGTCCAAAAAGGGAATAAAGTACAGTCAATAAAGTATTTCTTTTTTATTGAAAACAAAAATCAAACCTGATTTTGCAGTGGATTAAGCAGACTGAACATTTCTTCAACTCTGCTGAATAGTTTTACAGATTTCTGTCCAGACTGGAGGCGAAATATTCAGTCAACATGAATGTCCATCTTCAAGGACATTTTTATCAAATCTTCATTAAATACTGATGGACTGAATGCATATACCTGGACCTGTATACTTGATTTAGAAGAAATAAAAAAGTCACATCGGTGCACATTGTTTGTTCAATTATATAACAATATTTGTAACAAAATAAATAGCATTCAGAGCCTAAACTTAGCTTCACAGTGAGCACAACTGTATGAGAATCTATACGGCTGTCTTTTTTTAAAGACTCGTCATCCGTTGGATTGTTTTATCTTTATGGTGAATTTCCTGCACATTTCTCAACCACATCCTGGGTCTTGACAGCCCACACAAGTTCTTATCCATGTGTGAGACACAGCAGCGCCCCACTACGCCCACCCATGCTTTGTGGCAGCGTAGCTTTACACCGTTTTTGTGTTTGGTAACATTTTGTGCCCATTTTTTTTGCTTGACAAAATCATTTGTAGCGTTGACTGCATGTCTGTCCTTTGCACGCAAGCAGCTGGCTGTGTACCGAGCATCACAGTGCCGGAACGCACCAAACCATTGATCCAGAGACACAGTCGCGGTGCGTGACGCAGAAACTGCTTGAGAAAAGACTGTTACACCACAAAGGCTCAGTTCTGCCTAATAGGTGGACTTACTTCTGCTTTTCAGAGCTTGGTTCTCATTACTGATAACCAGTAAGAGGACTGGGTCAGTAAACACATCTCGTTTTCTAACAGGGCTGCAAAACCACAAAATCTTACCAAGAATTTTTGGTCTAGTTTCTAGAGCAAATCTTTTAGTGTATTTGACATAAGACAAAAATAAAGTTTCAGCAAGAAATATGGGTTTGTTTAAAGTCAACAAATCCATGAATTGAAAAAGTGCTTATAAGTGAAATAATCTGTTGTTGAACAAGATATTTATTCTATGAATTAAAATCTTTTTCCACTGGCAATTTTTCATCAATATTATTGAGTTATTGATTTAAAACAGGCTACTATATCTTGCTAAAAAGTTGCAAGCTACAAAATACTTTTGTGTTTTTGTAGCACAGAGCTTTGGATGTTTTCTATAATCGTTGAAATCCAGTGAATATACGGTTTGCAGTTTAGTTGAGTTTCTGGGAGCAAAATTTCATGAGAAGAAAAATTACAGAATCTCGTTCCTGATCTGTTTCTGTTACATCAGCCTACGCCTTGAGGAACAAAAATGTCTAAAATTAGTGTGAGGTTGCATGCGAGCAGACGCACCACAACTCTAAGGAAGTTGCAGATGCATGGGTTTATCAGCAAAGTGAAGCAATCATCAGCTAGAGGAGGCGTCTTCTCTGATAATCTCAAGCCTTGGGCTGTGTACGGCCCAAAACAACTTGTTCTACCCATTTGCAATCAAAAAGGCCCCAATTTGATTTGAGCCTCTTCCATATTGACACCATCCCAGACAAAAGCTTTTGGCAAAAAAATAGTCTCAGGCCGTTTTTCATTATTTTAGGAAGGTGACAAATGTGGTACTAATTGAAGTGTGCATCTGGTTGTTTTCTGCAGTGTAAACAGTCTAAGCAACTTTTTGGCAACATATGAGCTTGTTTTAATAATAATTTCTTAATCTTGATGAAAAAGCACCAGTGGTTAACTTAGATCAAGGCATTTTATTTTTCCAATGTTGTAAGTGAAATAATTTACCAGATGAACTTATTAATTTAAAACAAGCTCATATTTCTTGCACAAAAGTTACCTATGAATTAGTTTTGTCTTATTTCACGTCTACTAAGATATTTGCTTTAAACACGAGACCAAAAATACTTGGATATGCTAACATCCATAGACATGGACATGCTAACATCCATTGACATGGATATGCTAACATCCATAGACATG